>CAJQZJ010032342.1:2371037-2397371 GCA_907164525.1 Lophiomys imhausi
TAGGAAGGGGGAATAGGGAGGGGTTTGTTACTGAGATGTAACTTGAAGAAAAAAAAATATTTAATAAAAAAAAAAACACACTGCTCCTCAGGACAGCACCTGCTTCCTATGTCCCAGCAAAGAAAACCCAGCCCCTTATACAGGCAAAATGACTAGAGCAGACACTAAAGCCTAAATATAATAGCATATGTATCATTCCCATGGAGGTCTCCCCACCTGTGTGTCTGGACCTCTGTGTCACTTTTACACTCTTCTATTCTTCAGAGTTCTTGGTCACAATGAGGTACTGAAAATCAACAATTCTTAGTGTTGTTGTCCCATAGCCAGGTCTAAACATGAAACAAAGGTCTTCAGATAGAGATGAAAATATCAGCTTTAGCCTCCATGACTGTGAAGTTGGACTATGTACACAGACCACTTGCACTTTCTTACGGCAGATCTCTAAGACCATGGCTGTAAATAGCATTGGCGCACAGGGATAGGATGGGAATGGGGGCTTCATTTCTGCTCCCAAGCAGAGGAAGGGCTCACAGAAGCTGAAAAGATCCAATTTGTTCTTTAAAAATGTAGTCATGCCAGGCTAACTGCTCCCCAGAGAGGGCACAAGAAGAGACTGGAGAGCTCAATGCTCATAAACAGTACTGACTAAGAAGGAATTATCTTACCTTCACCCCTACAGCCATTTCCAGCCTTTCTATTACTTAACAACTCTTTTCCTCTTGCACTTTCTTTTTTTTTTCAGTTAGTGAATTTATTTTTATTTATTTTTTTATTTTTTTAATTTAAATACTTTATTATTTTTTTTCTTCAAGTTACATCTCAGTCACAAACCCTTCCCTATTCCCCCTTCCTATCCCGCCCTTCCACCCTCTTCCCCCCCAGAAGTTTCCCCTTTCAGTCCAACAGATGGTTCCTTCTCTTATAACAGCAAGTATTATACAAAACAATAGATATAAATATGCCACATTTATGAGAGTTAAATGGCCCAGTATACCTTCCCAATGTCCATTTTATACACATTTGGCCCCTGACTTTAACATTCTACTATCTAACCATCTCCATGAGTTTAAAGTTCTATATCTAGCTCAACATTCACACTAACTTGCAACACACTTTTAAGAGTATCTTCTTAGATCTATAACACCCTCTTGATTCTTAAACAACTCAAAATTTAACTATGAGACTCTAGCTGTCTATTCTTCAACCACCTCAGAGACCTGAGAGGGATAAATATATCTGCTTATATAGGAAGTGCAGGACCTGCAGCTTCCAAAACTAAGAAATGACATACCAGTGACTGCCTGGACAGTTCCATTTTCTCTCCATACATTACTGCATCAGTCTTCAGCCTTTGGGTCCTGTTTCTCTGACAGACATTTGTTGTAGAGCAGGGATTATGAAGGACTTACCTACCCTGTCTTGGCAGAGTTAGGCTGTCGACTTTCCTGCTACCAAATTTTGTCCTTTTTGGACAGCAGTCTGTCTGCAGTTGGAGCAAGGGGTTTTTTCATGCCAAGAGATAGGCTTGCCACTAATTCAACCATCTTACAGTGGAGGTTCTTCGATGCTTATCTTCTACTTGGAGTAGAATAGGGGGTGCTGTCAGGAGCTGATATGTCTCGATATCAAAAAAAAAAGAAAATCTTAATTTAAGATAACATCTTTGAATGCCATATTCTGCAGATCTCTTGGGGTTTTTGAAGATGCCCTATACATCTCTTGTATTTAGATAAGCAAATGTTGCTTGTCTCTTAGCAATTTGATTACTGGGTAGTTTAGAGAATATCTGTGATAGACTGTCATAGTAGCTAACAAAGTGACATGTTTGCATGACTAGGAGTTTGTTTTACTTAACTATCCTAGACCGTTTTAGATGGTTGGTATCAAGAGGCCAGAGCTTCACATTTTAATTTTAAGTATCTCTAGGTATGATACCATTAGGAAGTGTTACCTTTAATTTTGTATCAATATACAAAGATCTATTCAATTGTGGTTAAATATACTCTTAATTATGTATCAATATACAAAGATCAATGCCTATGTAGCCCAATACAATCTTAATATTACGTCCATATACAAGGGTCAATACCATTGTGGCCAACTATAATCTTAATTTTGTATCAATATACAAAGATCAATACTGATGTAATCCAATACATTCTTATTTTTGTACAATAAACAATGGTCAATACCACTTTAGCCAAATAAACTACTAATTTTGTATCAATATAAAAGGTATAAGGGCATATTCAATAATCTGCCCCTTCTTCTTGGACCTTCCTGTGCTATGTCTATATCTCATTTTTCTCAAGCCTATGCACTCCTACATAGGAGAGGAAGAATGATACAGAAAAGGAAAAGTAGGAAGTCCCTGGGGCTAACCTCCAAAACCCATTAAACAGGACCATTTATCAGCTTGTAATCTCTTCCCCTAAATATCAGAGTTTTCAGTTATCCTTCAAATAACCAAAAAGAAGGGCGGAGAAACACCTTCCCCACCCTCTGGGCATGGGACGTCGCTCTCTTAAAGTGACTTCCTGCTGATTTGGGTTGTAGTAGACCTGTTTGGGGCCCTAACCCAAATGGAAAAAATGGTTAAAAATGTTAGTACACTCCTTTTATGTTCAGTCCTTCTGTTCTCGGCTGTTTAGATGACCTAAGGAGTTTGTAGGCAGAAGCTGATCTTGCAGGCTTCACTGAGGTTCCGGCCAGGGCATTGTGTAGAGCTGAACGGTCCCAGCGACACTGGATTGCTGTGGTGGTTGCAGGCCCCCGATGGAGGCAGCTATTGAGGAAGTCTGCCAGGCAGAATCAACTGGGTCACTCGTCCTCCTTGGTGCCTGATTCTGCTCTCTGCTGTGGTTTCCGCTGTCCAGCCGTCCCCGGGCTCCCCTAATGGACGCTTCGATTCTCCTGGAAAGATAAGAACAGAGCCCTGCCCCAATCCCAACCCTGGGAACATTACCCTCCTTTTTTGGGGGGGGGCGGGGCTAGGTAATACTTCTCCTGAAGCAAATTTGGCCTTCTGACAACATACAAATCGTTATCTTTCAATCCGGGTTAAAGAAGAAATCATTCTGTCACCTTGGAGCTAAACCACCTCCAGTGTATATATTTTGAGACCCCAAAGGACAATCTGCCTGCATCGAGAAGGCCTTTTGTAAGTAGCCTCCAAACCTAGGGCTCTCCAAATCCCATGTGTGTGTCTCTGAACTCTAATTATTGGGATCAGAGACCTGTGGTTCCCATCTGAAGGGATCAAAGCTGTGTTCCACAACTCCTGGATCGAAGTCTTTCTCTATTTAGAGTTTGCCCTGCATCAGGCTGACCCTGAGCTCCGGGTTCTGCCCGTTTCTGTCTCCAGTGTGCTGGGAGCTGGGACCAAGGGTGTACTCTTCTTGAATGGTGGGACCAAGAGTATACACCCTCACCACCCCGCTCCGTATGACTCCAGAATACATAAGACCACCAACTCTACGGTGCTCCCCCGCCCCTCCCCCGTCTCCGCTGAAGTCAAAGGCATGGGCCAATACCAAAATTCTCTTGTATTTTACCTTAGCTCCAGGTCTTCTCGACACCTGGAGGTCTGCAAAACCAGGCTGAACGGCTGTATCCTCTGTTCCATTCACAGTGTTTCAGCCCTGCCACCTGCTCTTTTTTTTTAGTTAATAAATTTATTTGTTTGTTGCTTCAGGTTATATCCTTATCATATTGTCCTCTTTTCCCGCTTCCCAGCCACACCCTCCCATGCTCTACCCCCTGACCTTTCCGTCTTGTTCCTCTGGGGTGGAGTGTCCCTGCCTAACAGTCTCTCACCACAGATCAGAAGTCATATGAGGGCCAAGAGCCTCTTCATTCACCTGGGGCCTACGAGGCAGTACTGCCAGTGAAAGGTGTCTCCTTGCTACTGGGGGAATACTAAAAAAAAGACCAACAAACAAACAAACCCACAAAAACAAAGAATATCAACAAGAAAAAAGAGGAAAAAGAGAAGGGAAAAGGAAAAAGAAAAAAGAAAAAAAGGAGAAGGAAAAACAAAAAGATAAAAAAAAAATTATGTCCATGTTCCTTTTGGTGTGTTGGTTGTAGTACAGATATCCTGTACGATATAGCTAAAATCCTACTATAAGTGAATAGATGCCATGTGCATCCTTCTGAGGCTGGGTTAGCTCACTCAGGATGAGCTTCTCTAGATCCATCCATTTGGTTGCAAATTGCATGATATCATTGTTTCTGATAGCTGAGTAATATTCCACTGTATAGATGTACCACAGTTTTTTAATTCATTCTTCAGTTGAGGGACATCTGGGTTGTTTCCAATTTCTAGCTATTACGAATAAGGCTGCTATGAACATAGATGAGGAGACTTACCTATGTCTCCGTGAGAGGTCCTTTGGGTGTATACCCAGAAGAGGTATGGCTGGGTCCTGAGGCAAGGTTATTCCTAGATTTCTAAGATATCACCAGACAGACCTCCATAGTGGTTGCACAAGCCTGCACTCCCACCAGCAATGGAGTAGGGTTCCCCTTTCTCCACACCCTCGCCAGCATGCGCTATCATTTGAGCTCTTCATCTTAGCCATTCTGACAGGTGTTCGGTGGAATCTCAGGATCGTCTTGAGTTGCATTTCTCTGATGATTAAGAATGTTGAACATTTCTTCAGGTATCTCTCAGCCCTTAGGGATTCCTCCTTTGTGAATTCTCTATTTAGCTCCATCTCCCATTTTTTGATTGGATTATTTGGTTTCTTGGCATTTAGTTTCTTGAGTTCTTTGTAGATTTTAGATAATAGCCCTCTATCAGATGTGGGGTTGGTGAAGATTTTCTCCCAGTCTGTTAGTTGCCGTTTTGTTCGAATGACAGTGTCCTTTGCCTTACAGAAGCTTTTCAGTTTCATGAGGTCCCATTTATTGATTGTTGATCTCAGGTCCTGAGCTGTTGGTATTCTGTTCAGGAAGTTGTCACCTGTGCCAATGAGTTCGAGGTTTTCTCCCACTTTTTCTACTAGTATATTTACTGTGGCCGGCTTTATGTTAAGGTCTTTGATCCACTTGGATTTAAGTTTGGTACAAGGTGATAGGTATGGGTCTAATTTCATTCTTTTGCAAGTGGATATCCAGTTGGACCAGCACCATTTGTTGAAGATGCTGTCCTTCTTCCATTGTGTGGTTTTGGCTTCTTTGTTAAAGATTAGTTGGCCATAGGTGTGTGGGTCCATGTTAGGGTCTTCAATTCGATTCCATTGATCCACTGGTCTGTTTCTATACCAGTACCATGCTGTTTTTATTACTGTTGCTCTATAGTACAGCTTGAAATCTGGGATCGTGATACCTCCAGATGTTTTTTCATTGTACAGGATTGATTTAGCTATTCTGGGCTTTTTGTTGTTCCATATGAAGTTGAGAATAGCTTTTTCCAGGTCTATAAAGAATTGTGTTGGTATTTTGATAGGAATTGCATTAAATCTATATATTGCTTTTGGTAGGATAGCCATTTTTATTAAGTTGATCTTACCTATCCATGAGCATGGGAGATCTTTCCATCTTCTAAAGGCCTCTTCCATTTCTTTCTTCAGGGGCTTGAAGTTCTTGTTGTATAGGTCCTTTACATGCTTGGTTAGAGTTACCCCCAGGTATTTTATGTTGTTTGTGGCTATTGTGAAGGGGGTTGTTTTCCTTATTTCTTTCTCGGTATATTTGTTTGTTGTATAAAGAAGGGCTTCTGATTTTTTTGAGTTAATTTTGTATCCAGCCACCTTGCTGAAGTTGTTTATCAGCTGTAAGAGTTCTTTGGTGGAATTTTTGGGGTCGCTTATGTATACTAACATATCATCTGTGAATAGGGATAATTTGACTTCTTCATTTCCAATTTTTATCCCTTTGATCTCCTTTAGTTGTCTTATTGCTCTAGCAAGGACTTCAAGTACTATATTGAAGAGATATGGTGAAAGTGGACATCCTTGTCTTGTCCCTGAGTAGAGGAAATGCTTCAAGCGTCTCTCCATTTAATTTGATGTTGGCTACTGGCTTGCTGCATATTGCCTTTATTATTTCTAGGTATGGTCCTTGTATGCCCGTTCTCTCCAGAACTTTTAGCATGAAGGGGTGTTGGATTTTGTCAAATGCTTTTTCTGCATCTAGGGAGATTATCATGTGGTTTTTTTTCTTTCATCTTGTTTATGTGGTGAATTACATTGATAGATTTTCGTATATTGAACCATCCCTGCATTCCAGGGATGACGCCTACTTGATCATGGTGTATGATACTTTTGATGTGTTCTTATATTCGGTTTGCTAGTATTTTATTAAGTATTTTTGCATCTATGTTCATGAGGGGAATTGGTCTGAAGTTCTCTTTCTTTGTTGGGTCTTTGTGTGGTTTAGGAATCAGAATGACAGTGGCCTTATAGAATGAGTTTGGCAGTGTTCTTTCTGTTTCTATGTGGTGGAAGAGTTTGAAAAGTAATGGTGTTAGTTCCTCTTTGAAGGTCCGGTAGAATTCCGTGCTAAAGCCATCTGGCCCTGGGCTTTTTTTGGTTGGGAGATTATTAATGACTGTTTCTATTTCCTTGGGTGTTATTGGGCTGTTTAAGCTGTTAGTCTGATTTTGATTTAGTTTTGGTAGGTGGAATTTATCGAGGAAATTGTCCATTTCACTTAGGTTTTCAAATTTAGTGGAATATAGATTTTTAAAGTAATGCCCGAATATTTTCTGGATCTCCTCAATGTCTGTTGTTATTTCTCCCTTTTCATTTCTGATTTTGTTGATTTGTGTTCTTTCCCTTTGCTTTTTAGTTAATTTGGCTAGGGGTCTGTCTATTTTGTTGATTTTCTCAAAGAACCAACTCTTGGTTTCATTGATTCTTTGTATAGTTCTTTTTGATTCTAAGTTGTTGATTTCAGCCCTAAGTTTGATGATTTCCTGCCTTCTGCTCTTCTTGGGAGTGTTTGCTTCTTTTTTTTTCCAATTCACCCAACTTAGCTGTTAGTTCACTAATATGAGCTGTCACAATTTTCTTTTTGAAAGCACTTAGTGCTATGAACTTTCCTCATAGCACAGCTTTCAATGTATCCCACAGGTTTGGGTATGTTGTGTCTTCATTGTCGTTGGATTTTAAGAAGTCTTTGATTTCCTTCTTTATTTCTTCCCTGACCCAGTGGTCATCCAGTAAGGAGCTGTTCAGTTTCCTTGTGTGTGTAGGCTTTCTGTTGATTCTTTTGCTGTTGAAGACCAGCTTTATTCCGTGGTGGTCTGATAAGATACAAGGTGTTATTTCAATTTTCTTGTATCTATTGAGACTATCCTTGTGACCAACTATGTGGTCGATTTTGGAGAAGGTTCCGTGGTGTGCTGAGAAAAAGGTGTATTCCTTTGTGTTTGGGTGAAACGTTCTGTAGTTATCTGTTAGGTCCATTTGTTTCATGATCTCTGTTAGACTCAATATTTCTCTGTTTGTCTTCTGTCTTGATGATCTGTCCATTGTTGTGAGTGGGGTGTTGAAGTCTCCCACTACTAATGTGTTGTGATCGACATTCGCTTTAAGTTTTAGAATTGTTTCTTTTACGAAAGTAGGTACCTTTGTATTTGGGGCATAGATGTTCAGTATTGAGATTTCCTCTTGATGAATATTCCCTTAATGAGTATATAGTGCCCTTCTTTGTCTTTCTACATTAACTTCAGTTGGAAATCTGTTTTGTTTGATATTAGGATGGCTACTCCAGCTTGCTTCTTGGGTCCATTTGCTTGGAAAACCTTTTCCCAGCCCTTTACTCTGAGGCAGTGTCTATCTTTCGTAGTTAGATGTGTCTCTTGTATTCAGCATAAGGAAGGGTCTTGCTTGCGGATCCACTCTGTAAACCTATGTCTTTTTATTGGAGAGTTGAGTCCATTGATGTTGATGGATATTAGTGACCTGGGGTTGTTATTTCCCATTAGTTTGGTATAGGTGGTGGTCCTGTTCCTCTTTTGGTTTATTTGCTGAGGGGTTTTCTATTCCCTTTGTTTTCTTGGGTGGAGTTTTCTTCTCTGGGTTGGGATTTTCCTTCTAGGATTTTCTGTAGGGCTGGGTTTGTGGGTAGATATTGTTTAAATTTGATTTTGTCATGGAATATCTTGTTTTCTCCATCTATGTTGATAGAGAGTTTTGCTGGGTAAAGTAGTCTGGCTGGGGACCTATGATCTCTCAGGACTTGTAGTATATCTGTCCAGTCCCTTCTAGCTTTTAACGTTTCTGAGGAGAAGTCAGGTGTAATTCTGATGGGTCTGCCATTGTATGTGACTTGACCTTTTTCTCTTACAGTTTTTAATATTCTTTCTTTATTCTGTACATTTGGTGTTTCAATTGTTATGTGGCGAGAGGAGTTTCTTTTCTGATCTAATCTGTTCGGTGTTCTGTAAGCCTCTTGGATTTTTTTTTTTTTACTTTATTTTTTATTTCTTCAAGTTACATATCAATTGAAATCCCCTCCCTACCCCGCCTCCAGTCCCACCCTCCCACCCTCTTCCGCCTCAACCCTCCCATCCCCTTCCTTTTTTATAAGTTTAAGATATATCTTTTACCCCCAACAGCTCCCCCTTTCAGTCCAACAAATGGCTCTTGCTCTTATAATAATAAATACAATACAAAACAACAGAGGTAATTAGGCCAAAATTATGAGAGTTATATGGCTTGGCATACATTCCCAATGTCCAGTCTATATGTATTTGGCACCTGACTTCAACATTCTACTGTCGACCTATCTCCATGAGTTTAAAGTTCTATATCCAACTCAATTTTCATCACAATTTAAAAAGCATCTTCTTAGAACACCCTCTTGATTCCCAAACAACTCAAAATTTAACTATGAGACTCTAGCTAGCCTCTTGGATTTTTATTGGCATCTCTTTTTTCAGGTTTGGGAAGTTTTCCTCTATGATTTTGTTGAAGATATTTCCTGGACCTTGGAGTCGGGGGTCCTCTCTTTCCTCTATACCTATAATTCTTAGGTTCCGTCTTTTCATTGAGTCCTTGATTTCTTGGATGTTGTGGGTGAGAGATTTTTTAGCCTTCTCATTTTCTTTGGATGTTGTACTGATTTCTTCCATCGAATCTTCCATGCCTCAGATCCTGTCTTCCATCTCTTGCATCCTATTTTTGATACTCACATCCGTTGTTCCTGTTTTCATCCCTTGATTCTCCACTTCCTCTTTTAACTCTGACTGTGTTTTCTTTATTGTTTCTATTTTTATTTTTATGTCTTGTATGGTTTTGTTCGTTTTGTACATTTCCTTCTCCAGCTTGCTTGTTTTTGTATGAAAATCTTTCATTGCTTTGTCCTTTTCCTGTTCAAGCTCTGTCACCTTAGCTTGGAGCTCTTTAATGGTATTGTTCCTTGTTTTGACTTGTAAAATTGTGTCTTCTTTGAATTCCTTCATAGATTTAAGTTCTTCTTGCAGGGACTCTATCACTTTCCATAATGCAGAATTGTCAACGTTTTCATGTGTTTCTGTTGGTGTGAGGTCATCCGAATTGGATGAGGTAGGATAATTCTGTTTTGTTGGAGTCATATTTCCTTGATTTCTATTTTTTTTGGACGTTTGGCCATTGTATGTGTTTAGCTGTCTGTTCTTGTCGTTTTCTGTGCTAGGATCCACAGTGGATGCTTTGGTGCAGGGGACGAGTTACTTGGCTATCTGTCGTTGCTTACAGGGGGATTTCAGGGTCACTGTGGTTTTAATCACCTGAGGCACTGTGAGCTGGTGCAGCCTATTCCCAGGTTGTGAGTAATGGACCGGGATTTTTTCACTGCTCCCAATTCAGACTTCTCTATGTTGCACTCTGAGTTATCAGCCTGTAATGGTTCTGATGGTATGGACCTGTTTGCCCAGGCACAGAATCTGTGGGCTTTGTTTGTCCTCACGGAGGCTGACAGGGTCTGGCTCCACACTTAATATGTCTGGATTTTCCAGACTACTGGTATGGTCCCCTAATTTCTGGGTCTCACTAGGTTTTTCGCCACAGGCCTGACCTCTGTGCCTGATTCCCTCCCTGTCTACACAGCCGCGAGTCTCCCTCCCTGGCTGCTCAGCCGTGGGTGCCCGAATCCCCGGCCCCACCCGCGCCTGGCTCCCTCCCCAGTTGTTCTGTCATGGGTGCGTGGATCCCTGGCCCTGCCCACGCCTGGCTCCCTCCCCAGTTGTCCTGCCATGGGTTCGTGGAGATTTGGCCCTGCCGGTGCCGGGCTCCCTCCCCAGCTGCGCTGCCATAAGTGCACGGAGATTCGGCCCCTCCCGCCCGCCTTTGGCTTCCTGGCTTCCCGCTCTCTCAGAACCTCCGCCCTCCGAGTCTCGAGCGGCCGAGGACCACCTGCTGAGCACCCTATTTGTTCCTTGCTAAGACTTCCACTATCCCGCAAAATTTCTTACGTGGCAATAAGTTCTTCCTGAGGTGTGGGGAGCCCAGTAGGCTAGTGATCGATCGCCAAGTGGCCTCTGATTCTGCCTGCTGTGAATTGAGGTCGATCTTACCAGGCGCCTCTCCAAATGGGAGTTCCCGAATCCCGGGTTTAGTGGCTTCCATGTCTGCGAGAGATGGGGAGAGAGCCTTACCCTGGGACTTTTAACAGTCCCTTGGGATCTGTGAGTGTTCCCGGAGGGGTCTAGCCCCTCCGGTTTTTGCACAGTGCCCAATCACTCTGTGATTTTTATGGCTCTTTTTTTCCCAGCGTTCAAAATGCGTCAGTGTAGGTCGCCACCATCTTGGACCCCCCTTGCACTTTCTTATAGATGTACATCTCAAAGAAGGATGCCTGTCTTTTATCTGTGATCCCTGTGTCCTGGGCTCGGTTTATAAAAAAACAACATACATTTCTGGACAAAGATAGCAGGATTAGATACAGCAAAGTACAATTAGCTAAGCCCTGGCATGCTAAGAGCTTAACATGGCTCACAGGAGGAGTGACACATCACTTTCTGCCTCCACAGCAGCTGGAATTAGAAGAGAAAGCAAAGTCGGTGTGAGGCAGCGTTATGAAAGAAAGACACCACCACATAGGCCAGTAACAGGATGGAGGGGAGCTAGTGATGAGGATTGTATTCCTCTCTCCTTCCTGTTTAAATGGTGTTCTTTATTTAAATACTTGGCAACACTTGACAAGAATGATAGTTAAAGTTGTAGGAACTAACCCCCTTCAACTTTCCTTCTCCTCTATTTCTTATCCGAGGAAGGATTCATGAGAATTCACCAGAACAAGTCAAGCAATTTTCATTTCACTTTGCCTGATGATTCCAATTTGGGTCATAGACACCCTCACCCATAGTGTATTTTTGTAAAAGAAACAGAATGTGCTGGAATTATTAGCCCTGGGGAGCTGGAGGGCAAATAATGCTAATGGGATAAATAATATATCATTTATTAGAGCTATTCTGCAGGGCTCACTTTACTAGCCACAGCAACACAATACTTAGCGACCTCTAACAAGTTTTAGGGGGAGATATTTCTCTGTGACTCTACAAAGGTCCTTGGTGTGCTGCCTAAATTAGACAGTGTATTAAAAATTAATGGCAGGCCAATTCCCTACAATTATGCCTTTATCAGGGGAGCAGACAGCCTGCTTCTCTCAGGGTCTAAGCAACTTTTAGCAGTGAATCTTTTTTTTTTTATATTGTCAGATGATTTAATTTGTCAATGAACAAACATATTTCAATGTCTCTGCAGAAAATTGAAATTATTTGTCAATGGCAGTTATTTAAGGACGTGGCTGTGTGGTGGTAGATGATAGGACATACTGCCCAGAGCTCTCCTTAAAAAACACAGGACTAATTTGTACGGTTTCTGAGATGATGCTGGACTTCGGCCCATAGCAGCAGCTCTTAAAGGGATTGCTTCCTATGAAGAAGGTTGCCTCGCCCAAGCTCACCCAAGCTCCCCTCTCCTTCCAGATGCACCCCACACCTGATGGCTAACAGAGTAGGGATGTAAAGGCTTGCTCTTCAGCCCCTGAGTCTAAATAACTTTTAAATTCAAAGTACTGATGGGAAATGCCCCTGCTGACCAGGAATGCTTTACCCAGCAAAGCTGTCCTTCAGAAAGGAGAAAGAAATGCAGACTTCTTCAGACTAGTAACAGGTACGGCCGTCAGCTGGCTTGACAGAATATTCTGAAGAAAGTTTTAAACTGAAAGGAAGGTTGATAGCTCATAATAAAACACTTAGGAAAGTAAACACTCAGTGGAATAAAAATGAAGTCTCCCTGGCAATCCTGCAATCCTATGTGATATGTGAAGTCACTTTACCCCAACAGCAACAAGGGCTGAAACCATCACCACTGAAAATAATTTATAAGCTCAACAAATTACTTGAAAAATTAGTAGAGGAGAGAACATGTGTGGAACATATTGACACTAAACTAGGACAACACACTGCAAGAAAATTAGAGTGCTGAATGTGGCTTTATTCTTATTTTACACTCTAATTAATTTTACTGTCCTTAATACCTCTACCTCCCTTCCAACCTTTGTTTCTTCTAACCCCCAACCCTAGGTGGGAAAGAAAGAAGGTTAGAGGCAAAAAGGAGAGAGTTCTCTTTGAGCTATTTCCTACTGAGTAGTGTCCGTGGGTTCTTTTTAGAGGCAATATCAAACCCAGTGGTCAGGACATCCAGTAGTCCAGTAAATCAGCAACAGCAAACCAGCAGACAGAGTGGCAGGATGAACCACCAGCAGTTTGAGGGAAACAACAGAAGCAGGGAGAGCAGCAGTCTCTTCCTTCTTCACAGGGTTCTGGCTCTTCACTTCTGCAGGGGTCTAAGCTACACCCCTGCTAGCTCACGGTTATTAGTTTTGTTTTTAAAAAGTATTTTAAAATACTTTTGTATTCTCATAACTGGGTTTTTAAAAACAAGACTCTTTCCACATTAGAGATCAACATTTGTCCAAATAAGATATAATATATTTTAATCTAAACATTAGCAAATTAAATGCACATGAATATTGAAGTACTTAATCTATCTCATATAGGATATAGGAGATGCCTCAGCAAGTAAAGATAAAGTTACTTTGTAATTCAACAAAGATCTTGGTATACTGCCTAACTTAGATAGCAGATTAAAAATAATGGCAGGCCAGTTCCCTACAATTATACTTTAAATTGTTTTCTCACAACATGATTTTGATCATTGGGATCCATAAGGTAGGAGAGAAATGACTCCTAAAAATGGTTCTTTGACTTCCACGTATCTGCAGTGACACATGTGGTACACACACACACACTCAGAGACACATACACACACACACACACAATTGGACACATACACAGAACTGAATAATAAGAAAAATATTTTAGCAAGTACATTGTGACAAAAAAGAAAGAAAACACAAATTTTTCTGAGAAAAAATTCTGCTTGTTAATGATGTGGAACTTTCTGATGTTTTTAAAAATATGTCTGTTTATTGTAAGCTTGGGGGTATTTTTCTCCCTGATAACCTGAAGAGAGGCATTCATGTGATGAAGGGCCTGGACAAAAAAGTGCCACCCTTAAACACTCTTGTGATCGAATGTCATTACCACCAGAAACAAAAGGGGAGATTTCTTTATTTTGAGTTATGTTCTATTTGCGATGCATATTGTTCGTAGTGATGATTTATATAATTTGCATCATGACATGTGTATGTTTATTGCGTGGGGAGACTGCCTTTAAGAACAGTAGATTTTTGGTCTTAGGTCCTGAGCTGTTGGTGTTCTGTTCAGGAAGTTGTCACCTGTGCCAATGAGTTCGAGGGTTTTTCCTACTTTCTCTTCTAGTAGATTTAGTGTGACCAGTCTTATGTTAAGGTCTTTAATCCACTTGGACTTACGTTTTGTACAAGGTGATAAGTATGGGTCTAATTTCATTCTTTTACATGTGGACATCCAGTTGGACCAGCACCATTTGTTGAAGATGCTGTCCTTCTTCTATTGTATGGTTTTGGCTTCTTTGTCAAAAATTAAGTGACCATAGGTGTGTGCATTCATTTCTGCATCTTCAATTTGATTCCACTGATCCACTGGTCTGTTTCTATGCCAGTACCATGCTGTTTTTATTACTATTGCTCTGTAGTACATAAGCTTGAAATCTGGGATGGTGATACCTCCAGATGTTTATTTTTTATTTATTTTTATTGTACAGGATTGATTTAGCTATTTTGGTTTTTTTGTTGTTTCATATGAAATTAAGAATAGTTTTTTCCAGGTCTATAAAGAATTGTGTTGGTATTTTGATAGGAATTGCATTGAATCTGTATATTGCTTTTTGTAAGATGGGCATTTTTATTATGCTGATCCTACCTATCCATGAGCATGAGAGATCTTTCCATCTTCTGATGGCCTCTTCCATTTCTTTCTTCAGGGGCTTGAAGTTCTTGTTGTACAGGTCCTTTACTTGCTTGGTTAGAGTTAGCCCCAGATATTTTATATTATTTGTGACTATTGTGAAGGGAGTTGTTTCCCTGATTTCTTTCTCAGCCCATTTATTTGTTGTATAAAGAAGGGCTTCTGATTTTTTAAAATTAATTTTGTTTCCAGCCACCTTGCTGAAGGTGTTTATCAGCTGTAAGAGTGCTCTGGTGGATTTTTTGGGGTCGCTTATGTGTACTATCATATCGATTCCAAATAGGGGTAATTTGATTTCTTTGTTTTCAATTCGTATCCCCTTGATCTCCCTTAGTTGTCTTATTGCTCTAGCAAGAACTTCAAGTACTATATTGAAGAGAAATGGTGAAAGTGGACATCCTTGTCTTGTCCCTGAGTTTGGAGGAAATGCTTCAAGTTTCTCTCCATTTAATTTGATGTTGGCCACTGGCCTGCTGTATATTGCCTTTATTATTTCTAGGTAAGGTCCTTGTATGCCCGTTCTCTGCAGAACTTTTAGCATGAAGGGGTGTTGGATTTTGTCAAATGGTTTTTCTGCATCTAGGGAGATTATCATGTGGTTTTTTTCTTTCATCTTGTTTATATGGTGAATTATGTTGATAGGCTTTTGTATGTTGAACCATCCCTGCATTCCTGGGATGAAGCCTACTTGATCATCAATAAATGGGACCTCATGAAACTGAAAAGCTTCTGTAAGGCAAAAGACACTGTCATTCGAACAAAACGGCTGCCTACAGATTGGGAAAAAATCTTCACCAACCCCACATCTGACAGAGGCCTAATATCCCAAATTTACAAAGAACTCAAGAAATTAAATGCCAACAAACCCAATAATCCAATCAAAAAATGGGGAAAAGAGCTAAAAAGAAAATTCACAAAGGAGGAATTCCTAAAAGCTGAGAGACACTTGAAGAAATGCTCAGCATCCATAACCATCAGAGAAATGAAAATCAACAAGACTCTAAGATTCCATCTCACACCTGTCAGAATGGCTAAGAACAAAAGCCCAAATGACAACGCATGCTGGTGAGGGTGTGGAGAAAGGGGAACCCTCCTCCATTGCTGGTGGGAGTGCAGGCTTGTGCAACCACTATGGAAGTCAGTCTGGCGATATCTTAGAAAACTTGGAATAGCTCTGCCACGGGACCCAGCCATACCACTTCTGGGTATACATCCAAATGACTCCTCACCGAATCACAAGGAAGTTTCATCATCTATGTTCATAGCAGCCTTATTTGTAATAGCTAGAAACTGGAAACAACCCAGATGTCTCTCAACCGAAGAATGGATTAAAAAACAGTGGTACATCTACACAATGGAATACTACTCAGCTCTCAGAAACAATGAAATCATGCAATTTGCAGCCAAATGGATGGAACTAGAGAAGCTTGAAACCATACTTTTTAATTATTAAACACCTATT
The DNA here is from genome assembly GCA_907164525.1 of Lophiomys imhausi. Taxonomy (NCBI): domain Eukaryota; kingdom Metazoa; phylum Chordata; class Mammalia; order Rodentia; family Muridae; genus Lophiomys; species Lophiomys imhausi. The sequence continues at coordinate 2,386,847 of CAJQZJ010032342.1, forward strand.
TATTAATAACTATATTCACTTATAACAAATATAAACACCTAACTACTATTCCTATAAATTTCTACAACCCCTATGAATGCCTTCAACCCCTAGACCTAACAACTAAACCTATTGATAACTATTACAACTATTTTCATAACCTTTTAGAAGGACACAGTCTCTGGGGCAGGTCCTCAGTCATCAGGAACACAGTCTCTGGGGTAGACCCTTTAATGCACTTAGCAGTCTTTATTCTGGAGTATCTCAGACGTAGATCCATCAGGGTAAATTGGCTATGGCAGTTTCACCTTAAATAAGGCTTGAGGCTTTCTTCTTTCTGGGAGACCTCAGCCAACTGTATGCCAAATTACTTTCTTTGTATCAGCAACTCTGCTGCTCTGTCTCAGTCTTTAAAGCTGGCCACAGTTCCATTCAGGTCACTGTTCGGACAGGTCAATCCCCCCTAGGCAAAAGCTGAGCCACAGGATTTAGTCCTTGGCCTTTTGCTGTCTTGCTGAGGCTTTCTCTGCTCACCAGCTTCTTTTTGCCTCAGGGAGATCTGGCCATCAGTTCACCAGCACTTTCTTCATCAGAGGATACAAACTACTCGTTGTCCTTTATAGCATGCGGACTCACTAGCATTGGAGCTCTCTAGCATGTGGCTCTCTAGCATGGAGCCCCCAGCACACCCTCTCCTGTTCTCATCCACTTGTCCTTAAATAGGATCACTCCTTGTTACACCTGCTTCAGCTTAATTTGGGCTCTGCCCACTTAGCAGTTGAAAACAATGCCAGGTCATAAAATCTTTCCTTGATTCACCTGGCTTCAACCTTGTTTTTCAATCCATAGAGCCCCCCACCCCCTGTTTCATGTGACTTCATCCATAAGCTGATAAGCTAATTGCTCACAGCCAAGTTGATCTTCATGCCCCAGATTAAGAGACTGTATCAGAAACCTAGATATTTACTAAATCTAATTTATATTAATCTATCTCCCTACAGAAGCTCATTCTGAGTGAGCTAACCCAGCCAGACTCAGAAGGATGCACATGGCATCTATTCACTTATAGTCGAATTTGAGCTATATAGTACAGGATATCTATACTACAACCAATGCACCAAAGGGAACATGGACATAGCCTTTTTCTTTTTCTCCCTGTCAATGAGACACTTTGTCCTAGTGGTGCTGCCTTGTTTATGTCCCCCAGTCATATGAGGACCAAGAGCCCCAGAGGAGGCTCTTGGTCCTCATATGACTACTGAACTGGGGTGGGGGACTGTTAGGTAGGGACACTCCACTCCAGAGGAGTGGGATGGAAGGGCTAGGGGGTAGAGGGTGGGAGGGAGGGACTGGGAGGGGTGAAAAGAGGATACTATGATGGAGATATAACCTGAAGCAATAAATAAATAAATTAAAAAAAGAAATAGCATAATAAAAATATTGATATCCTGAAAAAAAAGAATAGTAGATTTAAGGTGACATTTTATGCCAAATTCCCTCCCCTATCAGGTCAGGATGTGGAGGAAACCCATCACACAGAGCACTGATGTCTGAGGTCAACACTATGGAGCACTACTCTTCTTGAGTAGTTGTATCAGACAGAGAGGTACAGTCATAGACACTGTGAGTCACTGAAGTTAGTAAAACACCCAATATCCCCAAGAAATGGGAACCTGGAGAGTAAATAGCACTCCAATGTAAGGAAAGATAAATTAATATAAATTAGATTTAGTAAATATCTAGGGGTTTCTGATACAGTCTCTTAATCTGGGGAATGAAGATCAACTTGGCTGTGGGCAATTAGTTTATCATCTTATGGACTAAAAACAAGGATGAAGTCAGGTGAGACAAGGGGAGACTCTATGGACTGAAAACAAGGTTTATGGCCTGGCATTGTTTTCAGCTACTAAGTGGGCAGAGCCCAGATTAAGCTAAAGCAGGTGGAACAAGGAGGGATACTATTTAAGGACAACTGGAGAGAGCCCCATGCTGGATAGCTCCAATGCAAGCAAGTCCACACACTAGAAAGGACGAGTAGTTTGTATTGTCTGATGGAGAAAGTGCTGGTGAACTGATGGCCAGATCTCCCTGAGGCAGAAAGAAGCTGGTGAGCAGAGAAAGCTTCAGCAAGGCAGCAAAAGGCCAAGGACTAAACCCTGTGGCTCAGTTTTTGCCTAGAGGGGTTTGACCTGTCAGAACAGTAGTTGGCTTTAAAGACTGAGGCAGAGCAGCAGAGTTGCTGATACAAAGGAAGTAAGTTGGCCTACAGTTGGCTGAAGTCTCCCAGAGAGAAGAAAGCCTCAAGCCTTATTTAAGGCAAAACCGCCATAGCCAATTTACTCTGATGGATCTACGTCTGAGATATTCCAGAAGAAAGACTGCTAAGTGCATTAAAGAAAGGGTCTACCCCAGAGACTGTGTTCCTGACGACTGAGGACCTGCCCCAGAGACTGTATCCTTCTAAAAGGTTATGAAAATAGTTGTAATAGTATCAATAGGTTTAGTGGGTAGGTAATAGGGGTTGTAGTCATTCGTAGGGTAAGTAAGTGAATGTTTATATACGTGAATATTGTTATTAATAAATAATTATTGAATAATTAAAAAGGTTGGGTTTCAGGTGGTGCCCAACATGTTAAGGCATTATAAGTGAATATACTTTTAAGTGTTGAAAAGGTTTTGTTTTGCTCCAATCCCTCATTTTTTTGTTTTTGTTTAGGTACTTCCATGTGGTTTTGAATGTGAAATCTAGGTATGAACTTTGCTATTTTAAATAATTTTCTTAGTATCCCCAAGCCTTGAGATTTTTAATTATCAACTAGGAGTTATACTAGAAATGCTATGCACTTATTGCGTGATGTCAGTGGGATGGAGCAGAAGTCCCTGGCACATAGTAGCTGTTTAATAAACAACTAATTTAATCTTCATCTTCCCTTTTATCCTTTCATGCAGAATATATGCTAATCTCAGAGGAAGCCATACATTTCTGTGTAAATCTTCCTGGGTTGAAAACCACAGGGAAAGACAATTAAGTTTAATCGATGAGCCGATATAAACACCCATTAACAGATGCCCCATTTATAGCAGGAAAGGCTGACTGGTTTGCAATTGCTTCTTATAAAATATGACATTAATCAAGAAGACTAATTTTGGTGCTGATGTGATTTAAAGTGCTTCCACTCAAATTCCACCTGGGGACAGTAATATCTTCACAAGTAGCAGCAACTGGGGCAAATCCCTGTTGCTAATCTTACCTATATTAGCTTTTCCACCCATGGGAGTATGATTAATTTCAGAGTCTGACAAAGAAAACAAGATGCAGAGAGAACTGAAAATTTAATTTCGTGATTGGGTGATATTTTAGCTCATAGGGCATTACTTTCTTGTTTTTCATTTCATTAGCTCATTTATTTTTCTCATAGATTGAAATTCTGACTATATTCTGACTATGTTTTCCCCTCCCCTACTCTTCCCAATTCCTTCCCACCTCCTTTCCATGTAGATCCTCCTTCTTTCTGTCTCATTAGATAACGAACAGGCATCTAAATGATAACACAAAACAAAATATAATAAGATAAAACAAAAACAAAACACATCAGACTAGGACAAAACAAACAAGAGGAAAAGAGCCCAGGAACAGGCACAAGAAACAGATACAGACACAGAGACCCAGTTGTTAGCACACTCAGTAGTCCCATAAAAGCACAAGTCTGGAAGCCATACTACTTACACAAAGGATCTGTAGGGATTAAACAACAACACGAACAATCCCTTACAGCCCTATAAAAATACAAATAAAGATAAAAGAAAAGAAAAGAAAAAAAAGTGAAAAAGTCCTGACACCACCTTATGACACTTCCATGACAGAAGAGGGTATTCAATCCCATTATAGATGGTCGTGAGCCACCATGTGGTTGCTGGGAACTGAACTCAGGAAGAAAAACCAGTGTTCTTCACCACTGAGCCATCTCTCCATCCTTGACAAGACCTCCAAAGATGCCGTTGAGATCATTTTCTATGGCCATCCATGACTGAGCACGCAGTCTACCCTTAAGAGTAGCTTGTTTCCCCAGTGAGACTCCATTGAAGAAAACTAAATTTTAATTTGCAAGTGGTTGTCAATGACAGGATGCTTCCAGGCCAGGTTATGCAACAGTTCTTGAAAATGAATGCTTAGAAAAGTTCTATTCAATATTGATTTAAATTCGGATACTGAAGCATCACAAATTTTGCAAGGGAGTACAATGAGCAGGAGGGAGGCTCGCTCATAAAAGCTTCCAGCTGTGAAGACAAGCTAGCATAATGTCTCCAGTACAGAGTCCAGGGCCAACCGCCTGCCTTCCCTCAGACAATGTGCTGATGAACACTGCAGGTACACCTGTGAGGGGTGACCTAGCCTAGGCTGGCTGAGATGAGAAGGCCCACTTTTGCTGTGGGCAGCATCCTTCTCTGAGCCTGGGTCCCACATGCATAATGCATAACTAGCTGATTCAGGCATTCATCCCTCTCTGTCTCCTGACTATCTCTGTAATCTGACTGGTGCTTCAAGTTCCTGCTGCTGTAGCTCCTCCACCATGCTAGTCTACAGCCTCAAACTGTGAACTAGCATCAACCCTTTCTTCCTATTTCTTGTGTCAGGTGTCTGTCACAGCACAGAGACGCCTAATGCTGACAGATTATCTAACCTCTGTGAACCAGCTATTCTCCTCATTTTGAAGATGGGCAGAGTAATAGTGTGCCCCCCCAAAAGACAGGACAAAAGTTCATACAGGCACGATACAGCAACAAAACAAGCAACTGTAATTAGCTGTGAGTAATAAAAAGGGACTTTGGGGTTTGTAGTAGACGGACGTCTACAGACAACACCTGGTAATCTGAGTCCTTGTGCAATTTCCCACATTAGGAATACACACACATGCTAAGGCAGCATTTCTGTGGTATTTATGTTACAGGGAAATGGATTTTGTATATTTAATTAAGGTTTCTAATCAGCTCTTTCGAGATTAATTAAAACGGATAATCTGGTAGGCCCAATCTGATTTCAGAAGCGTTTTAAAAGAAGCACTTTTCTCTGACTCTAAGTTAAAGAGAAGTCAGAGATTTATGGCATGAGAGGAGTCCACCTGCCACAGCTGATCAGAAGACAGGGAGGCCCTAGGCTGAAGCCTTGCTTCACAGACAGCAGCAAAGTGAGGACTAGCGTCGGAAAACCATGAGGACGGTTTCTGTCAGCAACCCGGACACAGCTGAAGTTGAGTCTTGCCTCCAGAATGCAGGGAACAGCCCACTAAAGCTGCCCAATGTCTTAACCAAACTCAGGACCTCCCCCAAAGAGAAGACAGTCAAAACACACTTAGACTTTTCAGCCCTATGGACAGTCAGATGGAATGGTGGCAAGTTGCTGAGTTTCTTATACACCAAAAGGAAATGTGCAATGGTCCTATAGAAGTATGTACAAGTGCTAGCCAACATTGTCTAAGAAATATCCTTAAGGATTTCTAGAAAACAGGATAAGAAGCTAAGAACAGAAATGAAAAGAATCAATCAGCAAGGAGTGCATGGTGAAGGGAGGGTCTGGGGAAGAGAGAGGATAAGAACTTCAGAGTCAGAAAGGGATGCACACGTGGGATGGATATTAGATTCCAGACTATCAGAGTGGGGAAGAAAGATGGGGTAGCATGTGCTGCCATCTGATGCTAATTAACCCTCCTTTACTAGTTACCTTTCCCACTACTGTGATAAATGTGTGGCAAAAAGGACTTATGGAAGAATTTATTTAGCTTTTAGTTCTAGAGGGTATGGTGGAGGTTTGGATCCCTTTGGAAACACAGTTGTGTTGAATGAATGTGTAAGGGTTGTGGGAGTACTTTGTCTACCGATGAAAACCAGACTCATGGAAAGGGCAGAAAAATCATCCTGATGTCTGTCACCTGTGGGAAAAAGATTTACATCTTCTGATGGACAGACTCTTAGGAGAGCTTGTGATCCTGGTCAACAGGAAGTACCTCAGGAGGAAGGCATAAGGCATTGGCCACAATGAGAAAACATCCTGGTGCACAATTAGAGAGAGAGTAAAAAGGAAGACTGGGAAACTCAAGGAGGCTTTTTGCTTGGCATTGCTGCTCATCACTGCTTTACTTGGAAAGACTCAAGACAATACTTTGTGGAAGGTTGTGGCTGCCGAGACTTGCTGAAGATTGCGCCCTGGGTTGGGTGCAGCCCAGGATGAATGGATCCCAGGTTGGGCTGAGTCCAGGAGAAGCCGCATTTTGGAGCTGTAAAAGCTGTTGCACCAAAGCAGTCTGGGGAAGGCAGTACCTGCCCAGAGGCCCCAAGTGAGGGTATGGCAACAGCCAGCTCTGAGGGCACTTGAGTGCAGCACTTGCCCCCGTGGGAGCTCAGCAACTGAGGGCGAACTGAAGAGACCAAAGCCCCAAACAGGGGTACAGCAACTGCCATGGAGATACTAGAGCTGGGAAGCTACTGTAGCTGCTGCTGATTGCTGGGTTCCTGCCGACAGATTGCAATTGTTCCTGTGTGTGCTGATTCAGACGGACTGCTGACTAAGTGCCCCAAGGACTTGCACCTGAGGACATCTTCATCTTGGTATCCTTTCTCCTGTGCCTCGGGTTGGTGGGTTGGAAGGTTATTTAGAGATATTAATAAATAGGTTAAAGGTACGCCTTCAAGAGGGTTAGGTGTCATGGCAGGAAGCCATAACAGCAGACAACTAGAACAGGAAGCTGAAAGATCATGGTTCCTATATTGCGTAGGAAGCAGAAAGAGTCAATTAGAATTGGGGTGAAGCTATGCACTCTCAAAGAACTCCCCCAGTGATGTGCTCCCTGCAGCACTTCTTCCAAAGCCTTCTCAAATGAGGCCATCAGCTGGTGTACCACATGATCACATATCTGAGTTTCTGGGGCCATTCTTCATTCAAACTATCTCAGCAGCTGAAAATGGGTCTGTCAGTCTAATTAGAGCATTTTTTATGTTTTAATTTGTTTATATTCAGCTGAATTATTCCAATTTAAAAAAAGATAATGGTTAGACTTTGTAATTCTAATTTTAATCATTGTGCTGATTGTAACCTTAATTTGATACCTCTACTCTGAAAATGGAGACATAATTGACTTGCTATTTGAGAGTTTCATCCAAACTCCCCATGAAGCTCTTTGGTTTGTTCTCCTGAGAATATTAGAATGTTCTGCTGGGAATTACAGTCAGTTGGAGCATCATCACCTTGCTGGTGTACACTCAGAAAACTCTGTACCTGATTTTTGCCACAGCATGTTGGGGGCGGTCCTCTCTTACTCAACTTCAGCATGTCCTTAGGTCCAGATCGCTTGGGTTGCCTGAGACATTTCTGGTGTTATTAAGGCCAATGAGGGGTCCAGTGCTGATATTCTTCTCTTCTAAATAGTTGGGTGAAAGGGATAAAACCTTACAGAGGTTTCGAAATTTTTTGTGTTGTAATAACAGTATTAATATGTGAACTTATTTCATGATGAATTTATTTCCATAGACATTTCAGAGAGATGAGTACTTTAAGACTCAATATTTAAATCCTAGATTGGCAATTGGAAAATGTTCTTTGTCAAATAAAACAACACCTCTTTGGGTGCCAAGAAAATGGGGTGTAGTTCGTTATGGTCTTCCTACTACTTCAGGATGGTCACATAAAAGAAGATGATTTAACTTTCAGACCTGTGATGTTACACAGTGACATTGGCTTGTGAAGACTACAACTTACTTACAATAAAAGTGCTGTACTAAACTCTGCAATAATTTTTTTCTACATGTGCAGGTAAACTCTGATGGTTGAAGGGAAGCATTTTTATGGAAATCAAAGCTACACTGAGATTTCATTTTACTTCACTCATAATGGCAGTAATTAAGAAAACAAATGACAGGGCTATCCAGATGGCTCAATCCTTAAAAGATATGTGTAATCCCAGAACTCCTAAGGTGATATTGGAGGTGGAGAATGGAAATTCAAAAAGCCCACTAGTCTGGAGTACAAAGTGCAGGAAAGACAAGAGAGACCCTTCCCCAACAAGGTAGAGGAGAGACCTGACCTTACATGGTAGGAGAAAAACAGTTCCTCAAAATGTTCTTCTGACCTTCACATGCCTGTTGTGACAAGTGTGTTAAAAATTTCAAACACATATTACACACAGAAACACACATACACATAGAATAATGATGATGATGATAATAGTAATTAACAATTTTAAAAGAAAAAATAACAAGTGTTGTCAAGGACCAAAAAAAAAAAAAAAAAAAACAAAAAACAAAACCCTTAAATACTGCAGGTGGGAATATGAAGTAATCCAAATGTTAAGGAAATACATATGAAGTTTCTAAAACAAGGCTAAAAATAGATCTAACACGTGACCCTGATGAAGTGCTCCTGGATATTTACCCAAAACACTCTAAAATCTATGCAGCACAGATTTGCACACCAGTGTTTATTACAGCACTCAATTAGTCACAATAATCAATGTTAATTACACAATATTCAATATTTACTGTGGCACAATTCACAATAGTTAAATTATAGAACCAACCTGTGCCTCCTTTTTGCATGGTGGCAGGGACTGACCTAACAGGGACTGAAGAAAAGACAGATAAACAAACACATAATATGTTGGTCTGTGCTCTTGAATGGAGAAGCTGAAATATCATAGAAGCTCAATGTGTTTATTACACAGAGCTGAACAGGGAAGTGGCGTTACTGCATACAGCTGATCAAGGAGGCAGGTTTTATGGTGTACAGCCAAATCAAGGAAACAGGTTTAACTAATGTTGGTAGGAGCAGTCTCTAGAGTCTTCAAGCCATAAATACTTGGGAGGAGAGAGTGATGGTGGTCATTTGCCCCACATACTGTCAACACTTGCTCTCGGACCAGAAGGGTTTTCCATTTCCCTGGACCTACCCTGAGGAAGGCTTGTCATTTCCCATGGATCTGAGGCATTGGGGTCCTTGGCATGCCCATGCCCAATGTCATGCACACACATTCACCCAGGACTTACACTCATTCCCCACAAACCTGGATGTTCAAGGACAGAGGAGTTCATAAATAAAATGTGTATGTACACAATGGAGCTGTCTCAGCCTGAAAGAACAAAGGTATCCTGTTTGTCAGATGGGTGCAACTGGAGATAATCACATTAAGGAGGATAAATATCACATGCTTCTTTTATTTGTAGGCCATAGGTTACATAGATACATAAAATCATGTATGTATATATGTATGGCAGGAAAGTAGAAGTGAAACTGTCCAGGGAACAAAGGGACTGGATGGAGGAAGAACAGAAAAAAAAAAAGAGGGGAAAAGTATGGGAGCCTAAGGAGAAATATGCTCAACTTGCAATATTCTTGTACAAAATTTAAAAAAAAATTAAAAGAAAAAGTATTTCTTAAACTCCTTGGCACTGACTATAAAACTGTTCCTGATATATAAAGTTGGGTTTAGGAAGAATGAGTAACTGTGTTGTTAGTCATTATTACTGTAGTAAGCATCCCCTCCCCAATGAGAGACAAGAACTTAGCCCTGGCACACCTGAATGGTGCTTGAATTTTGGTCCTGTTCCCTTGGGGTGTGAGGCTGGAGCAGCACCTGCTCGTCTGGATTGTCACTTTGCAAACCTGGAGCCAGGGGTATCACTTTGGTCTTGCACTGATAATTTTGGTGCCAAACAAATTAACCTGCTGACAGAAGGTACAATTTCCAAGTTAACTGCGCACTGACATTTGTATTGGTCCAGTCCACACAGTTACTCCACTAGGGCATTTGGTGGAGCTGTGTGCAATAGGAAGCTGTCTCTTAAGTACTGAGCTACTCTGTGGGGAAAAAAATTCAGTGTTTTTGTAACAAAAAGCATCATGCGCACTCATGTGGTCCTTTTCTACTTCTGTTCCCAGGGTCATTTCATTTTTGTAGAATATATTTGGATGACTGAATACTTCCCCTCATGTACCTTATTTTCCATGCATTGCTACTAGTTGTTTCTCTGATCTGCCACAGTAAAGATTGTTTAAAAGATTTAAAAGTAAAGATTGCCTTTAAAATAGTATGTTACCATTACTAGCAACAACTGCCCCCCTCCACCAGCAGGGCCAGAGGCTGCTTTCAGTTCTGGAGGCTGCAGAAGTAAATAAGGAATAAGGTTTTCTTATTCACTCAGTATTAGGATTCAAAGACATATTTTAAATGCACCCCCACCCCCAAGAGGAAACTCTGTGGAACTGGACAGTGAATACATAAATAAGTGATGGTGGTGTGGTGGTTTGAATGACAGTGGCCCCCTCAGGATACTATATTTGAATGCCTGGTCCCAGTTAGTGGAACTTTTTGGGAAGGATTAGGAGGTGTGGCCTTGTTGGAGGAGGTGTCTCACTGAGATTGGCCTTTGAAGTTTCAAAAGCCCAGGTCATTTCTAGTCTCTTTTTCTCTGCTTCCTTTTGGATGAAGATGTCAGCTTCTGCTCTAGTGCTGTGCCTGCCTGCCTGTCTCCCATGCCTGTCTCCCATGCCTGTCTGCCT
>CAJQZJ010032342.1:2398026-2417815 GCA_907164525.1 Lophiomys imhausi
GCCTGCCTGCCTGCCTGCCTGTCTCCCATGCCTGTCTCCCATGCCTGTCTGCCTGCCTGCCTGTCTGTCTGTCTGCCTGTCTGCCTGTCTGCCTGCCTACATGTCTGCCATGCCTGCCTGCCTGCATGCCTGCTTTCCATCATGTTTATCATAGGCTCCAACCTCTGACCCTGTAAGCACAAGATAAACTCTTTCTTCTTATGTTTTATCAGTTTATCACAGTGATAGAAAAGTAACTAAGACAGATGGTTATATGTTAAAAAATTGAAAATAATGAAAGTTTTGTAAAATGACTTTGAATAAAGAGATGCCCATCACAGATTTTATGCTTTTATCAAGCGGACTAGATTCATGTTTTACTTTGACCTTAGCAATAAGGGCTGGATGTTTTATGTTAGGCATATAATCTTAGATGTTGAACATTGAATATTCAATTTTTTTGTACTTAAGGCAAAGAGTCAACTCTTAATATTGTTTGGGTAAAATGATATTAGTTTAATTTAGGTGAAAACTCTTTACTCAATATGGGCTTATGATCAGGAATTGGGGAGAGGGTATTGTAGAGTGTTCACAACCTCTGCATTTAAGGAGTTTAGAATTGGTGTTAATTTTCTGTTGGTGCCAAAAAAAATTATCAGACATTTATTATTTTAATACTTTTTAAATTAAAATATTTAATATTTAATTAAATATTTTATACTTTTAATACCATGGTCTCTGTGGGCCAGGAGTCCAGTTGTGACTTAGTGTGCTATCTTGTTCTCAGTCTTTTACAAGGCTTCCATCTAGGTATCTGCTAGGGCTGAGTGCTTACCTGAAACTCAACTGGGGAAGGAAGGCTCTGTTTCCATTCACAGCCAATATTGGCAGCATTTATCCTTTTCAAAGTTCTCCTGTTGGGGCATTTTTTTTTTTAACTTAATGCCTACAAATTTCTATTCTTTCTTATGTGGATCTTCCTAACATTCTTGCTTCTGTGTAAAGTTATACAGATACACGCTGCTCATTTAAAATAATGGAACTTTCAATCGTAACTTATTCTTATGTTTCCATGTTCATTTTTTTCTACACACCCATAGACACCTCTCTTTCTCTCTCTCTCTCTCTCTCCCCCCCCTCTCTTAACATCAACTTTACCTTCTGCAAAGCATCTGCTCACTACAGTCCTTTCAATTTAGTGCCACACTGGCTTTCTATCTCTAGAGTCTGTATATATCATCTCACATGACATAACCTTCCCCTCTGACATTCCTTTTTTTTTTTCTCATAAGAACACTCAAGTGAAAAGGAGTAATGAGATGAAGACAAAAACAAAACATGAAATCTGAAAAATTAATCTAGTTTAAGCAGTTGTTCTTCATATCAGATTTACATAAGGTGCTGGCATTTTAGGATCTGTGTGTGTCAAGTCTTATTTGCATTGGTATTTCATTCTATATCAGTTTTCATTGCAGATAATAATTACTGATTTTCATGCTTGCAACTTACTATCTGATTATGACTACAGTTTATTTTGCCAATTAGTGAGGACTTTTATCCACTAATTAGTCTTAGGAGTTCCTGTGTACATCAGAATAGAGGAAAAAATGAAGGCCTTAGGAAACACAAAGTCTTAAATATGTCAAAAAGAACTGCCTTGTGGTTAGTTCGTGCTAGTTGGTGTCAGTCAAGAAAGCATTCTCACCCTCTTTTAAAATTTATCATTGCTTTAGGTTCCCTTTTACTGTTGTTGCAAAAACCATGACTATAAGCAACGTAGGTGAGGAAAGAATTTATGTATCTTATACTTCCAGGTCAGGGGTCATCACTGATGGAAGTCAGAGTAGGAGGTCAGGGAAGTCCTGCTTGTTATTCCACACAGAAGTACCAAGGAACTCAATTCACAGCCAAGAAGTACAGCGCAAACCATGGAAGATGCTCTTTTCTGGCTAGCTCACAGGTGCTTGGCTAGTTTTCTTATATTGCCAATTTGGTGATTTGGACCAGAATGGCTCCTATAGGCTCATAGGTTTGAAAACTTGATCCCCATTTGGTGGAACTGTTTGGGAAACGTTAAGGCGGTGTGGTGTTGTTGGAGGTGAGCCACTGGAAGTGATATTTGAAGTTTCAAAAGCACATGCCTTTCACAGCTAACTGTTTCTGCCTATAACGTGTGGATCAGTATATAATCTTTTATCTAATGTTCTTAGCGTCATGCCTGTATGCCTGCTGCTGAAACTGTACTTTTAATTATTAAACACTTATTTATTAATAACTATATTCACTTATAACAAATACACATAACTACTATTCCTATAAATTCCTACAACCCCTATGAATGCTTACAACCCCTAAGATCTAACCATTAAACCTATTGATAACTATTACAACTATTTTCATAAACTTTTAGAAGGATACAGTCTCTGGGGCAGGTCCTCAGTCTTCAGGAACACAGTCTCTGTGGTAAACCCTTTAATGCACTTAATGGTCTTTTTCAGGAATATCTCAGAAGTAGATTTGTCAGAGTAAATTGGCTATGGTGGTTTCACCTTAAATAAGGCTTGAGGCTTTATTCTTTCTGGGAGACCCCAGCCATCTGTAGGCCAACTTACTTCCTTCGTATCAGCAACTCTGCTGCTCTGCCTCAGTCTTTAAAGCTAGCCACAGTTTAGTTCAGGCCACTGTTTGGACAGGTCAAACCCCTCTAGGCAAAAGCTGAGCCACAGACAGGGTTTAGTCCTTGGCCTTTTGCTGTCTTGCTGAGGCTTTCTCTGCTCACCAGCTTCTTTCTGCCTCAGGGAGACCTGGCCATCAGTCCACCAGCACTTTCCCCATCAGAGAATACAAACTACTTGTTGTCCTTTATAGCATGCAGACTCGCTAGCATCGAGCTCTCTAGCATGCGACTCTCTAGCATGGGGCACCTAGCACACAGCTCTCTCGGACTCATCCACTTGTCCTTAAATAGGATTGCTCCTTGTTCCACCTGCTTCAGCTTAATTTGGACTCTGCCCACTTAGCAGCTGAAAACAATGCCAGGTCATAAAGTCTTTCCTTGTTTCACCTGGCTTCAACCTTGTTTTTAGTCCATAGCGACTCCCCTTGTTTCACGTGACTTCATCCATAAGCTGATAAGCTAATTGCTCACAGCGAAGTTGATCTTCATGCCCTGGATTAAGAGACTCTATCAGAAACCTAGATATTTACTAAACCTAATTTATATTAATCTAACTTCCTACATGCTGCCATACTTTATGACATGGTGATAACGGACTCTAATGTTCTGGAATCATGAGCCCAAGAAACATTGATTTTATAAATTATCTTGGCCATAGTGTCTCCTCACAGCAATAGGAGAGTAACTAAACAGCACAGGTCTACAGGCCCAGAGAACAGTGATGCCTCCAGTGGGCAGGACCCTCTTACATCAACTAACAGTTAAGTCAGTGCCTCTGGACATTCCCATGGGTCAATCTGATCTGGTTATTTCCTTAATGGAGGCTTCTTTCTCAGGTGACTTTAGGCTGCCAAGTTGACAGCTGAAACTAACTTGGACAATCATATCGCAAAAAGATGAAAATTGTTTTACCTACAGAATGAAGTTTAGATTTCATGGGGAATCAATCATTAAGAAATGATTGATGAACAGAGTTGTGACTGCTGAATGTGCAGCTTGTAGAGAGCTGCGACATGCCGCACCCTAAAGATGGTGACTGTAGAGAGCTCCGATGTGCCGCGCTCTAAAGATGGCGCCGGTTTCCGCCTTCCACCAGCCCGATGGTGAGCGCTCTCGATGATAAACAAGTCCATATTTGGCTAAGACCGCTGATCTGGCTTGCTTCCGCATACGTGGGCCTCTAAGATAGCACCACGTGGCTTTACTTGATTGGCTGTTCATATAGTATTTAGCCTGTGGGTTGGGTCTGCCCGGGGATTCGGAAGACTGTTTTCAAGGGACCTGAATAAACTGCTTGAGAAGAGCTTTTGCAAGTTGTGTTGTTCTTGCTGGTCGAGATTAATGCGACAGCTGCTGAGATGCCATTTGGTTTTACCATATCAGCCATCATTTTGTAATTTTGTATCTCCTTAAACTAAACCAAACCAGACCATATTTTTTTTTTTTTTTTAACAAAATGGATGACCTTAATTTCCAGCACAGACGTGTTGGAGAAAACTCCTATAGTTTAAAATTTCAGCCAGTCCTCTAAAATCTTAGTTAGAACAATACCAAGGATCTGAATCTCTGAAAACTTGCAGCTGACCAGCAGAAACTTGCCTTTCATGCGTATATCTCACTGTTTGTATCACACACTGACTTACTACCCTCTCAGCCAACCAATTCGTTTCCTTTTCCTAGAGTAGTGCTGGAATATTGGGTGAGAAAAATTAAACACATTGTTTTCATTCTTCATTTTATCATTAGAGAGAACAGTGTGAGAGATTTTGAGGTTCAGGCATGCGTGGCTCCGTTGTAGCAGATGAGTGTAATTTGGCAAGGTAGTGGCCAACT
The DNA here is from genome assembly GCA_907164525.1 of Lophiomys imhausi. Classification (NCBI taxonomy): domain Eukaryota; kingdom Metazoa; phylum Chordata; class Mammalia; order Rodentia; family Muridae; genus Lophiomys; species Lophiomys imhausi. The sequence continues at coordinate 2,402,516 of CAJQZJ010032342.1, forward strand.
TTAATCCTACTCCTTAAACGCAGTTTCTTTGCCTTCTTCAGGTCATTCTGAGTGGTTGACAGTTTATTAATACAGTTTGTTAATACTTCTCAGAACATTTCTTTAGAGGTCATACCTGACAGGGAGTTTCTGTGAGACTGTTTGAACCAAATCAGACAAGAGCACTTGCATGTTTTTAATATGTTTTGCACATCTCAGTTTCAAGAGCAACGAGAAGACATGAATTGACTAAAAGTATCTATGGCTTGTTATACTTGAGAATCATAATGTGTCCATTGTGTCTGATTTCATGGTGGAGATATATTTATTTGTATAATTTCAAGACCATAATTTGTCACTTCCCTTATGCTGCAGAGAAAAGAAAAAGGGCAATATCTTATTGCAGTATGACGAAAAAGTACTACTGAGTACGGTGCCCAAGTATAAAGGTATACTTAGGGTTAGTAATGGCTGAAAAGGAAAGAAGGAGAGGCCCTCTCCACTGTCAGACTCCTCTAGGCACATTTTAGTGCTGAGGGTCAGAGATGTGAATTGAAATCCAGTTTCAAATTTCTGCAGTTTCCCTTGAGGCAGAGAACTAATCTGCCAAGTAACAATTTGAAGGTAGAAATTTCCACAAAATCAACAAAAATTTGATTTATTTTTTGGGACCATCTTAATCTGTAGAGTATCAAACCAAGAAAGCCCTGTAGAGCTTGAATGCCACGAAGAATATTATGAACAATAGAATAAATTGGAAGTTGGCCTTTTGTTTTAGTTTGTCTTTATGGAAATAGTGATACTGTGATTTGCTTCACATAAGAAGTTATTGAAAATATCAAGAAAGCAGAAAGTTTGAGTGCTTTGCTGTCATGCTCAGATTTCTAATAAAGAACTGTAAAGGGATGCACAGGGTATTTTTACAGGATCAGCAGCAGCTCCCTGTGGAATTTTGAGGTAGCCCCTCTGCTCCGACCCTTGCCTCCTGTGCTGCATTGTTCCCCAGTTTGTCAGCTCCTGGTTCTTGGTCAAGCTGACCCTATCAGTTTGCTCAACAGAGTGTTCTTTGACAAATATCTGCTTTTGAGGTTACACAACAGAAGTGCACTCTCTTTTCAAAGTTCAACCTTAAATGTTAATTGTATTTTGAATTTTATACAATCAGAATAGTCCTTGTCTATCATAGAAGGTCATATAATTAGAAAAGTCTGGTTATTTTCTGTTAGAATTAATACTGTCACAATGAATTTCCCAAATGTATTTCTTTGTAAAAATTATACAAAGTTTGAATTCCTTTCAGCAATAACTAATATTATTATTTTGATGAACACTATTTTTCCTTCAAATTTTATTTGTTCAAGTTACATATGGATCACAGCCCTCTCTCACCTCCCCTCCTGGTCCCACCCTCCCACCCTCTTCCCCCTCTCCTTCCTCTCCTCCTTGAGTGAGGGGAGCCCACACACATCAGCCCCTCTCAGTTCATTAGTCACATGAGGGCTGAGAGCTTCCTCTCACACTAAGGCCTGATTTGGCAGCCCAGCTAGGGAAAGGTGTTCCACTAACAGTCAACAGGATCCAAGAGAGACCCTCCACCCCCCATTTGCTAAGGGATCTGTATGAAGACCAAGTTGCCTATCATATACATATATATGTATACACACATATATACAAATATATACATGTATATACATATAGCTGACCTAGGTGTAGTCTATATATGGTTTTTTTTGGTTAGTGTTCAAGTCTTTGTAAGCCTCTAAGGGGCCTAGGTTGGTTGGTCCTATTGATCTTCATGTAGTGTTCTTGTCCCCTCAGGTCTCTTTATTCTTCTTCCCTCTCTTACAAGTGATTTCCAGAGATCCACCTAATGTTTGACTGTGTGTCTCAGCATCTGTTTTGATCCACTGATCAAACAGTAGAGTTTCTCATAGGATAGTTATACTAGGTTCCTGTTCCTTTGGGTCTGTGGGTTATAGGATAGTTATTCTCTACCAAATGACTAATATCCAGTCATAAGTAAGTGCATGCCATGTCTATCTTTCTGGGTCTGGATTAGCTCACACAAGATGAGCTTTTCTAATTCCATCCATTTGGTTGCAAATTGCATGATTTCCTTGTTTGTGGTAGCTGAGTAGTATTTCATTGTATAAATGTACCACAATTTTTTATCCATTGTTCAGTTGAGGGACATGTGGGTTGTTTCCAGTTTCTAGATATTGCAAATAAAACGGCTATGAACATAATTAAACTGATGTCCTTGTGATTTGGTGAAGAATTTAAATATATGTTTAGGAGTGATGTGGCTGGGTCTTAAGGTAGAACTATTCCCAATTGTCTGAGATATCACCAGATAAAATATTTTTAAAATTATTTCTTTCATTTTTGAGATTATAATCACATTGTTTTCCTTCTTTCCTTTTCTTCCTCCACTCTCCCATATACCCCTCTGTGCTTACTTTCAAATTTGTGGGTATTTATTTATTTATTTATTTATAGTATGTAGTCTTCATTTCTCACCCAGGAAATGACTTTCTGCAACAAATGGAGACCATTACAGAAAACAACAACCAATCAAAATATAGAGTTTTAGAGCCCAGTTCCAGTGGATCCATCTAGCACCTAAGGTTCAGGGAATATCATGGAAGAGAGGGTGGTAAGACTGTAAGAGCCAGAAGATCTAGGAGTTTATGTTTCCTAGTAATGTGAGAAGCTATACCTGTAATGTCTTACTTACATGACTGTAGGTGTTGATAGATTAATATAAGTTAGATTTAGTGAATATCTAGGTTTATGATACAGTGTCTTAATTCTGGCATGAAGATCAACTTCGCTGTGAGCAATTAGCTTATCAGCTTATGAATGAAGTCACGTGAAATGAGGGGAGTCTCTTTGGACTGAAAAACAAGGTTGGAACCAGGTGAAACAAGCAAAGACCTTATGACCTGGCATTGTTTTCAACTGCTAAGTGGGCAGAGCCCAAATTAAGCTGAAGCAGGTGTAACAAGGAGCGATCCTATTTAAGGACAAGTGGATGAGCCCGGAGAGCTGCATGCTAAGCCCCCCCCCCATAAGAGAGAGCTCCGAGAGTCCTGCTGGAGAAAGTGCTGGTAGACCAATGGCCAGATCTCCCTGAGGCAGAAGGAAGCTGGTGAGCAGAGAAAGCCTCAGCAAGACAGCAAAAGGCCAAGGACTAAACCCTGTCTGTGGCTCAGCTTTTGCCTAGAGGGGTTTGACCTGTCCGAACAGTGGCCTGAATGGAACTGTGGCCAGTTTTAAAGACTGAGGCAGAGTGGCAGAGTTGCTGATACGAAGGAAGTAAGGTGGCCTACAGACGCTGAGGTCTCCCAGAGTGAAGAAAGCCTCAAGCCTTATTTAAGGTGAGACTGCCATAGCCAGTTTACCCTGACGAACCTGCGTCTGAGATATTCCAGAAAAAGTACTGCTAAGTACATTAAAGAGTCTACCCCAGTCGGGCGTGGTGGCGCACACCTTTAATCCCAGCACTTGGGAAGCAGAGGCAGGCGGATCTCTGTGAGTTCGAGGCCAGCCTGGTCTACAAAGTGAGTCCAGGACAGCCAGGACTGTTACACAGAGAAACCCTGTCTCGAAAAAAACAAACAAACAAACAAAAAAGAGTCTACCCCAGAGACTGTGTTCCTGACGATTGAGGACCTGCCCCAGAGACTGTATCCTTAGAAAATAGTTGTAATAGTTATCAATAGGTTTAGTGGTTAGGTCTTAGGGGTTGTAGGAATTTATAGGAATAGTAGTAAGTAAGTGTATTTGTTATAAATGAATATAGTAGTTAATAAATAAGGGTTTAATAATTAAAAAGTACTGTATCACATGACTGTCCAAACCTGAGCCAAGCAAGAATGACACTAATGAACATGAACAAACAAAAAACAAACAAAAAACGGACAGAGAAAGTCCACAAAGTCTTAATCCCACACAAAGAACTAGAGGCAACTGAGGAATGCTGGGAGTAGAAGAGATGGCCTTCCCTGGGAAGAACACAACAACTGGTTATCCAGTTCCAAATAGTCAGTCCTGCAGAGAGACATACAAGTAATATTGTTTTACCAGTCAGGTTGCATTTAAGAATATATACACACACAAACATACACACACACATGTATTTCCTTATGTGATGTAATAACAATTAAAAATAGGTCATGAATTTGAAAGAGAGTAAGGACAGATATATGAGAGTGCTTAGAAAAAGGAAAGAGAAGGAATAAATTTACAATTATAATCTTAAGTGAAAAAAGTAGTAAATCAGTCTCTGCATAAATATAACTAAAAATGAAATTAAACAACTCCACAAATGTTAGACAATTTTTTTTTCTGGGAAAATATACAAATATTCTTACATTTTTCCCAAAGTTTTGCTTTCTTATTTTATTTTTGTTGTTGGTGTTGATGTTGGTGTGTACGTGTGTACACGTGTTCAAGACAGGATCTCACCATGTAGACCAGGCTGGGCTTGAATTTGCAGCAATTCTTCTACCCAATTCCCAAGTGCTGGGTTATAGGTATGAGCCACCATACAAAGTCTTTAGTCTTTCATCTTTAGTCTTCATGTGATGCTATCCTTTTCTTTCTAGGCTGGAAAGACATTTGTTTTCATTTTATAACTTTCAGCTCCTATTGATTGTTGAGTGAGATCATTCCTGGATCAATAAGTTTGAGGATCATTATAGATAGGCTGTAACAAAATCACCTAGGAAAACTGTGTGACCAGACATAAGCTGAGGGTTTTGATTTTGAGGGGAAACAGAAGAACCATGCAAGATAACTTGATTTTCAATTTGTTCTAAAGCTGAATTTTAAATAAATGACAATCTTGTTAATAATTACAAACACCAATAATAATATAGAATAATAAAGAATTTTATAATGAATTAATAAAGGAGAAACTAAATGTCTTCAGAAAGAATTAGGAAAGTTAAAATCTATCTTATTAATATTTTATATCAAGGAAGGAGATATTTTAAAGGGGAAGGAAGTACCAATCACTTTAAGTGAGATCAGTTCAAGCTAAACATTTCACGCGAATGTGTGTAGATTCATTTTCATTGGTTTTGACAATATTGAGGTCACCAAGGGGTCAAAGGTGGAAATCATATGAACAGGTTGAAGATAAATGAAAGATGATGCTTTGAGAATTATATATTTTAAAAATAAATTAGCTATGAAAAGAAAAATCAGGACAAGGTAAACTTTGGGTTTGTGGTCACACGGGTTGTTTAGTTTATGATTCACAGGGCTGAACCTGAGTCAGTTGAACAAAAATGTCCCAATATGACATCTGTGAAAGAGAGACTGTGACACCAGGACTCTTGGGATTGATTAATACACATCATTTGTCATAAAGATGTCAAATTCCAGTTAGCATTTTGATGAGTTTATAATTTTCTTGAAAGACATGTCAAGATTACCAGGTGATAAATCTATGTTAAGCAAAATTTCATAAAAAGGAAAATTAATAACCTTTGCATTTTCCTATTTCAAATAAAAAATACATGCCCAAGGCTTTAAAGCAAAAACATGTGACTCTTCTATATTCTGCCTTGTACACTTGACCCAGGCCAGTCAGCCGAAGTATGTCGGGGAATAGGAAGCATTCTGACTTTCTAGCAGTTGCTTTATTCTCACGGGATGAGAGCTTATGTTTAAAAAATGGGCTGGTTTAAAATCAATTTTACTGTATCGAAGATAGAAAAGGACAAAGTATTAAGAACATATGTTGCTAATGCTTTCTTTCCCCAAAGATAAAGAACTTTTAGCTTAATGCATTAAAATAGAGAGGAAACACAGAAAATGCAAATGAAGCCAATACTTCTGCTGGTAAGAGCAGGATCCCATGCTGACTCAGATCAATTTTGGAATTGTCAGTAACCTTTTGTATGTGTGTGTGTGTGGCCTCACCCTTTTTCTTCCTGCCATTCCTGCTAGGCCCTCTCCATTTACCTTTTCTATGAAGAGTCCACACAGGAGAAGTGGACTCATGCATGTACCTAGTTCCAGGAAGTCTTCTGTGTCCTGCTTTTCTCTTAGTACACTCTCTAGTGATTCCATTTCTGTTGTTCTTTGTGGCATTAGATGCTGAGAATCTATCCCAGACTCTCAGGAATGCCGTGCTGTACCCTTAGCTTCAGAGATTTGGAAACCCAAATGTTTTTGGCTGTGTTGAGCTTTGCAGGGTCTAGCTGTCATGTGCCTGGTGTGAGGATGGTAAAGTCACATAGAAAACTGTGACAGAGAAAAAAGCAATTGTAGCAAACAACCAAATTTTCCACTATATACCACAAATAAATCGCTAGATATTTTGCTTCTTCCTAATGATACCAATAGCTAAAATTTTCTTTGAAATAACTTTAACAGTAACTTGTTTCACTCACTGGATAATGGTACTACCTCCAATCCTACTGTGAAAAAATATATCTTCCTCAAAAATGGCAGGCACAACATTAAATTTTATCTTAATGCCCTCTTGGCTCTGGATTCCCTTCAATACTACCATATAGTGAGATCTAATTACATAGTACTTACTCAAAATAGCATCATGTCAATTTCATTCAGTTTCTAAAAGCACTATATAGCATGTATGACTATGTTTTCAAGATCAGCACTTGATCACTTCTCACCCATTCTTAAAGCCAAGCTCAAGGTCAGCTATTTCAGTCTGTATTGATTTTCCTGCTGCTTGTGTAAACCTTTTATTAGTTGTATAAAAATTTTGACACTAAAATGCATCCTAAAGTTCCATATTATGGCTAAAAACCATGTTCTAATGAGGAACAAATTCCTTCTACACAGTAATTTTATTCTCACAACTAATGAGAGTCACAGCATCGAGCAAAGTTTCAATAAATGTTTAGTGAAGGAAGTCAGCCTGAAATTGGAGGGTGATCAGTTTCTAGTGAAGTGCTAAGAGTTAGGTCTATTTTAGAAATCCTTTGACAGAAGCAAGCTCCCGTATTGGGAGTGACTTATAACTTTACATATTCTGAATTCTCCTGTTCCTTTGTGGCCTAACTAGAAAGTAATTGGCATGTGTCTGGGAGAAGTCTGCCTTTCTCAAGGCAGGAACCATTCTACTCACAGCTGAGAACAAGTTTCATATAATGTTACGCTGAAGCCCCTCCTCATGGCTCCAGTTGATGACATCATCACTACTGTACCCTCTTGAAACATACTATCCCATTTGTCTTATGTAGTCTGCCCAATACTTCTCATATTTTTAAATTGAGGTGTTTTGTAAATGTAATAATAACTTCTCCACAAATTATTTTAAACAAGGTGGAAATTATTATTTTACGCAACAGCAAGAGTCAGGATGGGATCCAGTGCTGGTTGGTGTAGTCACTCAAGTCACTCATTAGACCAGTGGGTCTAATGACCTCTTTGCATATATCAACCAGAAAAGGATGATAAATTATCTGTCTTTGTGTTTCTTTATTGAGAATGAAGATATTTTCCCCCCAAATCCCTCAGCAGGTTTCATGCTTCTTAGTAAAAAATGTATGCCTAGAGCAATCCCAGGGCAGGGGGTTAGCAGTAACATAACTGGTTTAGAAAGAGTTTATGGTGAGAAGAGTCAAGAGTGTTCCACTGTATTCTGATGTCAGATATTTTCTGTTCTGACTGCTTGACAGACGACCATCAGTCACTGGATCTTAACCCTCCCTGCATAGTGAAATAATTAACTAGTCACTAGGTTATCACCAAGTGAACTCTAATAAAATGCCCTAATAAGAAGCTGTATAACATTTTATATAAATCCAGGATCCACAAAATGCACATTTTCATTAAGTAGAGGGGGGGCTGAGATAAAATGGAGGCTAATCATGGGAGAAGCAATCATTTATTTGCAAAAAATCTGTATGTGTCCTTAATATCTTTGCATACCTTGTACTTTACAAAAGTTATTCTAGTCTTACATTCTATTTAGTATATAAAAGTACCACACACTCAGATCTAAACATTTAGTGTGTTAAAATAACTTACAATTGTATCTAAAAGAGCAGATGGTACTTTTCAAGCAAATACTGTATTTATGTCAGTGCTTGCTGATCAATTTTTGTTCTTTTTAAAATTCATTGTATTTATCTTGCGTGTGAGTGTGTGGGTGTGGGTGTGCATGTGCCATGGTGTATACATGGGGGTCCAAGATCAACCTTCAGGAATCCCACCTCTCTTTGCATGAAGGGGTCTGGAAGCTGAAACTCAGGACTCAAGTTTCGTTTGAAACTGTTTATGAGCTGAGCTATCTTATAGCCCCTCCTTTTTGTTCTATTTGAGGAAACAAATGATCTTAGGATTTTAAAATGTTTCTTTTCCACTAGACTCATTTAGAGCAGTAATTTAATGTATAATTGGTAAACTAATTTAGAAGTTCTTATACTTTAGTGCTGACAGTAATTACAATGGGATGTGCACAATTGCCAAGAGAAAATAATCATATTAAACAGAAACAAAGCAAACACCGTGATATCTAAGTTCTATTCTAAGACAAGAGTTTCACACCGAAAAATTGTTCAGTAAGATATATTCATTTCAGATTTACAATAATGGAAAATTTCTGATGATACAAGGGTCCATCAAATACACAAACAAACATATCCATACATCACTATAAAATCTAAGTAAGAAAAACTATTGAGTTTTTCTTTCATTGTGTAGATAATTTCTTAGCTGTCCTATAAATATTTGGCACAGTACACCATCTCAGTAATTGCAATATACTATTCAGGATACATGTTTTCTTCTTAAGAATTAGAACATTTTTGTTGTATTTATTATCGTATTTGTCAAACAACTTTGAACAAAGCCTTTTACTAGGTACTACAAAGAAAGATGAGAATTAGATGTTTTCATTCTGATTGTATTATTTATAATGTTAATTTTTATCTCTTACCATCTGAAAAATGAAGCAAATGGATATTAAAGGCACAATTTCATAAAGATGAGCTTTGGAAAAAATGCACAGTGAGTAAGAGATGGAGGTGAATGTGAATATATGGAAGATAGGAAAAGAGAAAGACTTGAGGTAAATGCCTTCCACTCCCTATGGTCCTCCTCTGCCAAAGGTTAGCTAATAAACCAGCAGCAGAACTCTGAGGAAGTTCGGAGAGTGAAAGCTGTCAGCTTGCCTGCCGAGGTGTGGTATGACCTAATAGAAAATATTTGCAAAAACTCATCAACATATGTCTCATTCCCCGCTAAGATTACAGCAAAGAAGAACAAAGTCAAAAGTTGAGAAGAATCCATGCCCTTCAAAAGCTAAAGTGAACAATAACAAGAGTGAGGAAACACCTAAAACATCTAAATAGAAAGGAGTTAAGCACAGGGAGACCAAGGAAGGATTCTTTGGAGGGTTTATAAGGGCATCAGAAAGACAGTATAATGCTTCTTCTCTCCCCTCCTCTCGCAGGCTCTAGGACAATGGTTCTCAACCTTCCTAATGCTGCCACCTTTTAATACAGTTCCTCATGTTGTGGTGACCCCCCAATTATAAATTATTTTTGCTGCTACTTCATAACTGAAATTTTGCTACTATTATGAATCATAGTGTAAAAATCTGTGTTTTCTGAAGGTCTTAGACAACCACTATGTCATGACTCAAGGGTTGAGAACTGATTTCTCCTCTGTGGAAAGGGAGATCTTTGTATCATCTGTAAAACTAGGGAGACTTCAGTAGAAAAAAAAAACAAAAAATTGCATTTGGTCACATGGGGTTCATACACTAGAGTTTGGCCCACTTCAGAGGAGACTAAAATGTGCTCTGTAGAAGAAATGGGGAAAATGGCTTTCTTTTTTTTGTGATCCATCCGTGGGTATTCAAGACAAGCAAGACCATTTAGGCAAGACTAGTTCTTGACATGGCCAGTTAAAAGTCAATACAAAAGGATAAGACTTCCATAAAAGATTTTATCACTGTGTGTGTGTGAGTGTGTGTGTGTATGTGTGTGTTACTCACACACATTCACTCTCTCTGTTTCTGTGTGTGTGTTACTCACACACACACAGAAACAGAGAGAGAGAATTTAATACCCAACCAGAGTCAATAGAAGTCACATGTTCTCACCTGCAGATCAAGATGGCCCAGCAGGTAAAGGACTCTGGGTTCAATGAGAGACTTGGTCTTAGCAGGATGAAGAGAGACCTGGGAAAACTGCTGATTGGACCCCACATTCTGTCCACCCTCCTGCTTACATGCTCCCACACGTGAGTACATATACACACATCAAACAGAACACACAAAGCAAAGAACTAGCCTCAAAGGAGGAAGGCTAGGTTAAGCCTTCTGCAAACCAAAGGTCAGGAAAGCCTGACTGTAATGGCTGTCTTGAGGAAGGCGCATCTTGTCATCTTGTCCATTTCTGCTTTTTTCTCTTAGCCTCAACTCTGGAGAAGTATAAATGAGTGGCTGTCAGTGAGTAGGAGAGAGGAGGGTGAAATGTGTGAGCCCGGGGAAATAGCGATGTCTCTTTCTTATTCTAGGGTGCTCATGCTTCCACACAGAGGGACCAATGCTGCCAAGTCACTCAGGTCATCAAGATGGAAGAGGTGAAGTACTGACCCCACGGCAAGAAGAAAGCCCTCTGAAGGACAAGGAAGAGACCTCAAAATGAGACCTACCTTGTCAGAATCTTGCTCTTAGACTCTGTAGTTCTAGATCTATTACAAATATGCTTGTGTTTGTTTGTTTGTTTAAACCGCTCAGCCAATGGCTCTTTGTTATGGCAACCAAAGAAGTGAGCATGGCAGTGCTCAGTGCTCCCCATGGCAGTGCTCAGTGCTCCCCATGGCAGTGCTCAGTGCTCCCCATGGCAAGAGCAGGCTGTTGTATATTTTATATATTTTATGCTAAGGCAAATGACAACCACTTTTTTTTTACATTTACTTATGACTTCAAGTTAAATCTCCATCACAGCCCCCTCCCTTCACCCTTCTCGGTCCCACCCTCCCACCTTCTACCCCACTCCAACCTATCCTACTCCTCCGGCTTGGGGGTGCCCCCACATCTCAGCCCCCCCTCAGGTCAGCAGTCATATGAGGGTTAAGAGCTTCCTCTTACATGGGGCACTACATGGCAGCTCCACCAGGGCAAAGTGTCCTATTAACAGGTAACAAAGTCCATGTTCCTGTTCCTTTCAGTCTGTTGGTTGTAGAATAGTTATCCTGTACTTAATGGATAAAATCCAGTTATAAGTGAATAGATGCCATGTACATCCTTCTGAGTCTGGGTTAGCTCACTCAGGATGAGCTTCTCTAGTTCCATCCATTTGGCAGCAAATTGCATGATTTCCTTGTTTCTGATGGCTGAGTAGTATTCCATTGTGTAGATGTACCACAGTTTTTTATATGCATTCATCAGTTGAGGGACATCTGAGTTGTTTCCAGTGTCTAGCTATTACAAATAAAGCTGCTATGAACATAGCTGAGGAGATGTCCTTGTGGTTTGGTAAGGAATCTTTTGAATATATGCCCAGGAGTGGTATGGCTGACTCTTGAGGTAGAGCTATTCCAAGTTTTCTAAGATATCACCAGATTGATTTTCACAGTGGTTGTATAAGTTTGCACTCCTACCAACAATGGAGGAGAGTTCCCCTTTCTCCACACCCTTGCCAGCATGTGCTGTCATTTGAGTTTTTGATCTTAGCCATTCTGACAGGTGTGAGATGGAATCTCAGAGTTGTCTTGAATTGAATTTCTCTGATGATTAAGGGTGTTAAACATTTCTTCAAGTGTTTCTCGGCCATTAGGATTCTTCTTTTGTGAATTCTCAGTTTACTGACCTACCCCATTTTTTGATTGGATTATTTGGTTTGTTGGTGTTTAATTTCTTAAGTTATTTATAAATTGGATATTACTCCTCTATGACAACTACTTTTTAGAAAACAATTTTCATTTCGCTGCAGAGAAGTATAGTTGGTTTCTGTGCTTTAGTCCTAGACCACTTTACTATTGCTTCTCCTAGAGGAGCTATAGGAACAATAATCATCTGTTGTCCTATAGGTACATAAAATTCCCCACAGAAACAATGATTCCAGTGAATGATGAAAACTATGCTCTATCCTTTGTTGTTGATTTTGACTTTATGGCAGTGCAAGAGTTATGTGCTTTCCATAGAAGTCATGTTTCTAGTTCTGAAGAGTGGTGGAATCTCAAGGTAGCAACCTATGGGGCCACACTGGTCCATGATGCTGGAGATTGACTATGAACCTCAGCTCCCTGTCAGCCATGAGGGTGACTTATGATGTCTGATAGGTTAAGTGTATTAAATGAATTTTTGACTTAATATATTTTCAACTTCCAATGGTGGGTCTAGACATGATCACTTCATAAGGGAAAGAATACTTGTAATTTATCGAGTCACACAGCTTTGGTTTAGATTTGTATGCTGGTGACTCACAGCTTTGATTGGCTCACATCTTTCCTGATGATGATTTATGAAGAGTCAGATTTATCTCCACTTAAGCTGCCAAGCCATGAGGATTTGGGTCAGAAGGGAGGGGCCTCCAATCAGAGAATGGCGTGAGCTGGTGGCTTCACTGGAGAAAGGAGAGCTGGGAGTATGATTGGCAGATGAATGACACAGTCACATTTAGCCAAACTGATATAAAAGTCAAGCACTCCAAACATGCAAGAAGCTATCTTGGAAACCCCTCCATTGCACTCGAAGTCAAAAATGAACTATGCCTATCCTACTAAGCCTCCTTTTCCTCTGTCCTCCACAAAAGGAAATGCCACCTTCAATGTGTTTGCCCCTTCAACTGTCACCATGAAGTGTGTATTTGCTAATAGTAGTTCAAAGGAAGAACATTTTTGTTGTTTTAAAAAGCCAAATATCCTCGTCATTTGATGTTACTTCTGATGACTCAGGAGCCAGATGCTGGAGTGAAAGCCTGTTAGCTCAGAGAGGCAGAGAAAGCATCCATCTGACATCTTTTCAGCTGGAAACCCTAGAGGAAAAAGCTCAGAAGAACCTAGAAGAAGAAGCCTTGAAAGAGAAAACCTTCTGAAGGAAAAAAACTTTCTGAAGGAAAAAAACCTCTGAAGGAGAAAACCCCAAAGAAGAAGATCTTCCAACTCCTTCTTCACATTGTCTTAAATACACCTCAGCTCAATGTCCCTCCTTTCTGTTTAATCCCTGTCAGCTGGTTTGTTGCTCTGCTCTTGACCTAGGATTAACTTTATTTACAGAAAGCTCTTGGATTAAAGGTGTGTTCTTGGGTTGAGCCACATTATAACCACTTGTTTACAATAAACAGAAAGTTCTTGGGTTAAAGGCATGTGCTCGGGCAGATCCACACCACAAGCCCTTGTTTACAGTAAACAGAAAACTCTAGGATTGGAGGCTGAGCCATCCCACAATTATATGCAGTTTTGGGTTTTACCTTACACATCCATTTTGGAGGAGACTCAAGTGCTAAATATTCTCCAGAATCAGTCTCCTAATGAAGTCTTCCTCATCAGAAAGATTAAAAAAAAAAAAAAAAAAAAAGAGATGACGGCAATTCTAAGACAAACTGTACTCTTCAGAAAAACATCCAGCTTTGGTTAGCATCAGTGGGAGTTAAGTCAGGAGTCCTCTCACTACAATATCATCTGAAATTTTGTCAGGGACACAAGTGATTGTTGTGTAACTTTTAAGTTCAAAGTCCAAACAAAAAGACAATTACAAAGAATAAAAATATCAAATGGAAGTTTGCCCAATGATAACCACATTATTGAAAGAAACCAGATGATATTACTAATATCATCAGACTTAAATTTAAAAAAATCCATCATTGGCTTGGTTTATGAACTGTTGAAGCCTAGTAAATTTCTGTTCCAGTTTTCATAATAAAGATTACCTTTATAAAAACTTTTATGTAAGTATCAAGAAAAAAAATAATGATCAAAGAAGTACTAATTGAGATATATGTGATTAGTGTTTTTGATAAATGTATGCATCTAAGCAGTGCCCTGTACAACACAAAATAGTAACACGGAAACAGAAAAGAGATTAGGAAAAGTCTTGAAAATTTTATGTGTTCTCCATGAAGCAAAGTAAAAAGCATTATCTCTAAACAGGATGGCCTTCTCTCTTGAGAAGTGATTTACAATTTAATAGTGTATTGAGTTTAAAATACTTTTTTAGTTCTGAAGACTTATAGTTGACCTTTTGTAACAATAAATTCTTTGAATTTAGGATATAAATCCATAAACACAAATTGTTCTAAAGCGTCATCTACTTTTAAAAGAACACCAAAATAACTAGATAATCCCAACATTAGATTATGTCAATAAAACATTACAAAGTGCCTGGGGCCTGCACCTGGCAGTTGACAGGGTTGCCTGAGAGGATATAAGGAATCATCGGGGGAGGAGTGGTGGTTAAGGGAATCTTGAAGCTCTGACTGACTAGCAAGCAGGTTGCTTCTTTATTTAGACATGTTTCACAGAACAAAGACAGATTCATAAATATCCAAGAAGTACAGATGATATCACTGTGTCTCTGGACATGCGTTTGATTTTTCATTACATATCTGGGGATAAAGTTCAGTCATAATTAGAAAGTACAAATGGAGCAGATTTTATTTTATCAGCCCTATACCCCCAATTCAAAGAATCTAGAGAATGTCTCTGACAAAGCCAATACATTTATTATATGACAACCTGCTCTTAGGCTGGCAGTATTTTGCAGTATTAAGGTATTCCAGGCAAGTAGAAAATATCTGAACTAGTCTTATACCTAACACCTATCATTTCATCACCTACACTATAAAGTAGGAAAAGAAGTAGGAAAAGGTTATTTTAGTCAGTCTATCTTATTTATGGAGTTCTATTCCTCCAGGGTATACTCTGTATGATCCCTTATCTTTGAACTACATTTTCAGAGTGTTCTAAGCATGGTGTAAAAAGGGGCTTAGAATCTGTTATTGATCCTCCTGTCTAGTCAAAGTTTGTTAATCATCTCTGTTTATTCCATACCAATTATACTATTTGAGTTTGCTTAGGGTTGGATACCCCAAGAAGATTCCTGTACTAATGGCTTCATTTGGTGCTTGTCACAATCTTCAGGGCACAAAGACGAGTTCCAAATAGGGCCACAGTTATTTTCCCCAAAGCAGAAGGGGCAGTATGTTTAGGAGTTTTCTAAAAGGATTCAGACATAATTTTCTCTGGCAAAAGACATAACATGAATTATAATGGAGAAAGTCCTCAAGAATGCAACACACAGAGCCCAAAACCTAAAACTGAGAGATAGAATGACAGTTGAAGGGGCTGATAGGTTAATATAAGTTAGATTTAGTGAATACC
>CAJQZJ010032342.1:2418215-2456670 GCA_907164525.1 Lophiomys imhausi
AATAAATAAGAGTTAAATAAATAATAATTTAAAAGTTCGGTTTCAGACAGTGATCACAGCATTCAGCTCAACTTTGCTGGAACTATGTCAAACAGATCTGCTGCCTTCATGACTTTCTCCATTTCATTGGATGTGGCTATGCCAACAAAGATAATGAGTATTAGACTAGAACAAAATCAGGGAAACAGTAAAGAGTGAATGTAAATCCTTTTTAAGTTTATGACTTCATGCTACAAATCACCTCAGGTGCCAATTAGTCACATCCACCTGTGGCAGGAGAAACAAGGCCTGCCATTGCGAAGGAACAAGGCCTGCTGCTCAACAGCACGTGTGGCTGGGCTAATGCAACTGAGCTGGAGACCTGCCTGGACCAGCCTGGGGATTGATGACACCACACTGGGTAATAGGACAGGGGCCTACACTGACTACAATGCAATTACCATGCTTGGTCCAAAATTCTAGAGTCCTGCCTAGTGTCAGTCCTGGTGTTCATGGCTTTCAGTTTTAATAGAACCCATCCTTGCACTGTAAGTCTCTATAATGCAGAGCTACCTCCCCATGTTTGCTTATTTAGTTTTTCTCCATGTTACCTTTCACTATTTTTATTTATTTGTCACTATAATGCTCAACATTAATTTCTCATTAATGTTTTCCTAGGTTCTTGTCTTCTTTCACAGAATCCTGTTGAAACCCAAACAAGACATTTTGAAAGAAGGAAATCAATCAAAATTCCTAAAAGGCTACAGAATTTTATTCATCTTTATGGCTATAGTATACACCAGATTCAAACAAAAGTAGCTGTTTGCATATCTACTTATCTTCATTTATTTATTTACATATAGCTACATAGCAATGTTCTAACAAATGGAATATACTGTAAAATTTCTAAGCACTCAACCCAGTTGCTTTCTCTTAAAATAGGACTTTTATATAGAATGAATTTGCATTCCATGACAATATAATGTGACAATTGACTAGAGGTACAGAAAAATTACATATTATTTAAATTATTTATTAAAATTATCTTCATCATATTTTCAAAAGTAAAACATGTAACCCTTGATGACATTTAAACAAGGCCCCAAGCTATAATGAAATATGTGGAATACTTCATGCCTATAAACATATAAGAGTGTATTCCTATTTTTTGTTAGCCTAGTTTAATTAACCATTTGATTTTATTTCTGAGAAATTATTTACTGACAGATATATTTCTGAAACAGAAACAGTTTACCAATGCTTCCCCAAATGGGAATGTCTGTCTTCCCCCTACAGCTTTGTGTACCTTGTTTCACTGTTTCTCCACATGAACCTTATGTGAATTAACCTGAAAATCATGATTTAAATCAA
Source organism: Lophiomys imhausi (assembly GCA_907164525.1). Classification (NCBI taxonomy): domain Eukaryota; kingdom Metazoa; phylum Chordata; class Mammalia; order Rodentia; family Muridae; genus Lophiomys; species Lophiomys imhausi. Next base: position 2,419,566 of record CAJQZJ010032342.1, read on the forward strand.
AATTCCTCATTTGAGGTAAACCACAAACAATCTATAAACAAAGACTGTCTGCAAGGAGACACATGAGAGGGTGGTCTGGCTAGACAAGGCTGGCTCAAGCACGCAGACCATGTGGCTAATGGTAGGATAGAGAATCTACAGCAGTGTGCCTCAGTCATGAATTTCCGCTAAAGCCATTTAGGGTACATTCTAAGTACTATATATCCACATTCACCTGTTATCCAAGAAAATGACCCTTCTTGAATTTCTATGGTTCCTTACAAAAGAGTTCATCAAATATAGTCAATGCATCTGCCAGAAGTCAGGTGCAACTGCTGAGGTCAGAAACTATGATGTGAGAGGAACGGTTAAAATAACTAAAAATATGTCACTTTGGAAAGATTTGTAGTGGAGGAAAAAAAAAACCAAGCCGTTTTCTATAAGTATTTAAAACACTTCCATCTAAGGAATATGACAGTTTTGAGCAGCAAAATTCAAATGCAGGTTTTAGTACTGAATAAAATTTCAATAACCAAAAAAAAAAAAATAATGATCAAAATTAGGATTGCTTCTGTGGACATTTGCGGACATCTTTGCACTGGGACTGAGTCAGTTCTGAGGCATTGCTTATTAGATTGTAGTCTAATCTTTCGGAATCTGTGAGTCCCATGCTCTAAATTATCTGTCAGCAGAGCTTCTGACTTAGCAAATATATGTTAAACATCCTCTACTTCAGAAAACTCTGTTTATGTTGCAAGTTATTGTCAACAAAGCCCCGTGCATCTCATCATTATCGGTTCTCACAGTCTTGAAAGTAGGCTGCTGTCTTACAAAAAAGGAAAGTGTTGGTGAGAACGTGGAAAAGGTTCAGTCCTTGCACGCTGTTGATGAGAATGTAAAGTTAAATGGCCACTATAAAACAGTATGGAAGTGTCTCAACAAAATCATCTCTTGGTTCTCTCATTCCATTTCTGTGTATGTCTGCTAAAGATCAGAACCAGGATTAGAGCAGATACATCTATATTCATAGTAGAATTATTCACACTAGCCAGAACTTAAAAGCAACACAAATATACCAGTGGAAAAAAATAGATGAATACACATCACAGAGAGCCAATGTTGAATGGAGATTGCTTTGGGTTGAGAGATATTGATGTAAGTGACACAAGATTCCTTGTTTAAGATTTAATTCATCCCATGGAACTTCAATAAAACTGATATAACTAAAGGATAAAAGATAAAATCCTAACTTCACATGCAATATCTAGTTTCTCGTGTCTTGCTTTTCCACTTTTGAAACTTGTGTATTCAGTCAACAGTTTTTCTCTATGAAAATACTTTGCTAGGTAGTTGGGGTGAATATTGAGCAGGAGAGACACAGTCCAACTCTTTACAGAGAACGACATTTCTAGTAAGAGATGGTGACATTTTAAACTGCCCTCAAATATTTATGTTTATAGTCACAGATTTGTGTTACTCTCAGCCTTGGTCAGGGAAAATTCTTTTTTAGAGTGGGCAAAGAAGATAAGATCTCCTTGTAAGGGGACAGAGTACTGAGAGTAAGTGACTGGTGAGTACTCAGCCCTAAGCAGGACATTTATATCACTCCTTTTAAAGTTCAAGGAACACTGTGAGAAAAGGGAGGAGAGATTGCTAGAGCCAGGGGATGGGAGAAGTGCCCTGAAATGTGGTCTTGTGGACATGATATGGCTACTGCACTCACGAACTCACAGAAGACTCACTCAAAGGCTGGACCCAACCTTCAATCATGGATGGGCGAGGGAATTGCTAAGGAACTGTTGGTGTTAGTGGTTGCTTATCTCTCAAGTTACTGCTGTTCTCAGCAGGGTAGTCATGTGTAAGTTCCTCTTGCTCAAGAAAATAACTCACGCAAGTAACCACAGTAAATGCATCACACACACACACACACACACACACACACACACACACACACACACACAGATACACACACAGGAGAGAGACAAAAAAGCAGGAGGGCGACTTGTTGAAAAGAACAAGGTTTTGATGGGAGGAGAGGATTACAAAAGAGGATAATGGGAGAATATCTTAAAATACATTATGTGTGAAAATGTGAAAAAAAATAAATAAAAAAACATACAAATTGGTAGATAATACAAGTAGTGATGAGTGGCAGGAAGGAAAGATACAGGCTGATGTGAGAATAAAAGATTCTGGAGGACTAGAAAGGCCTTCCCCGGGAGGGGACATTTTTTTGGACTTCAGGATTGTCTATGAGTTTTATTTGTATAGCATATGGAAGAGAATTTCAACCAGAGAGCAAAATGAACTCTCATCTAAGCAAGATAAAAGATGGACCATGTGATGGAGTAAACCCAGTGTGTGCTGGGCACAGTGACAGAGAAGGATAGAACAGTTGGGAGTTGAAAGCCTGATGGACAACTAGTGTCTAGCTTTTCACCTTCCAATATTCATCCTTTCCTCATGTTTAGTTTTTCTCATTGTTGCTCTCTCATTTTTTGCTCACTGTACACTGTGCTTCTGTTGGGAATGCCCTTCCTAATCCTCTAATTTGTTGCATCTTGGAAAGTTCATTAAGACCCTTTTCTCTGGTACCCTGGCATCTGACTGGTACTGCTTGAGCCCTGTAAACTCTCCACGGCACACTCCACACTGCAAAGTTGAGCTTTATGACTAGAGCACCAATTCCTTGAGGGAAGGAACATGTCTTGTTTGTCTTCATGTCTCTAGCACCCAGCCCCATTTCTAGCACAGCTGTGACAATATGTACTTACTGAGTTCTCAGCCTGGAAAGGTACTAAAAAGGGTATCCAGAGGTGTGAAGATGTGCCGGCAATACCTTTAAGAAATCCGAGGTTTATTACTGAAAGTGATTTTGATAGAAGCAGTTGGCTTCCTAGTTTCCCAAGGACCAGAGTGATCAGGGACAACAGATTAAAAAAAAAAAAACTTTTGAATAACATTCTGAGGATAAACACATTTTACAAAAGATCATGTTTATATTCTCTACCTCTAATCCATTCTTCTGTTAACACCTTTGTTAGGTGAAAGGTGACAAAATCTTTGGAAAAATAATGAAAAAAAAGAATTTGATACCATTCTCCAACTAGAACATGTCAGAATATTTAAATAAAACAATTTATTAGCCTTGTTCTGTTCCTTTTGAAGTGATTTACCGTTTGTCTTTAATTTTCAACTAAAATTGGATGTGTAGGTTATACATCACATTTTTGACACACATACATGCTATGGAAAGAGTACTGGAAACCATTTTTCATATGGACTCATCACACATACATTGTCTAAACATTTTGTGAGAGCACTAAAAACAACCCTTTATAATTTTTTTCCACACTTATTTATTTCTTCAAGTTACATCTTGATCACAGTCCTCTCCTTCCTCCCCTCCAAGTCCCAACCTCCTATCCTCTTCTTCCTTTCCTTCTTCTTGGGTGAGGGGGACCCCACATATCAACTCCCTTAGTTCATCAGTCACATGAGGGCTAAGAGCTTCCTCTTGCTCTGAGGCCCAGTATGGCAGCCTAGACAGGGTAAGGTGTCCCACTAACAGGCAACAGAGACTGCCCCCTCCTCTACTTGCTAAGGGATCTAACTATATGAAGACCAAGTTGCCTATTGTCTATATGTGTATAGGGGGAGTCTAGATCTAGAATACATATACTTTTTTCTTCTATTTTTGGTTAGTGTTTCAGTCTCTGTAAGCCTCTATGGCCCATGTTGGTTGGTTTTGTTGATCTTCATGTGTTGTTCTTGTTCCCTCTGGGTTTTTCTATTCCTCCTCCCTCTTATACAGGTCTCCCAGAGCTTGTTCTGAATCAGAGCCCTCTCCTTCCTTTTAAAAAAATTATTTATTTATTGCTTCAGGTTACATCTCCATCGCAGTGCCCTCTTTCCACCCTTCCCAGTCCCGCCCTCTCACCCTCTACCCCTAACCCTTCCATCCCACTCCTCTGGAGTGGAGTGTCCCTACATAACATTCCCCCGCCCCAGTTCAGCAGTCATATGAGAGCCAAGAGCCTCCTCATACACTGGAGGCTACAAGGCAGCACCACCAGGGAATTATATTATATACTGTTATTCACTCCATCCATCACCTTGTTCATAGGATCTTTGTAGCATATTTTTTCTAGAAGAAATTCACTGTCCTTTGACACAACATCCACCTGAAAGGCCCTCTTGCTTTTTAACCAGGCATTTATCATTATGTATTTATATCCATCTTATAGTGAATCTAATTTAAATCTTTATCTTTCTTTTCTAGCTGAAATTTATTGCTGACCCTATGCCACAGAGTCAGCTATAAGAACATATCACATCACCTTTTTGGATAATGTTCACTGAGTTTGTTTGAACTCCACAGGCCATGAATACACTCAATGTTCTCACAGTTACAAACTTCCAAGTTCTCATTTAGGTTGTCCAAGTCTACTGATGCCATGCCTTCTATTCACTTTCTTTGGATTTTGTCTTTCTTATGAAAACTATGTATTCTATATATTGGTTAAGGAAATGTGATTATGTGATAAAGATAGAATTTCATGGAACCAAAATGATAGACAGATCTCCAATTGTATTCCTACATTTTCCAGCATGTGCTACAATGAACATCTGTCAACAAGACAAACTGTGGATGTGCTCCATGCTTTATGAAGTTTAAGAATCAGTATCTTAGTTTTGTTTTTTTGTTTTCATTTTTTTCTGAAGAGACAATTTTAATGTTAATCTTCATGTTCCTACAATGGCATAGTAAACACATCTATTGACACTATCAGGAGATTTTTCCACAGACATTCGAATTTCTGTCATTTCTATGGAACAATAGAGCTAGAATTGTATGAGCACTTTGGGGAATGCTGATCTGTTAAGTGCTTTACATTTTATATGCATGTCAGGTGAAGCTTGAATTAGCAATGACATAATGTCTCCACTAAGATAGTTAGTGGATTAAAGTTCAGCATTACCCTCCCAATTGTGACCACAAGGCTCATATTCTTTGAGAAGAAGACAGATAGGTATGCTTGCAACCATCTGTGGAGTCCCTAAGTTACTAATATACTGTATATGAAACAGATGGCTGAGTTAATGCTAAGAATTAACTAAGCTTAGGTTTAATATCACTTTTTATAACTTTAAAATATACCAGTGAAAATCATTTTTATTGGCATTTAAGAAGGATATTAAAATAATCCACCTGAAATACCATATGAGACCTGTGCTATAGTCTGTTCGGTAGTTTTAAGTGGAAAGTCACACAGTGTATACAGTGCAATAGTAAGAGTATATTTCAATAAGTCATTTGGCAAGGTCTTTATTTTATTTATAGGAAAAAATGAATCTGATACCTAAATACTAAAGCCTATCAATATGTGTTTCATAACTTGTTGAATAATTAATCAGCATACTCTTTTGACTGATGAATATAGAAAAACAAGGAAAAGGCTTTCAAGTATTCTTTTTGATCCTGACCCATCCATGGTTGTCCCAGTTAAGATTTCTACTGCTATGATAAAACAACATAACCAATTTCACCTTGGAAATTGTCTTAGTCAGTGTTCTATCGCTGTGAAGAGACACTACGACTACAGCAGCTCTTATAAAGAAAATCATTTCACTGGGGCTGGTTTACAGTCTCACAGGTTTAGTCCATTATCAGCATGGCAGGAAGCATGGAGCAACCTAGGCAGACATGGTGCTGGAGAAGGAGCTGAGAGTTCTATATCTGGATCTGCAAGCATCAGGGAGAGAGAAATAGATGCTGGGACTGGTTTGAGATTTTGAAAGCTCAAAGCCCACCCCCACTGACACATATCTTCCAACAAGGTTACATCTCCTAATCCTAGTGCCATTCCAAAGCATTAAAATAGAGGAGCCTATGGGAGCCATTCTTATTCAAACCACCATTTTTCACTCCCAAGCCCCTATAGGCTTTTAGCTGTATCATAATACAAACATGTATTCAGTCCAACTTCAAAAGTCCCCATAGTCTGTAATAGTCTCAATACAACTTAAATGTGCAAAGTCTCCTGCGAGGGAACCAATGTGAATACACCACTTGCAGGCCATTCACACCGGGAAGTGGTAGATAGGTGGATTAGAAATGGGATATCCTATATAATTGGTTAAACATGTATGCTTAGCTTTCTCGGGTTGGTCCTAAATGGAGAGTAGGAACAAAAACTAGGGAAACTGTCCTTTGTAACAAAATTATGACAGAATTTGGTGGTTGGCTCATTGCTCTGACTGTCTGTGGGTCATATTTATGGCTTCCTGGTCACTGACTGATTTATTGGTAGTTGTTGCTGGTTATTACGTCACTTGGGATGAATGGATAGATGATGAATGGATATAATAAGTGTTTTAAGGTAATAAGTGTTTATATTTTTTATAAACTGTAGTTATTAATAAATATAATGGATAATTAAAAGTTTCATCTACAGGTGGCACCCAAAGTGGGGCTTGAACCCACAACACTAATATTAAGAGTCTCATGCTCTACTGACTGAGTTAGCTGGGGTAGTTATTAAAAAATAAAGCCACCTGAAGATACAGTCTCTGGGGCAGGTCCTCAGTTGTCAGGAACACCTCAGGTGTAGATCCTTTAAGGCACTTAACAGTCTTTTTTTTTCAGGAACATCTCAGACATATGTCCTTTAGGGTAAATTGGCTATGGAAGCTTCACTTTAAATGGGGCTTGAGGCTTTCTTCTCTCTGGAAGGCCTCAGTTGTCCATAAGCCAACTTATTCAGCTTGTATTAGCCACTCAGCCACTCTGCCTCAGTCTTTGGGGCTGGCCATATTTCTATTCAGGCTGCTGTTTGAACAGGCCAAACCACTCTATGCAAAAGCTGTGCCATGTGTGTTTAGTCCTTGGTCTTTCACTGTTTTGCTGAGGCCTTCTCTGCTCACCAGCTTCTTTCTGCCTCAGGGTGAGCTGGCCATAAATTTTCAGCTGTGTTGGAAATCAGCTTTTCAGTCCATCAGCATTTTCTCCATCAGATACAAACCTTGCATCTATAGTGTGGAACTCCCTAGCATTGGAACTCTTGAGCATGAGAATTCTCTAGCATGGGAACTCTTGGGCTTCAACCATTTCATCCTTAAATGGGGTCTCTCCTTGTTTTTCGGCTTCAGCTTAATATGGGCTCCACTCACTTAGTAAGGCTATTAGCATCTGAAAACAATGCCAGGCCATAAACCTTGTTTTTAGTCCATATGCTGCCATGCCAAGTGCCTACATCCAGGCTTTTCTTCATGCCCCTTATTAAGAGACTGTATCAGAAGCCCCTAGATATTCACTAAATCTAATTTATGTTAATCTATCTCCCCTTACAGGCTATAGGTCAGAGTCAGATGTGTGTGTGTGTGTGTGTGTGTGTGTGTGTTTGTGTGTGTGGTGTGTGTCCTATTCCTGTTTGGGTATCCAGCCTCTCACTGATATCTATTAATAATTCATTTAGAAGTCTCTGTAACTTAGAGAAGAATACTTATATACTCTATTTTGCTTTTTGGACAAGGCCTCACATGGTGCAGCTTGTCCTGGAGCTCACAATGGAGCAGAGTTGACTGTCACTCCACCTCCCGAGTTGTGAGACTATAGGTGAACACCAACATGTCTGATTTTATGAGGTGCTAGAGATTCGACCCCACCTCCTGAGTTGTGAGACTATAGGTGAGCACCAACATGTCTGATTTTATGAGGTGCTAGAGATTCAACCAGGACTTTGTACATACTCACTCTGCTATATCACCAGGCCTATATGCATTTTAATTGACTCTGATTTATTGATCCAGTTTTATAGCTAAACTATGTGTACAATTTTTTCTAAATATTAACCTTATTAAAATTGGCATATCAACAAACAACAGCAACAACACCCACCAAAGTCTCTTCTGAGACTCATGGCAGTCTCCTAATTGCAATCCCCTGTAAAATCTAACCAAAAAAACAGACCCTATACTTCTACCATTCAGTGGCAGAGAATATATATTACAATTCCAAAAGGGAGCATTGTGAGGAAAGACTGGACAAAGGCAAGATCTAAAACCTGCAGGGCAAACTCTAAACTCCACCTCTCCGCATCTCACGTGAAAGGGCTCTTCAGATCTCCAAATCCTCTCAGCTTTATGGAGTGCAGCACACTCCTTTCTCAGACTAGTTCCCCACCTATTCTGTCCGTGCCTCAGCAGGTATCACACAGTTCTGGCATCTCACACATCTTGGGATCTCCAGGGAAACCTAGGCTTCATCTTCACAGCGTCACTTGCAGGCCTCTCTTGACCTCCATGCAGGGACATCACTGACATTTGCTTGGCTTCAGTGGTTTTTCTTAGCCAGAGGGAGATTCCACAAACCTTTTCATTTATTTTTGATGATAAAGATGGAACCACGTGGGTGAGGCTGAAGCTGCCAAGTTCTTCTAGTTTCTGGAGCTGAAACTTAGCTTTCTGTTTCCTTCACTGCTTAAGTTAGTGGCTCTCAACATCCCTAATGCTGTGATCCTTTAATACAGTTCCTCATGCTGTGGTGACTGTCAATCATAAAATTACTTTTATTGCTACTTCATAACAGTAATTTTGCTACTGTTATGAACCATAATGTAAATATCTGTATTTTCTGATGGCCTTAGGTGACCCCTATGAAGGGATTATTTGACTGCCGAGAAAGGAGTCATGACCCTGGGGCTGAGAACACTTAAGCTTTTCTTTAATTCCTTTTCACAAATTGGAAGCTTTGATGGCTGGGATCTTGCCCTGAGGCTAACATTCTCTTTATTTCATTTAGCCTTAGACTTTCCTTTAAACTTTTTATCTCCTTGAGCACTGAATTTAGCTTTGTTACACTTCCTTGTGCTCCTTTTATCCTCAATCTGTACATTTTGAATTCATCCTTGCACTGCACACTCCTTTTCATTATGGATCTGCATGAGAATGACCACTAATAACCATAGTAAATACTAGGTTGTTTTGAAATATCCTCAGCCAAAGCCATTAATCCAAAACTCTTCAAATTTAGCCTTAGGCAGAATTTTTTTTTTTTGATAGAAGCAGAAAGCAGCTTCATTCTTTGCCAAAATAGAGCAAGAAAGGTCTCTAGACTACTTACTGACATTCTTCTGTTCTGAAACCCCTTGAGATGGACTGTCATTATTACATTGCTCTTAGCACGTCTGTCTTCTAGGCTCCTACTAAGTATGATCTGTAGGGAGTTAGATTAATACAAATTAGATTTAGTAAATATCTAGGGGTTTCTGATACAGTCTCTTGATTAAGGGCATGAAGATCAACTTGGCTATGAGCAATTAGCTTATCAACTTGTTGAAAAACAAGGATGAAGCCAGGTGAAAAACAGGAAAGATTTAATGGACTGAAAAACAAGGTTGAAGTCAGGAAAACAGAAAAGACTTAATGGACTAAGAAACAAAGTATTTGGCATTGTTTTCAGCTGCTAAGTGGGCGGAGCCCAAATTAAGCTGAAACAGGTGAAACAAGGAGAGATCCTATTTAAGGACAAGTGGATGGAGCCAAGAGAGCCCCATGCTAGAGAGCTCTGATGCTAGAGAGTCCTCACACTAAAAAGGACAACGAGTAGTTTTATCCTCTGATGGAGAAAGTGCTAGTGAACTGATGGCCCGATTGCCCTGAGGTAGAAAGAAGCTGGTGAGCAGAGAAAACCTCAGCAAGACAGCAGAAGGCCAAGGACTAAACCCTGTCTGTGGCTCAGCTTTTGCCTAGAGGGGTTTGACCTGTCTGAACAGCGGCCTGAACGGAACTGTGGCAAGCTTTAAAGACTGAGGCAGAGCAGCAGAGTTGCTGATACGAAGGAAATAAGTTGGCCTACAGACGGCTGGGGTCTCCTAGAGAGAAGAAAGCCTCAAGCCTTATTTAAGGTGAGACTGCCATAGCCAATTTACCCTGACGAACCTGCATCTGAGATATCCCAGAAGAAAGACTGCTAAGTGCATTGAAGGGTCTACCCCAGAGACTGTGTTCCTGATGACTGAGGACCTGCCCCAGAGACTATATTCTTCTAAAAGGCTATGAAAATAATTGTAATAGTTATCAATAGGTTTAGTGGTTAGGTTAAAGGGGTTGAGTAGTTAAGTGTTTATATTTTTCATAAGTGAATAGTTATCAATAAATAAATATTTGATAATTTAAAAAAGTTCAGTTACAATGATCACTTAATGTATTCAACTGCTTTCCTAATCCAAAATTCCAAAGTCTATATTCTGCCAACAAACTTCCTAGTCAGTCCTATCACAGCAATACCCTGCTCCCAGGTACCAATTTCTCTTTTAATTAGTGTTCTATTGCTGTGAAGATTGCCATTTCTGAGACAATCCTTATAAAGGAAAGCATTAAATTGGGGCTTGCTTACAGTTTCACAGGTTTAGTCTATTATTTGCATGGCAGGAAGCATGGAGGAACACAGGCAGACAGATAGAGAAGGAGCTGCCAGATCCACATTTGGATCTGCCTATAGGCAGCAGGGAGAGAGAAACTTCAAGCCCAATCATGTGACACACTTCCTCCAACAAGGCCACACCTACTCTAACAAGGCCACATCTCCTAATCCTAATGTCACTACATAAGCATTCAAATACATAAGCCTATGGAGGCCATTCTTTTTTTTAATATTTATTTATTTATTTATTACTTCAGGTTATATCTCCATCACAGTGTCTTCTTTTCACCACTCCCAGTCCCACCCTCCCACCGTCTACCCCCTATCCCTTCCATCCCACTCCTCTGGAGTGGAGTGTCCCTACATAACAGTCCCCTGCCCCAGTTCAGCAGTCATATGAGGGCCAAGAGCCTCCTCATACACTGGGGGCCTACAAGACAGCACCACTAGGGCAAAGTGTCTCATTGACAGGAAACAAAGTCTATGTTCATATTCCCCTTGGTGCATTGGTTGTAGTAAAGTTATCCTGTACTATATGGCTAAAATCTGACTATAAGTGAATAAATGCCATGTACATCTTTCTGAGTCTGGGTTAGCTCACTCAGGATGAGCTTCTCTAGTTCCATCCATTTGGCTGCAAATTGCATTATTTCATTATTTCTGATGGCTGAGTAGTATTCCATTGTGTAGATGTACCACAGGTTTTAAATTCATTCCTTGGTTGAGGGACATCTGGCTTGTTTCCAGTTGTTATCCAAACCACCACATGGATGAAAGGGTTTAAAAGTTCATCACCCAGGGAAGTCAGGGGAAAAAATCAAGCAAGGCAGGAACCCAGAGGCAGAAACTGTTGCAGAGACCATGGAGGAGTGCTACTTGGCTTGCTGCTCATGACTTTCTTATCCTGCTTCCTTATAGCACCCAGCACCACCATCTCTGGGGAGGGGGCATTGCCCACAGGGAGCTGGATACTACTACATTGATCAACAACCATGAAAGTGCAGACAGGCTTTCCCCACAGGCCAATCTGATGAGGGCATTTTCTCAATCTAAGTCACTCTAGCTTGTGGCAAGTTAACACAAAACTAACCAGCACATGGGTTTTCATCAAAAACTACAAAGAAAGCATAAATAGCCACTCAAAAAGCTTGTTAATGACACAAAACTTGAGTAGATTGTGGATTATTTAGGAATTAGGATATGAGTTTAACAATATTTTGACAGACAAATCAATTGCTGATTTGAAATTCAACAGGTGTAAATGTAAGATCTTGATTATGTGTGGACTGAAAAATGATTAAAAACAGCAATAAAATCAAGCTCAGAGTAGGACGTCCAGATGATGGAACATGCGCACCCATCCTCAGGAAGGTGGAGTGAGGAATGGTCTGAAGGTCGTGCGCAATGCACAGGAAGGTGGAGTGAGGAATGGTCTGAAGGTCGTGTGCAATGCACAGGAAGGTGGAGTGAGGAATGGTCTGAAGGTCGTGCGCAATGCACAGGAAGGTGGAGGGAGGAATGGTCTGAAGGTCGTGCGCAATGCACAGGAAGGTGGAGTGAGGAATGGTCTGAAGGTCATGAGCAATGCACAGGAAGGTGGAGTCAGGAATGGTCTGAAGGTCGTGCGCAATGCATTGTGTGTCAAGCACTGAAGGCATGAGGTGAGAGAAGATGGCCGCCTGGTAAAGGCGGAAGGAGGTAGGTTTTAGGATCATGAGCACAGAATTTGGGATTCAGGCTGGGAGTAAGGAATTCCCGTTTACAGTCAGTGTTTGGCCCTCACCTAGTTATTTTCCTTTTATTTATTGCAGAATTTTTAATGTAAATTTTACATCTTACTCTCTCTATTTTTCTTTCTCTCTTCCAACTGCATCATTTTTTTTTACTCATGCTCTGTCAAATTGTCTCTTCTTTTCCACCTTCTTTTACTTTTTACTTTTGATTTTCTGAGTTTTCTTTCACATAAATATGTATTTAAAATTTTATTTTTTTCACTTATGTAGATGTGCAAGAACAGAAGACTCCATATGGTAGCTGAATTTTCTTCACCGTGACAGCAACGGGCTTATCGTCATGTTGCAGAATGTTCTCATCAATGAATTGTCGCGTCGAACTCGACCAGCAAGAATGACACAACTCGCAAAAGCTCTTCTCAAGCAGTTTATTCAGGTCCCTTGAAAACAGTCTTCCGAATAATTGGGCAGACCCAACCCACAGGCTAAATACTATATGAACAGCCAATCAAGTAAAGCCATGTGGTGCTATCTTACAGGCCCACATATACGGAAGCAAGCCAGATCAGCGGTCTTAACCAAATATGGACTTGTTTACCACCGAGAGCACTCACCATCAGGCTGGTGGAAGGTGGAAACCGCTGCCATCTTTAGGGCACGGCACATCGCAGCTCTCTACAGTTCCTCCTTTTTTGTTTTTGAAAATGATGGTAGAAGTCCCTGGAAAAGCTTCATAATCCCCATATCTGGGGATCTCATGGCGGGCCTGAGCCTGTAGGAGGGCGGTGCTCAAACTCTTACCCGTCTCTGGGTCAGCCTCCCCACTAGGGGCTGCCCTGTCTTAGGTGGCCGAGACTCACCCGTCTACTCCGTCATTGACTTTCCAGACCCTAATATCTGTGGAACGAATACCTCAGTGGGCAGGGACTATGCTCAGTGAAGATTTAAGGCTTTATGGCAGCAAGCCATGCCTGAGGGGACTGGCCCACCTCAATGGTGACAAGGGCCTGTATAATCATGGCTGCATTACGCTTCTGTGTGGCTCTCATATTGTAGATGCACCATAGGCAAACCAGGGAGGCTAGTATCATCAGTATCGCCAAAGAGCCTATGCCTGCCCACTCCTTAAGATGATCCATAGCCGCCTGTATCCAGGAAGTCAAACCAGTAGCCAGACTCAGATCCACCCGAGTGGAGTTGATGTGGACGATTGTCACTCTCAGCTCTCTCATCTTATTTTCAAAATCAGCCAACCAATCCTGTAAGAGGAGCTCTGACAATTGCTTAGACAGATTAGCAGCCTTTGTTAAATTTTGATACTGCACCGAAGTAACACACAAACCCTGCATTTTCCACTCACACCCCAACTGTGCTAGTTGCCAAAGAGTATCAATCTGTTCTTGTATTAAATCTATGCATTGATTAACTATCATAAGGCCTCCTTTGAGATGAGAATTCATAGATGTCTGAGTATCCAATGCTTGTGCTACATTGGCTGAGATGTCATTCAGGGCATTGGCAGTCTGTATAGAACTAGACAAGGCAATAGCTGAGGCAGTAGCCCCCACAGCAGCAACAGTGATGGCAGTAACAATAGCTGCAGTGATGCCAAAATCTCTTTTAAGCCTGAATAGCATCATGGTATTAGGGGCCTCTACAGGAACTGGTACATATCGAGGCATTCTAGTCACCACAGCCACAGGAAAGGCTGTGGCATTCCAGCACAGGGCATAAAAGCATGTGTCCGGAGTGCATACTAACTTTTCTTCACCCAAGGATGCACTCCCATTACTTACAATCCACAGAAAAGGAGGCCAGAGACACACTGGTGAGGCTGAAAAGGTCTTATTGCAGTAAGAATGAAACGAAGAATTCCAAGTACCAGAGCCACTACCACTAGAAAAATCCAATTTGGTAGCGGACCCTAGGGAAAAACTACCTCTTTGTTAAACTCCTCCCCCAAGCATAAGTATAGGTCCCAAATCCATACAGCTACCATTTGCTCCACACAAAAGCCATAAATCAAAAGGATTGGTGGCAGTCTGCTGAGGATCCCTAGTAGATATATCAAGCATTCCTGTACAAGACTTATTCACTATATTACTAATCATGGGGCTAAAGGAAAAATGATCTTGTTGAACCCAAACTGCTCTGCGCCCCTGACATCCAATCCAGGGAAAAGGTCCTTCCTTTCCTGTGGATCCTCTACAAAAAGGTGCCCAGCGTGGCTGTTTGGGGGGGTCCTGGTCAGAGACTCGTGTGGGCCACCACCCCACAAGACGAGAACCATTGCTCGAAAACAAACCACCACCCCTACCCCCAAACCTCAGTTGTGGTAAAAAATCTGCTAACTGCTGAGACAATTTAATGCATTTTGTATTATCTGACCTATTGAAGCTCATTAAAAAGCACAGACTACCCTTTAAGATGACATTTCTATTACCCTCTATAGGGCTTTTCTGATCATCAAAGGGGAGGTAGGGTAAGCCTAAGCTTCTATTACTGCTAAATAAGCGTGGAAACACAGTTGCATCATGTCTGACCGGCATCGGCTTTGGGAATATCGACAGGATCCCCCATCTCGGCTCAGTCATTCCTGACATCATCACTGCTACTATCACCAGGATCCCTAGGAAGGTCTTCATGACGAATCTTCCTCACAAGGCATTCAGGCACCCACACTGGATCTTGTTGATCCTGAGGAAAAACACAAACAGATCCTCTTGCCCATGTTAGCACGGGGTCAGGCCCTCGCCAAGAGCCTGTCAAAATATCCTTCCACTTCACCATGCCTTTAGGTGGATCATGGGAATTCTGATGTCTGTCTGCTGCTGAGCGGCCTTGAGCATCCAAATTTAAAAAAATTTAAAGTAAATAAGGCTAAAGACATTCTCTCCTTGGGGGTACGGCCTTGGCCTATTCCCCCTTTCTGTTTTTGCAAACATTCTTTCAAGGTGCAATGAGCACGCTCCACAATTCCTTGTCCTTGAGGATTATATGGTAATCTGTGATTAAGCTGTACCCCCATCTGGTTGCAGAAGGAGACAAAGGACTGAGCCGTATAGGCTGGTCCATTGTTCCTTTTCAGCTGTTGTGGTTTTCCCCATGCAGCCCAGGCTTCTAAGCAATGCCCTATGACATTGCGAACCTTTTCTCCACTCATAGGTGTAACATGTATGATACCTGAGCAGGTATCCACAGACACATGAATATATTTTAAGGTTCCAAACTCTGAAATGTGGGTAACGTCCATTTGCCAGATTTTGAGTGGCATCAACCCTCTAGGGTTCACTCCCACACTGGGAGGATGATGATGAATCACACACTGAGGACAGTCCGAAACCACTTGCCTAGCATCTGCTCTAGACAAACGGAATTTCTGCTGTAGAGTTCTTGCATTTACATGAAATAATTGGTGAAACTGTCTGGCTTGGTCCAGGAATGAGCTCCAAAAAATGCATTTCATCCTAGTCCATTGATCAACTTTATCATTACCCTCACTTAATGGTCCAGGTAATCCTGTATGTGCTCTGATATGTTGAATATAAAAACACCTTTTTCTTTGCCAGATTAAAACTTGTAACTCTTGTAATAAGGCACATACAGTACTACTATTTTTAATAGGACCTGCTAATTCTAATACTTTCACTGCGTTGACCACATAGACTGAATCTGAAATCAAACTGAATGCAAATTGACATCTTTTAAACACCTCAATTACTATTTTCAACTCTACTATTTGGGGGGAGCCCGGTTGAAATTGGCATAGCACGGGCTCTTGTCTTTCTATCAGATAGGCTCCGCAGCCTGTCTTTGAGCCATCAGTAAACACATTTGGTGACCCTTGAAGTGGTACCGTTGAAGTAACCTTAGGGAATATCACTGGGTGCTCCTTAAAAAATGATAGCAATCGATGCTTAGGATAATGGTTATCAATCACTCCTTCAAAGCTACATTGCAATATTGCCCAGTCATCTACAGTGCCACACAAAATCTTAATTTGATGACTGGAATAGGGCACTATTATACCGGCAGGAGCAACTCCAAAAGATTGCAAACATTGTTGGATACCATTCAAGGCTAAAGCAGCAACTGCAGTGGGATAATGTTCTATGGATTTTTTTGGAGAAATCTTTCAATAAGTCTATAATAATGGTCCGTCCTGCCATAACAATCCTGTAGGTTGACCATAGGTGGCAAATATGCACAATGCAATGGGCTGTCCTTCCTGCCATCTCTTTAGGAAGGCATTCTGTAACCTTTCTTCCACTTTACATAAAGCTTTTCTTGCTTCTTCTGTAAATTGCCTAGGAGAATTAAGTGCTGAATCACCTTTCAAAATATCATGTAGGGGTCTTATTTCATAATTTGGTAGCTTCAAATAGCCTCTTACCCAATTGATATCTCCTAACAACCTTTGAAAATCATTTAGAGTCTTTAAATTATTTTTTCTTATCTCAATCTTTTGAGGTATTATCTTTTCAGGTCCAACCTTCGCTCCTAAATAATTAACCACATTTTCCTTTTGAACCTTATCAGGAGCAATAAACAACCTTTTCTTTTTTATTAATTGAACTAATTCTTCATAGGCCTGATCTAACTTTTGTGCACTCTTAGCTACCAGTAAGATATCATCCATATAATGAGCACATCTCAAATCTGGAAAATCCTTTCTCAAGGGAGCAATGGCTTCCCCCACATACAGTTGGCACATAGTAGGGCTGTTCGCCATGCTCTGAGGTAGTACTACCCATTCAAACCGCTGATCAGGTTCTTCATATTACAGGAAGGAACAGTAAATGCAAATCTCTCACTATCTTTGGCACACAAAGGGATGGAGAAAAAACAATCCCTTATATCTACAACTATTATGGGCCAAGAGGCTGGCAAAGATCATAAAAGCGACAAGCCACGTTGCACTGTGCCCATGATCTTATTTGTTGATTTATGGCACGCAGGTTATGCAACAATCTCCATTTTCCAGATTTCTTTTTAATGACAAAGATAGGTGTATTCCAGGGAGATACAGATGGCTTTATATGGTTTAAAGACATCTGTTCATCCACCAACTCTTTGGCTGCATTCAATTTTACAGAGGAAAGTGGCCACTGAGGAACCCATACTGGGTTCTCCGTCTTCCAAGTTATAGGAATGCCCTCCTCAGTGGCCCCTAGGAAAAACCCAGGCCCTGTCTCTTTTGTCTTTGCTGAATAAATATGGGACTCTTCTGCTCCTGCAAATATTTTCCTATTCCAAAGCCTGGAGCATATCCCATATCTTGCATCATACATTGGGCTGAATCAGAATAGTCATTACTCAATTTAAATCCCATATCCTTTAAAAGGTCTCTTCCCCAAAGGGAGATAGGGAGCTCAAGTACATATGGCTGCATTTCTCCTGAGTGGCTTTCTTGGTCCTGCCACTGTAATAATCTTGCACTCATATCTGGAGTCTTAGCATAACCCAGGCCTTGAAGTGTTTGAGAAGAGGCTTGTATGGGCCAACCTGAAGGCCAGTCTTTCTTTGCTATGATACTCCTATCAGCCCCAGTATCCAAAAGGCCCAGTATCTTTTTACCATCAACTTTTAATTCCAAGACGGGGCGTTGGTCCAAATCCAAGGAGAGAAAAGTCAGATCCGTGCCCGTGGACCCAAAACCATCTTTTCCTCTCTCTCGATTCCTTGCTGCAACGCGATCATGTAAACTCGGCAACATGACCAACTGAGCAATTCTATCTCCAGGAGAGATAGCTGTTATACCACAGGGGGAGGCTACCATGATCTTAACCACTCCTGTATAATCTGGATCTATAACCCCAGGATGGACAATAAGTCCTCTCAAGGCTGATGATGACCTACCTAACAGCAAACCAACTGTACCAGGTTCAAGGGGTCCTTTAAAATCTGTTTCAATTAACTGGACCCTCATTTGGGGCGTTAATATGAGTTTGGTGGTGGAGCAGAGGTCCAATCCTGCTGAGCCTGCAGTGGCTCTCCGCGGTCTCTCGGATGGCGGAGGGTTGGCCATCTCTCTTGATTCTGTTCTTTGTCCTGATTTTCTACTGCCCCATATATTTGTGGGCCCTGGGGTCATGGGCCCTGCTGTCCGTTTTTTGGACGAGCGCCACCATAAGCTTGAGTCAAAGGCTGGCCATGGATGTCTGTCACTGAACGGCATTCATTAGCCCAATGGTTCCCTTTCTTACATTTTGGGCATAACCTCGGCTGCCTGGGGCGTTGTGCACTTCCTGTACTTTCTGTACTCCTTCTCTCGGGGCATTGTCGTTTAAAATGTCCCATCTTGCCACACTTAAAACAAACTCCACCTTTTCTGGTCAGCTGTACTACCGAGGCAGCAAGACCAGCATTAGTTAACGGCCCTCCAAGTTCTCTACACACTTTCATCCAGGCTTCTAGCCCTTTGTTCTTGTAAGGGGTGATAGCGGCTCTACACTCTTTGGTGCATTGCTCATAGACCAACTGTTTTATTAGTGGCATAGCAGCATCCGGGTCACCAAAAATCTTCCCTGCCGCTTCCACCAGTCTTGCCACAAAGTCTGAAAAGGGCTCCATGGGGCCCTGTAGAATCTTAGTTAAGTTCCCACTCACTTCCCCTTTGTTAGGAAGGGATTTCCAAGCCTTGATAGCTGTCTGGTTTATTTGTTCATAAACCTGATTGGGATATCCTGTCTGCTGGTTGGCAAATCTCCCCTGCCCAAGCAGCATATCTCTCCCAGGCTGGATTTCCATTTCTCTGATTAATGACTGCTTGCTCAGTGGCATACTCAATGAAGAAAGCTTTCCAGTCTAAGTATTGCCCTGGACTTAAGCAGGCGTGGGCCAGGCCACTCCAATCACTCGGGGTCATACAATGTCTGCTTAATGCTTCTACTTGAGCCAATGTAAAAGAAGCAGTAATGCCATAGGTACGAACTGACTCTGCAAGGGATTTAATTACTTTAAAATCAAGCGGTTCCTCGTACCTGTTCCCTTGTGGATCTTGGTATACCAGATAGGCAAACTGTAATTCTGTTCTTACTTGTGTCCACACCCCCGGGCAGAAAGATCTCCCTACTTTCAGGGACTGAACAGGCTGATCTATCTGAACGGCTTCTGGGTATGGAGAGGGAGTTGAAGGTGCCGCGGCAACGGCTTCACTTACACCGACCGCCGCCAACGTGGCTTTCTCTTTTACCCTTTTCTTTTCCCTTTTTCTAATAGAAGTCTTCTCCAACTGTTCTATTAGAGCGTGTAGCTCCCCTTCAGAATCCATGCCCTCTGAGTCCTCAAAATCTCTAAAATCTCTAAGATCGGGATAGAGAGGGACCTTCTTTTTGCTTCCCTTTTCACTGTCTGCCTGCTCAGATCTTTCCCCTTGCAGCAGTTCCAAGGCTGATTCTCCCTCCTTGACTGCTTTACAGCATCTCTGATCTTCTAAACAACTCCTCACCATCTTCCAAACCGGTCTTACTCCATGCTTCAGAGTACCTTGCTCCCAAGCAAAATCCAAGTCCCTGCCTAATTTGTCCCAGCAGGATACCATAAGATTCCCGGACACTGCAAACCACGGAGCCACGGAGTCGCATTCATTCAAAACTCTTTCTAGGGTTGACTTCTCAAGTTTCAGTTTCCTAGCTAAAAGTAGCTCCTGAAGAGCCAGAAAAATTGGATGTGATTGAGATGATCCCATGATTAAAAATTTACTTTCGGTTCGCAGTTTCCCATGAAACTTTACCTTTAGTTCGCAATTTCCGCGAAACTTTACCTTTAGTTCGCAATTTCCGCGAAACTTTATTGTCTCAATTTATCCCGGGAACTTAACTGCAGGAGTTCTGAGTCTTTTCTGGTTCCTCGTACGTGCCACCACTTGGCGCGTCGACCTTGACCAGCAAGAACGACGCAACTCACAAAAGCTCTTCTCAAGCAGTTTATTCAGGTCCCTTGAAAACAGTCTTCCAAATAATCGGGCAGACCCAACCCACAGGCTAAATACTATATGAACAGCCAATCAAGTAAAGCCACGTGGTTCTATCTTACAGGCCCACGTATGCGGAGGCAAGCCAGATCAGCGGTCTTAACCAAATATGGACTTGTTTACCACCGAGAGCGCTCACCATTGGGCTGGTGGAAGGCAGAAACCGGCGCCATCTTTAGGGCACGGCACGTCGCAGCTCTCTATAATGAATGATAGCGTAGGATTGACACTTCAGGTATTATTCACATTTTTATGGTAAAATGGGAGCAGGGAATACAAATATCCAAGTCATTAAAATGCTGCTAAACTCTTCATTTTGTTCAGAAAATGTTCATCCACTCCAAGTTTTAAAATATTTTAATTTAATCAAACAGGCACACAGTAACCCACAAGGTATAGTGTTATCAGTTGTGGATTTCTATTAAAATAAGATACTTGATAATATCTATTAAGGTAAAATAGTCCTTTAGATTAAAATATACTAACATTACTAGATCAAGTTGATTATGTGATTATGTGTCTGTTTAAAGAGTTTTAGGTCTGTTTTTAGAAACTGA
Source organism: Lophiomys imhausi (assembly GCA_907164525.1). Lineage (NCBI taxonomy): Eukaryota > Metazoa > Chordata > Mammalia > Rodentia > Muridae > Lophiomys > Lophiomys imhausi. The sequence continues at coordinate 2,440,236 of CAJQZJ010032342.1, forward strand.
ATTTGCATTTTTTGACAAATGAGAGTGATTATGTACTTTTTTTTAGTTCAATAGAATTTGCATTTTGGTAATAGATCATGGCATTCTACAATATAGAGATGAGATATATTTAGATTTTTCTAAAATCTCCAGTAGATAGAATAAGATATGCTTTTCAGCTAGATTTATTTTATAGATTTAACATTCTCATATACATATACTTAAAATTTATTTTTAACTAATACATAGAAACAAACTTATATGCATGAATGGCTTGTATAATTTTTAAATCAGACAAACATACCTATCTTCTCCAACGTTTCTCATAGAGAAAACATTCCACTCCCTTCTCTTGCTTTATTAGATGTCTAAGGTATCACTAAGTTCTTCAGTCATTTTACTATGAAACAGTGGCTGAGAATGTTTTATTAATGTCTAACTACAATGTCTAACTAAAAGTTAGAACCCATCTCCTTTCTGTTTTTCCCCCCATTTTTCCTTACTCCTACACTTCCCATTCTCGGATAACAATCACTTCACTCTCAAATGCTCTGAGACTAACGTTTTGTATTTCATACATGAATGAAATCGTATGCACAGAGTGTAACTTTACCTACATGACTTGTGTCTTGGAGCCTAGCTCATTTCACTTAACATGGTGATTTTCTATCCAATATGGGTTGTCAAAAATGACAGGATTTCATATTTTCTCCCCAAAACTTAACATCCCATCGTGCATGGCTCCATTGCCTTTGGTCTTAAGTGAGGGAGACTATCATGGTGGAGCAAGCATGTGGTGAGGAACCACAGCTCCAGGATGGTAAGGGAGCAAAACAGAATCTAGGACTGTGCCAGGAACACAACACCATTCAAGGGCGTGCCATTTTCCTATGATCTGCTTCCCCCAGCCGGGACTCATTTCTCAAGGTGACATCGCAGTGTGTATCCATCCATAGATCCCTTGATTGTGTTAGGGCCTTCATGATCTGATCTCTTAGTAGTTAGCTTTGTCTATATATATCCATCTATTAGGGGATCAAGACTTCAACTCTGCCCCCAGTACCCAAATGTTTTCATCCATCCCTGCAGTACCTGAAGTTGTAACATTTCTAAAAGTCCACGTTCAAAGTTCCTTCTGATACTGAAGATCAACTCTCAACTATGCACCACCATCTCCCCAGTTTTTAAAAAACAAAACAAAAAAATAGGTTCCATGTTTCCAAGATTATAGTAGTAAAGATTCAATATTTAAATTCCAAAGCAGGAATGGGGCATAGAAAGGAGGATGGGACCAAACAAGACTGCCACCCAACAGGATAGTCATTACATCTTGTAGTTTGATATCTAGCACCTGGAATATGTGATGGTGTGTTGTGAACTTCGGTGGGCTCAGTATCCCTACTCCACAGCTTCCTTACATGTAGCTCACATAGATTGTCTTTGGTTTCATTCAATTCCTAGAGCCTTTCTTGACTGACATCCCATACTCCTGACATCTCTACATTTTGTGGTATTCATTGCTACTTTTGGTCTACTCTCACAACTTCATACATTAGCTTGTCAGAAGATACATGCCATAAATTTGACCCTGTTATATACTGTCTGTCCTCTCAGACGTTCCTTCAAAGTCCAGGTGAAAGCTTCTATGGCCCTCTATCTACTGCATTTTCAGACATGCATAAACAAAACCACAGGAGATAGTTTGGTGTCTATCAGCAGCTTAGCAATAGGTGGGAGTGCTTAAATCATGGATATAGCAGCCTCGGTGCACCTGGATTATAGAACAAGGGGAAACACTGTTGTGCTGCTGTGTGAACAGACTGTAAGGACCTCTTTCTCTTTTAAGTTAGTTACATTTTTCCAACCTGGAGTTCATGAGTTTGGTGATTTCTGGGATGCCTTCAGTCAATATTTTTTGTTGTCTTAGTGCAACATATTTGGTTGATTTTTATTAGTGATGATATCATAAGCCACGGCTTCTTTAGCACCAACTTTATATTGGCTACAAGTTGTTCACATCTTACACTCTGATTTCTCTTAATTCTTTTTGCATGCTACACTATCTATGCCCTGGTCCAAGCTCTGAGTCAATTCCTAGAAATTTCTTTTGCTACGTTAGCTAATCCATCACCCTTTATCTTCTCTGCCCCAACAATTTGAGTGTACAGACAAAACCTAGATGTTGTCTTTGCCAGTGCCTGATGAGAATGGCCTCTAGTTGAATTCCCAGCAGTCTTCATTCCTATCTGAAACGTCTTGAGCACAATCTATTTTTTTTTCATTTCTATCAGTAAAAGTCCTTGGAAAACATTTTCTCTCAGTCTGTAGTTAATTTGTTCACTCCATTGATTATTTTCTTACTATCTAAAAACTATTTAAAGACTAGTTAAAGGTAATCTCAACATCAAATTTCATTTTATTTCTTCTGCTTTGGGAATCTTATCTAGATTCTTTGCATTTTAGAAGACTGTCCCTCTACATAAACTCTTATTCATGAGGAAGCTAGTTTAGCCCCTTCCACATAGCAGATAAAATGTTTCAAGAGACAGCACATTCTAATCCTTGAGCAATTTTCATTTTCTATAACATCATTTCTTTTCTTGTTGGATGTGGAAACCCTAATAGCCAAGGTCAGCGTCTACTTTAGAGAGTGTTGCAGAGGACTTGTGTTTCTGGAGGGCCATGGCAGTAATATGGCAGGACAGGTACTCTCCAACCCTAGTGGATTTTTATCTTCAGTACCCATTAGCAAAAATAAAAGGAATTCTCTTTCTGTATCTCAACATACAATTCTCAATAGTGAGACCTGCTGAGAGCCGGACAGGCAGAAAGAACCTGAAGTAAGCAAGAGAGAGTCCTGGAGGCTTCCGCCCAGTTCCAAACTGAGCCATGTTGATTTCTGCAGGTACCTGTTGGATGCTCATGAATGCAGTAGCTTGGGTGGCAGACCAATCAGTGATGGGCCATGGCATCAGATTAGAGTCACTGATGAAGGAACTAATCTGAACCCAAGCAGGACCTCAAAGGTTCAAGGTTTATTAAGCCCTTCTAGATACCATGGTCCACATTTAAATTCTTCTGCTACATTATAATTGGAAACACAAAATATAATTTATTATTTCAAAATTCATATTTAAACTGTACACTTCTCAAACAAAGCACCAACCTTGTTTATTGTAAAAGCAACATACAAATGTGATTAAATATTATGTAGCTCCCACTAACATGTACCTCGTATGATTCTTTCAGCAACAGAACCTTTGAATTGTACCCTCAATGTCTAGTATTTCTATAGTACTCTGACTGTAATTAAAGACTATTATGCAAATAGATTGCATGAGATATGAGGTTGTATTACCACATAAAGTTTTTATTTACACTGGGTTTATGGTGAATTCATTACATTGCTCAATTTTTCCCCACATTATTCATGTAAATAAATCATATCACAGTGGTAGGCTGAGAATTACCAGAATGAAATATTGCATTAAGACAGCATCATTCATGGAAAAAATCACAGGTTTATGGTTCATGGCTTAAGTGAGTTAAAAGGAAAAAAAAAACCCAACCATTCCAACACTAACATATTTTTAATCAGAGAAGGATCCGATCTTTCCTCTATAATTATGTTAACTAGATTAAGGAGGGGAGATATTTTCCCTAAAGAAGCAGCAAATAAGCAGGGATCTGAAGAAACCTTAGGAGTTACCTAAGAGAAACAAGTCAGACAACAGGAATGAACGTTCCAGACAAAAGCATGGTGGAATGCAGAAGGCCGATGACCAAGAACTGAGCACTGGGACCGCACTGGAGAGGAAGAGAGTGGTCTCCAATGGGATGGTCTGCAAGGGGATGCACTTCGAGGAGATTGCTGCCAGGGGATGCACTGTGGAAGGGGCTTGGAAAAACACGGTGTTAAATACATGGTCATGTTAAAGAATGTTGGTCTCTGTCCTAAGTGTCTGCAAATAAAGCTAAGCCTTCTGATTAGATTTTGGAAAATTATTATGATCTACAGTGCAGACAATGCCAGGATGAGGCCTGCCAATTAGGAAGCTGGCAGGGTATGTGTCTGACAGTTCTTACTCACCTCCTTCAGCCGTTCATCTCTTATGGTCTTCAGCCATTTGCTCCAGTCCAGCTGTTGGGGCTTCTCTCTCACCCACATAGTTCTAGTCTCTGAAGTCTGCTAGTGATTTAGTTGAGAGACCCAACTATGGCAACTAGCCCTGTATCATAGTTTCTGTCCTTCCCTATGAAGCCTGGGTTTCCATGAATTTAAACAGAATGTGGGATCTGGCTTGTTAGGTTGAAGTCAAAGGCACTGGGTATTATTAACCTAAAGTTTGAGGATTATCTTTATGAAGTCACTTTAGAATTAGAGAGCAAGTGACAAGAGGGAATCAAGTGGACAAATATCCCCTGCCCTCTCTTCTCCACAGACTATACTCTACAGCTTAGCACAGTTTCTTTGCATAGATCTTTCTGTATCTAAAGCTATTTCCAGTAGTGAACACCGATTCTGTTTTGGAACTGATCGAGTTGCAATAGTCAGCATGTTTTGTCATGTTATGTCTGTCAAACTACATTGCTTTTCATCTTTCTCTCTTACTTAGCTGTACCTTTATCCACCCCATTTAGGAATCTAGGGTGGCACATCTAAAATTAAGCACCAATGTTAATCTTCCCCCATTCTCCATCAAGGGAACATTGAATTGTCACAGCAGTGTGTGTGACATGAAAATGATGTGGTATATGGCAAGGGTACAGAATGCCAGTCTCCAAAAACAAAGCTCATCAAACTAGGTTATTTAAAACAATAGACAATTTCGTATTTGTTTCTTTTCAGTGGAAGGAAAAGAGGTACTAGCCTCCTGTCAAGTGCTTTAGCAGTGAGCTGTACTCTTTTTTTTTTTAAATACTTTATTTTTTTTCTTCAAGTTACATCTCAGTCACAAACCCTTCCCTATTCCCCCTTCCTATCCCGCCCTTCCACCCTCTTCCCCCCAGCAGCTTCCCCTCTCAGTCCAAAAGATGGTTCCTTCTCCTATAACAGTAAATACTATTCAAAACAACAGATATAAATAAGCCACATTTATGAGAGTTAAATGGCCCAGTATACCTTCCCAATGTACAGTCCATACATATTTGGCCCCTGACTTTAACATTCTATTATCTAACCATCTCCATGAGTTTAAAGGTCTATATCTGACTCAACATTCACACCAACTAGCAACACATTTTTAAGAGTAACTTCTTAGATCTATAACACCCTCTTGATTCCTAAACAACTCAAAATTTAACCATAAGGCTCTAGCTGTCTATTCTTCAACCACCTCAGAGATCTGAGAGGGATAAATATATCTGCTTATATAGGAAGTGCAGGGCCTGGAGCCTCCAAAACCAAGAAATGACATACCAGTGACTGCACGGGGATTCGGCCCCGCCTGCACCGGGCTCCCTCCCCAGCTGCGCTGCCTTGGGTGCGCGGGGATTCGGCCCCTCCCGCCAGCCTGAGCCTACTTCCCACCCTGATTACCTTGCCCACCAGCTTCCTGCTCTCTCGGAACCTCCGCGTCTCGAGCAGCTGCGGACCACCCGCTGAGCGCCCTGTTTCTTCCTTGCTAAGACTTCCACTATCCTGCAAAGTTTCTTAAGTGGCTATAAGTTCTTCCTGAGGTGTGGGGACCCCAGTAGGCTAGTGGGCGATCGCCATGTGGCCTCTGATTCTGCCTGCTGTGAGTTTGGGTCGATCTTACCAGGCGCCTCTCCAAATGGGAGTTCCTGAATCCCGGATTTAGTGGCTTCCGAGTCTGCGAGAGATGGGGGGAGAGCCTTACCCTGGGACTTTTAACAGTCTCTTGGGAGCTATGAATGTTCCTGGGGGGGTCTAGCCCCTCCGGTTTTTGCACAGTGCCCAATAACTCTGTGTTTTAATGGCTCTTTTTTCCCGCGTTCAAAATGCGTCAGTGTAGGTCACCGCCATCTTGGCCCCCCTGAGCTGTACTCTTAACCCATAAAACAATAGAACAGTGTTTCTCAATCTTTGGGTCACGACTCCTCTGGGTATCTAATGACACTTTCACAGGGGTCCCATATCAGATATCCTGCACTTCAGATACTTTCATTACAACTCACAACACTGTCAATATTACAATTATGAAGTAGCAATGAAAATAATTTTTTGGTTAAGGGGTCACCACAACATGAGGAACTGTATTAAAGGAGTGACCCTGGGAAGGTTGAGAACCACTGCAAAAGAAGTTTATTATCTTGTAAATGTGAGAGTTTCAAGTCTTAAGTGAAGTTGTTGGTGGTATCATTCTCTCTCCCTTTCTTTTTCTTCTTCTCTCCCCTCCTATCCTCTTCCTATTCAAAGGGAGAAAATCCTGCTCTGCCTCTTTCTTGTTTGCGCTGGTTGCCTGAATGCTGTGTCTTTCTAAGCATGCAGATAGATATAACTCAAACCTTGTCTTTGGCGTCACTCTATTTTCTTCTTTGCATGTCTATCCACAAGTTTCCCTCTTCTTATGAAGGCACTAGTCATTGGACAAACATCTGACTTCCAAACTGATGCAGAAAAAAAACTCTATTGATTTCTAGGGCTGACATTAACAATAGACCAAAAGGTAGGTGACTTTAAATAACAGAAATGTGTTATCTGTGACTTTCTAGATGCTGAAAGCCTGTAAACAAGGTGTCAGCAGGACCACACTTTGACTCTTTTCTAGTCTTATCTGACTTCTCAAATTAACAACCACTCTTGGGATTCTTGGCTTATAGGTGCATCAGTCAGGCAATATCTGCCTTTGTGGTCATATGCCTGCTGTGTTGTATGTCTCTATATTGTCTTACCTGAGGGTGTGGGTGTCTCTGAGTTCATTTCTTATTCTCAGATAAGTCATTCTATATTGGAGTCCACCTTGATGACCTTATCTTAAATAAATTCTCAAAGACCCTATCTCGTTTCCTTAAAACAAAACATTTATTTGCACTGTTTTTTTTTTCCCAGAAGATAGCATTTCCCAGACTTCTCTATATTCTTTACATTCTTTCTTCCTCTTCTTACGTGATATTTGCTGACTCGTAAAGAGGGATGAATCAAATATTTTATTGAGGGCTAAGTAATCTTAGTCAATTCACTTATTCTTTTCATCTCATGTAGTCATTAGCCTGCGCTCACAGCCATTCACTGCAGAAAGAAGCTTCTATGGTTATCACCTGTCAAAATAGCTATGATCAAAAGATCAAACGACAGCAGATGCTGGTGAGGGTGTGGAGAAAGGGGAACTCTCCTCCATTGCTGGTGGGAGTGAAAACTTGTACAACCACTATGGAGGTCAGTATGGCGATATCTTAGAAAACTTGGAATAGCTTTACCTCAAGACCCAGTCATCATATGAGGTTTTGATCTTAGCCATTCTGACAGGTGTGAGATAGAATCTCAGAGTCATCTTGAGTTGCATTTCTCTGATGATTAAGGATGCTGAGCTTTTACTCAAGTGTCTCTCAGCCATTAGGAATTCCTACTTTGTGAATTCTCTGTTTAGCTCTGTTCCTCATTTTTTGATTGGGATATTGGTGTTCAATTTCTTGAGTTCTTTGTAAATTTTGGATATTAGCCCTTTGTCAGATGTGGGGTTGGTGAAGATTTTTTCCCAATATGTAGGCCACCGTTTTGTTTGAATGACAGTGTCTTTTGCCTTACAGAAGCTTTTCAAATGCTCATATGACAGCACATGCTGGCAAGGGTGTGGAGAAAGGGGAACCCTCCTCCATTGCTGGTGGGAGTGCAGGCTTGTGCAACCACTATGGAGATCAGTCTGGCAATATCTTAGAAAAGTTGGAATAGCTCTGCCTCGAGACCCAGCCATACCACTTCTGGGTATACATCCAAATGATTCCTTACCGAATCACAAGGAAGTTTCCTCATCTATGTTCACAGCATCCTTATTTGTAATAGCTAGAAACAAGAAACTACCCAGATGTCCCTCCACCGAAGAGTAGATTAAAAAACTGGTACATCTACACAATGGAATAGTACTCAGCTATCAGAAACAACGAAATCATGCAATTTGCAGCCAAATGGATGGAACTAGAGAAGCTCATCCTGAGTGAGCTAACTCAGACCCAGAAGGATGCACATGGCATCTAGTCACTTATAGTCGTATTTTAGGCATATAGTACAGGATATCTATACTACAACCAACGCACCAAAGGGAACATGGACATGGACTTTATTTTCCTGTCAATGAGACACTTTGCCCTAGTGGTGCTGCCTTGTAGGCCCCCAGTGTATGAGGAGGCTCTTGGCCCTCATATGACTGCTGAACTGGGGCAGGGGACTGTTATATAGGGACACTCCACTCCAGAGGAGTGGGATGGAAAGGATAGGGGGTAGAGGGTGGGAGGGTGGGATTGGGAAGGGTGGAAAGAGGGCACTATGATGGAGATGTAACCTGAAGTTATAAAAAAGAAAAGAAAAGAAATTATAAAAAAAAAAAAAAGACCCAGTCACACCACTTCTGGGTATACATCCAAGTGATTCTTCATCAAATCACAAGGAAGTATCCTCATCTATGTTCACAGCAGCCTTATTTGTAATAGCTAGAAACTGAAAACAACCCAGATGTCTCTCAACTGAGGAATGGAATGGATTAAAAAATGGTGGTACATCTACACAATGGAATACTACTCAGCCATCAGAAACAACAAAATCATGCAATTTGCAGCCAAATGGATGGAACTAGAGAAGCTCATCCTGAGTGAGCTAACCCAGGCTCAGAAGGATGCACATGGCATCTATTCACTTATAGTTGGATTTTAGCCATATAGTACAGCACAACTATACTACAAGCAATGCACCAAAGGGAACATGAACATAGACTTTGTTTCCTGTCAATGAGACACTTTGCCCTAGTGGTGCTGCCTTGTAGGCCCCCAGTGTATGAGGAGGCTCTTGGCTCTCATATGACTGCTGAACTGGGGCGGGGGACTGTTATATAGGGACACTCCACTCCAGAGGAGTGGGATGGAAGGGATAGGGGGTAGAGGGTGGGAGGGCAGGACTGGGAGGGGTGGAAAGAGGACACTAAAATGGAGATGTAACCTGAAGTAATCAATAAATATTAAAAAAGACTGAGAGTAGCGTTTTCATCTGGTGTAAAAATAAATATTTATGAGACAATTTGGTACCATATCTATTAAGCTGAAAAAAAAGTAAAGTTTTAGGACCTGAGATCTCCCTAGCTGTGAGCTTTTTAGTTGGCTTATAGTACTACAAGGCATGAATTTCCTGTCTTGAAACCACCCTCAAACATAATCAGAGAACTTTTGGTTACACCCATATGAGTTTTGGCACTAGTGAAACAGACCATTTTTTTCCAGGCAGTTTCTGTGTTGTAGTTCCTACGGTCCATGGTGAGTTAGATCAGTGATGTGTTTTTCTTCCCTCGCAGCCCTTCCAGCACTATGAAAGTGCAGGGAGGACATTTCCATCTCAGATCCAGCTTAATTTCTCTGTAACTTGCTACTAAGGTGTATGGCGTTTTCATTAGCAAAAAACATTCTATGTCTAAGTAAAGTACATTCACAGAGAACAAGGGTTATAACTTCCATACATCTTTGTTTTCCTTGAGAGGGTACAGAATTTGAACCACAGTACAAGCCCTTTAGCTTTGTGTGGAAGGGAGAAGAGCTCATAAATAAATCTTTTGCATTTATTTATGGCAAACATTTCTGGGATGAAAGGATTGAACGTTACCTCTTAATGTTTAGATAGTATAAGAACATTAACATTTGTTGTGCTACCTAGTGTTGTGCCAAATTGACACAAGGTGAAATTATCTAAACAGAGGCAACCTCAGTTAACAAACTGCCTCTGCAAGATCCAGCTTAGGACATTTTCTCAACATCTGATAGTGGGGAAGAGCCCAGCCCATTGTGGGTGGAGCCATCACTGGGCTGGTGGTCCTGGGTTCTATAAATAAGAAACCAGGCTGAGCAAGCCATGAGGACTAAGCCAGTAAGCAGCACCCTTCCATGGCCTCTGCGTCAGCTCCTGCCTACAGGTTCCTGCCCTGTTTGAATTTCTGTCTGACTTCCTTTGATGATGAACAGTGATGTGGAAGTGTGAGCCAAATGAACCCTTTCTTTCCCAACTTACTTTTTTTTTTTCATGATGTTTCATTGCAGCAATAGAAAGGCTGACTAAGACACTTGCCTCATAAAATTTCAGTAGGATAATGGGGAATACAAAACAGGGAAGACTTCTTATCTTTCTAAGATTACTGACAGTTTTGAGAATATTTCTGTCGTATTTACCGTTCTACTGCTATGAAGAGACACAAGGAACAAGGCGCTTATTAAAAGACAGCCTTTAATTGGGGGGGGGGGTTTACAATTTTATAAAGTTATGACCATCAAGGCAGGATTCTGGAACGGTAGCTGCAAGTTTTACATCCTAATCCACAGGGAGCAGAGGAGGTGGAGAGAGAGAGAGAGAGAGAGAGAGAGAGAGAGAGAGAGAGAGAGAGAGAGAGATTGATTGGTAGGTTCTGGTGTGGGTTTTTGTGACCTTAAAGCCTTTCTCCAGTGACATACCTCCTCCAACAGGGCTACATCTCCTCCAATAAGGCCATACCTCCTAATGTTTCCTAAGCAGTTTGCCAGCTGTGGAGTAATCATGCAAATAAGTGAGTCTTTTTGGGTCATTCTCATTCAACTCACCACAATTTCAAGTATGAATGTAACTGCAGATGTGTGTATATATTTGCACCAAGTTATCTGTCTCAGAATATTTTATGATATCTAAATTCATAGACAATTAAAGAGCCATCAATTTATATACTTTACGTATATGGGTGTTTTGTCTGGATGTACATTTGTACAACAGAAAAATATATTGGATCCCATTGGACTACATTTATAGATGATTTGTGAGCCACCACGTGGATGCTGGGAATTGAACTTTGGGTCTCTGTTAGTGTCTTTAACCACTGAGCCATCCTTCCACTTATTCCCCTGCCCCAAAGTCATTAATAAACTATTGGCTGGATGTATTGAGATGAAATTGATAAGAAAGAATATCAGTTATTAGTTTAAAGATGAATCTGTTAAGTGTTAGGGACAGAGCAATAGTTATATTAATGACGGAAATACATTAACTGCTTGCTAGTTGTTCAGTAGTGTGCTGTGTGGTTATAGTCTATCAATATTTAGTCCCAGGAACTAATTTTGTCACTTTTACAGATTCTACACATTTTTATCACATTCTACACATCGTTAGCAGTGGCTAACAATGTTAAAGGGTTTGCCCAGTCTCCCACAGTGTTCAATGTAGATGTTGCAGAAATCCAAATCTTGCAACTGTAAGGCTCATGAGAGATAGCCCCTCTGCTGATTTCTAGTTGGGTAGATGTGATGCTACATATGGATTCTAAAAAGCAACAATATAATGGCTGCAACCCTAACCCTCCCCTAGGAAGCTGATATAAGTGGGGCTGAGGAAGATAGGAAGTGAGTTGTGTCCCTGTGTAGTCTCTACCCCCACACCCAGCAGTGGACAGAATGTTGTGAATTGTAACAGAGAAAAGGTGACTTAGTATCCTCACTTGTCTTTGGTTAGTAAAGGCAAATGACCAGGAAGTGTGAAAAAGAATTCTTGAAGATGGACTTTCGCGAGTAAATGATTTTTGTACACTCAACACATTTTTCCTACTCTTCAGTCCTCGAAGGCTTTTCTCATTCTAATCACTTTGGCAGGTGACAGATCTGCTGTCACAACAGGCCTCCACAAAAATTACATTTGGTTCTGTACAGGAGGCAAAGATGCAGGGTTCACTATTCACAGCTAGTTTCCAAGGGCTGAGAGAATTTGTTTGATCTGCCAGGGGAAAGAATGGTGGGATGAGATGGGGAACTTTCTCCTCCTCTTTCTAATTTGGGGTAAGGAGACCATGACTTGGAGGGACTCCAAGGGCCCTGGTCTCCCAGGGTAAACAACAGTCACAACTCAAAGTACTCATCAAGCTGCTAAAGAAAAAAGAAATTGGGAACTCCTCACAGGAGGAGGCCACAGGATCCTGACAGTAACAGTCTGTAGATGGATGGAAATATTCCAGCTATGGGGAAGCAATTGAATCTTTGAAAAGCGGCTCATGATTAGAGCCCAGCAGTTTTGACATGTTGCAATCAAGCTTCAAGGAAACACTGCATGGTGGGGATCAGCCTATCAAAGGAACAAAAACCAAGAGCATGCAGATGGAGTTGAGACAGTTTTTTTTAGGAAGAGGAAAATGAATTAGCCAATCTAATTAGAGATGGCATTATTTTCAGTTAATTCAACTATTTAAGAATAAAAATTAATTATTAATTAATAACCTATTATAGGTTTATTTACCTATAAAATTTACCTATTTTATAGGTAAATAAACTTACCTATAAAAACAAGATACTATAAAGCTATTTATGAGAAGAGATATATCCCAAAGAGATTCACTTCTAAATTGGGGATAAGGAGAAATATAAATAATGAGATATTCCTAAATTATATTTTTATAGAATAATCAATTGTGCTAAGTTAGGAAAGATATTCATTGCCTAATGTTTGAATCCAAAAGTCTTGAGTGCAATGCTGAACTTCATGATTGGAATGAACACATAATAATGATTAAAGCTTTTCAAAGATTACAATCAAAACAGTGCTTTAAGCAGCTTTTCTTAACCACCCATTGTGTTCTCACAACAGGCATGTGTAGTAAGAGCTATTATTAACTTCCATTTGAGGCACAAGCTTATTAGGGAATTTACCCAAGATTAGATAGTTACTATCTACCAGAGTTGTGACTCCTACCTAAGCAGTTTGTCCCCAAAGCCGGCACTGTGTTTGCAGTCCAGGATGAGTTCTCAGCCTCCAGCCCTTGCAGTCAAGTCTGATGCTTTACATGTATGACTCTTGCCATGACAGATGCTCCTTCGGGAACTCTGAGCCTGAAGAAACTCTTTCTTCTGTAAGTTGTTTTGGTCAACTTACAGAAGAAAGAGCGAAGTTTTCTTCCAGGGATAAGGGATGGAAGATTCCTGAAAGGTCTTTCTCACCCTGGAGAACGATGGAGATTAAAAATGCCAACTTCCTTTACAAAATTTCTTGATTGTTTTTCTCAGTATCATTGAGGTCCATGTGATTTTGTATCGAAAACAAAACAAAAATGACACTTTAAAAAAAGTAATTTTACTGATTACTAAGTGTAGGAACCAAACAGAATTGTTAAAAAACATTGTGTCTAAATATTCCCAGCGCAGACAGAATCATGGTGATTTTAAAACAAAACTGTTTTTTCTTTTTTTGTATGTGTGCATCTTATTAAATGACTTTTTCAATAGTGTAACATTAATACATATCTAGGTCAAGGCTGTGATAACAAGGTCTTTTGTTGCGAGTAGAATGCCAGGTTATAATCTCTTACTAATTACTTCGAGGGATTACATGGCTACCCTGGGGCTCAGGTATTTTTCACACTTACTCTGTTTGGCAAATTACTTATCTGTCGGCTGAAAAAGCTAGAAGTTTCTCCTGTTGTTAAGCCTGGGGAGAAGTTAATTAAAGGCAGTTGAATTTATCTGTGGTCTTTGACATTAAAGGGAATACACTCGGAGACTGCATCCATGATGTTTCTTGCACCGAATTCCTCCATTTTCAGGGAAGCCACGGATGTTTTCTTCAGTACTCTCCATAGTAATCTTTTTCAGAGTTACTTTAAGAAATTCAAGAGATTTGGAGGAAAAAAAATTAGATACACGTTTTAGCATTTGGAAACTTCATCTCAAGTTGTATTTTATTTGTTCATTGACCTTTGTCTTGTCTGTTGACACATATCAAGAGACTAAATTCAAACGACCCCAGGGACACAGGTTTGGTTACTACATGTAGAACGAATTTTAACTTGGGCAGGATGGAAGTGTGGATGCTTTTGAAATCATTTGTGTAAGATACAATGGTGCCAAGACTTAAGACAAAATGGGTTCTTCAAGCCTTTTGTATTTTAAAATGTGAACCAATTTGCATGAATTTTTTTTTTTTTTTTTTTTTTTACATTTCTAGGATGAAAGGACTGAAAGTTACAACTTAATATTTAGGTAGTATAAAGAACTTTAACTTCTTATTTACTGGGGCTCTACCATGTGCTGGGATTCTCACTAAGAGTTGTTCATACCTCAGTGAATGAAGCAGACACTAACCCTAAGGGACTCACATAAGGAAGGTAAATATTAGAGATTTAAAGAAACTAATAATTTTTAGTTGTGAAGAGATTACTTAAAGGAAAGTTACAAGTAATACAAGAAGTCTATTTGAGGATAGTCAGTTTCATTTGGGAGGACTAGGTATTGAATCCAGGGCCTTCTACAGAGGAGGTAAGTACTCCATCACTGAGTTGTGTCACCTGCAAGGTGAGCATAGAAGCCAGAAAGGAAAAAAAATGGGGTAGGATCTGGGAGTTGTTGGAGGAAGGGAAATAACATGATCAAAAATATTATATATATAAAAATATATTCTATGAGGTGGGTATGAGGAGACAAAAGTAATTTCTCTGAATTTACAAGAGACTCACATAAATGTTGTACAAAAATAAATTTATAAGAACAATAGTTAGAGTGAAACCAAAATTAAATTAATGAATATGATTGTATATTACAGACTTGTCATTTTAAATGTAATTGTTTGTATAATCTAGAATGTATATTCTAAGAATAAAAAGAATAGCAGTGAGATCTACTCACTTAATACTTCTTGATACTGTTATGGATAATAGTATTAGTATCATTTTTGAAGCTATATTTTTAAAAATATGTTTATGCTTATGTAGTCTATTATCACTAAATAATTTTGTCAACAGAATTCATATGTAGCTACTCAAGACCTTAGAGTCCATGAGTTTTAAAGCAGTTAAAGAGGTTAAGTATAAACCTTAAAATATCAAGTTAATTGTAGTATATATATCCTGTACTACAACCAACGCACCAAAGGGAACATGAACATAGACTCTTTTTTTTTTTTTTCCTGTCAATGAGACACTTTGCCCTAGTGGTGCTGCCTTGTAGGCCCCCAGTGTATGAGGAGGCCCTTGGCCCTCATATGACTGCTGAACTGGGGTGGGGGACTGTTATGTAGGGACACTCCACTCCAGAGGAGTGGGATGGAAGGGATGGGGGTAGAGGGTGGGAGGGTGGGACTGGGAGTGGCGGAAAGAGGACACTATGATGGAGATGTAACCTGAAGCAATAAATAAATAAAAATAAATACTAAAAAAAATCAAGTTAAGATTTAAATAACCCATGTGCTCATCGTCTAATTTTTCTGAGACAATTCATGTGTCTCTCACTGTATATACCCCTCCCCCAAAAGGCCTAGAAAGAAAGATCGACTCTATAGCAGTGAGCATCAGCAGGGCATAGGGCGTTGTTAGCATCACTCACGAAGAAAGCCAGAGACCACATCCTAAAGAAAATACCTGACATGAGTTCCTTTTCTTTCCTAGACACCAATCCTCTCTGCATGCATGGCTGCCAAGGACTTCTTTCCATTCTGTGGGCTGCCTTACTCAATGGACCCTTTCCTTTGCTGTACAGAACCCTTCTAGCCTTCATGAGACCTCACTTGTCAGTTTTTGTTCATCTTCCTGTGCTAATGGATTTCTGTTAAGAAACTCTGTACCTGTACCTATAGGTCGATGGGTACTTCCCCATCCTCCATTACTTCCATGGTATCAGGCCTATGGTCCATTTGGAGCTGAGTTATCTGCATGGGGAGAGATAAAGATCTCGTTTCATTTTTCTATATGCTGATATCCATGTCTCCCTATATAATTTGTTGAAGATGCTGTCTTTTCTCTATGATTTTATTGACCTTTTTTTTTCTTTTTTGGCTAAAAAGCATAGCTGCACTTGAATGGACTACGGGTACTCTAATTTATTCCACTGATCCACATGTCTACTTTTGTGCCAATACCATGCTCCTTTTATTGCTATTGCTCTGTAGTATAGTTTGAAGTCAGCTATGATTTTTGTTGAGGATTTCTTTGGCCACTCTTGATCTCCTTTTTCTCCATATCAAGAGAACATACAATTCAATTTAAGCAAGAACATGAGATGGAGAGAGAGGCCTCAGCTGCCAAGGAATCTATTTCCCAACTCAAAATCCAATACACTGGACATCTTGCCTCACAGTTTCTATCCCAGACTCCAAGACGATAGGTCAGGGATTAAGGAGCCCTACTCTCTTAAATATGATCAGTAAAGTTCACTGGACTCCTCCATGGTAAATAAAACAAAAATGAACTGTAGAACTTAAAAGACAGTTCTAAAAAGAACTATAAATGGCTAGCAAACATTTTTAGAGAAATGTTCAATAACATTAGCCCTTGGATAATTACATACTAAGACTACTTTAAACTTCCAT
>CAJQZJ010032342.1:2461670-2493660 GCA_907164525.1 Lophiomys imhausi
CCTTGCTTCAACTGCAGACAGACTGCTGTCCAAAAAGGACAAAACTTGGTAGCAGGGAAGTCGACAGCCTAGCTCTGCCAAGACAGGGTAGGTTAGTCCTTCACAATCCCTGCTCTACAATAAATGTCTGTCAGAGAAACAGGACCAAAAGGCTGAAGACTGATGGTGGAATGTATGGAGAGAAAATGGGAACTGTCCAGGTAGTCACTGGTTTGTCATTTCTTAGTATTGGAAGCTGCAGGCCCTGTACTTCCTATACAATCAGATATGTTTATCCTTCTCAGCTCTCTGAGGTGGTTGAAGAATAGACAGCTTGAGTCTCACAGCTAAATTTTGAGTTGTTTAGGAATCAAGAGGGCGTTCTAGATCTAAGAAGATGGTTATTATAGTGATGCAAGTTAGCATGAAAGCTAAGTCAGTTATAGAACTTTAAACTCATGGAGATGGTTAGAAGGTAGAAGGTTAAAGTCAGGGGCCAAATATGTATGAACTGGACATTGGGAAGGTATACCGGGCCATTTAACTCTCATAAATGTGGCATATTTAATTCTGCTGTTTTGTTTAGAATTTACTGTTATAAGAGAAAGTACCATTTGTTGGAATGAAAAGAGAAGCTGTTGGGGGGTGGAAGAGGATGGAAGGGTGGGACAGGAAGGGGGAATAGGGAAGGGTTTGCAACTGAGATGTAACTTGAAAAAAAGTACTTATAAAAAAAACAAATGCATGTTTTGATGATATATATATGAAACTTAATGTCTTTTAAATAAAAAACAATTGTCTATTTAAAAAAAACTGTGGTACATTTACACAATGGAATACTACTCAGCTATCAGAAACAAGGAAATTATGCAATTTTCAACCAACTGGATGGGACTAGAAAAGTTAATTCTGAGTGAGCTAACTCAGACCCAGAAAGATACACAGTTATTCACTTATAACTGTATTTTTAGCCCTATAGTACAGGATAACTATCTTACAACCCACAGACCCAAAGGAACAGGAACGTGGACTTTGTTACCTGTTAGTGGGACACTTTGCCCTAGTGGAGCTGCCATGTAGGTACCCAGTGCAAGAAGAAGCTCTTAGCCTACATATGGCTGTTGAACTGAGGGGGGTTGATATGTGAGGGTACCTCACACCAGAAGAGTAGGATAGGTGGGAGAGGGTAGAAATGTGGGACTGGGAAGGGTAGAAGGAGGGGGCTGTGGTGGAGATGTAACTTTAATTAATAAATAAATGTTAAAAAAAAACTAAAAAAAAAAGAAAATAAATGGGATTACTTTTCAGCAATTAAGTTCTTAGAGGATCATTTCAAATTTAACTACTGTGAGAAGAGAAAAAAAAATACTCTCTCACTTTTTCCTAAGTTGAATAATTATTTCAGCACCATCTGGTTAGGTGAGAAAGTCCACACTGACCTTTCCATATTTATTATTAGGTATTTATTCAAGCAGAGATGAAGTGACGGGGTGTGCGGGCTTTGCCTTCACGCTGAGGACTTTATTGAACCACAAGTTTTAAGAATTGTTTGGAAAAGAGAGGGACATCAAGAACTAAGTGGCTTCTCCCTTGATTTTTAATAGGACTCTGGTGGCAGCTAGTACTGGCTTGATGGCTGAGAGAGAAGACAGCCTTGGTTTTGTCAGCAGTTGTCTGATGTATTTATCTTTCTTCATAGCCCATTCGTATGCTGTTTAAACATAGCACACTCCATTCTGAAGAATAAAGATGTCCCCGTGATACACTATACAGAGAATTCTGACCAGGACCAAAGCATAATGTAAAAGGCCAGTTACTAATAGGAACTACTTTAAATTCTGATAGTGTCTCCTCCTTCTTGTGGCATTGAAAAAATGACCCAGCCTGAGGAACCAAGTGCCCTTTCTAAAATGAATTGAATTTCATATCCTAGTAAGTAATAGATTATAAACCCTACCTCACAGACCTCTTAAAAAGTTTAAATGAGGCAATGCACTATGAGGGTTGAAATCTGTGGACTGTACAAATGTTGTTTGCCTGAGAAGAGACCCGGCTATTGGGCAGAGACAGACTTACATGCTTTGGGCAGAAAATGCTTTGGGAGCTTACTACATTAATACTTGGATTGGAGGAAGGAGAGTGCTGTTTACAGGGTTTTCACAACAAACCCATCCAACCTGAATAGATACCAGCATGCAGTCGTATTAGTGCACCTGCCAAGACAATCCAACCAAAATAGATACCAACATATGACAGTGTTAATGCCACCTGCCATGACACAGCTGAGCGCAGCAGGCTGGCAATCATAGTCTGTTAACATTCTCATGCCCTTCCTAATTTATTGGATTGGTTTAATGAGTTCTTGAGTTTGTAGGCATATTACAATTAAATTTAATTGGTGTTCATGAGCAAGCCACAAAAGAAATACTTTTACAGTTCTAATTACTGGGGGTATTCCCTCAAATGTTAATAAAATGCATGCATATTTATTTATTCACCAATACTTGTTTATATGTGGGTAGACAAGTGGGCAGGCAAATGGAGAAATGTATGGTAATTTACTCTCTGTGTATAGTACGCAGTACTAGTGTCAGCAGTGTCTCTACTCTGTACGGGGAAGGCCCTAGCCATTTCACAGTGCAATATCATGTTGGTAGAGGTAGTGAAAAATCTCATGATTCTGTAATATCTCAGTTTTACCTCTTGTAGTTGGTCTCGTGGTGCCCAAACTCAGAATATCAAGCTAGGACACAGGGTTTCTGTGTCCTGGAGAGTCCCCCAGGCCCCTAGTAGATGTTCCATGAGCAAGCGGTAGGTATAAGTGAAGCTGAATAGCCTTTGGGGTGATTCTAACAGAGTCTAGCCTACCCATATGGATGGATTGATGGTGTGTATATAACTTATCTAAGTAGAGTTAGAGAATTGGTTTCAGTTACGATGCCTGATATCCTTGCTTCCTTGCTGAAGATATCTGCTACTCACCTCTTGGAGACTGTCTGGCATGTGCAACACAGGATTCTGGGTTCTGTAACATAGGCAAAACAAAGTCTTCCTTCTTATACCAAAGAATGGAGAACTTATGTTCTGAAACATCCTCTCCCCAGGAGAGAGGGGTAAGGAGAGGCTTCTTTTATAAGGTATGACTGTGATGTCATGGGTCAAGGCAGGTAAGGGGAAGCTGGCACACATTTATTTCTTAGCACTTTTGCACACTTTTGCAGATCTATCAATCTGGACTCGTCCAGATTAATCTAGTTTTGGTGTTTTGTTTTCTGTTTGGGTGTCTGTGGAGTCTGTCTGGCCACAAGAGTAGAGTGGGCCTGCAGAGAGATGAGAGAAGGCATTCATTGCCTGGGAACTTCCCAGAGCTGTTGAAATGACACTTTGCCAAGATATTTTTTTTTTTTTTGGAAGTGCATACATCTTATTGATTGATTGGCTACTGGCTAATCAACTATGTTTGATTTAGAGCTTGCTTGTCCACAAAAGAGTCTCTGGCTTTGGTGAAAAACCCTAAGAGTTAAGTTGTAGATGGTAGGGCTGTCTTGGATTTAAGCTTGAGCTCTTTGCTTTGTGAGAGGAGTTCTCCAGATAACAGCCTCTTGCCTTTGATTGTCAGTGTTTCCTGTTCCCCTGGGATGTCCTGAGCCCCAGGCTTCCTGATTGGTTGTCAGTTTCTTTGGTTCCCACCTGCCTTGTTGCTAGTACAATGCTGTGCCTTTAAGGTTAGCCCCTTAGACAAAGGATTACAGAAAAATTGTACAAAGTTGAAAAATGTAAAGTATTTTTAGTTGATCTGAAATCATGAAATGATCATGCTAATCCTTTGCCAAGTTTTTCTCTTGCTCATTGACTTTTTCTTTTCTTTTTCTTTCTTTTGTTTTTTGCAATCGTCTGTCTTTCTTTTTCTAGTGGAAGGAAGAGTAGACCTTACTATATCTGCAGAATCTGACTAATTTGAAATGAAATAGTCCTTAAGTAGGTCTGTGGTAATAACCATTTTGTAAAGTGAGTGATGTATCTCAGAGCATCCTAGAATATTAGGGACCCATGAATTGCTCTCAGTTTGAATTTATATGTGTTTCCTTATCACAAGAGTACTGTGATTTAATTTTTGGAGAAAAAAAAAACTTATGAAAAATTAAGGATGTTTTCAAATGTTTGTGAGGCCATTCTCATGTGTATAAAATCAGAATGAAGGCTAGCACAGTGTTTGAATAATTAATGTCAAGGACGTTATTGAGTATTTGTGAGGCAATTACTGTGTATGTAAAATCAGAGTAGAAACAGCTTTGGCTTTGAATAATTAATTCCTGTGATGTCAAAAGCTCTCTTGACAAAAATACCAAATGTTTCATTATTATTTTTCTTTTTTTTTAAGTTTAAGGTATATCTTATTTCCCCCCACAGTTTCCCCTTTCAGTCCAACAAATGGCTCTTTTTCTTATAATAATAAATACAATACAAAACAACAGAGGTAATTAGGCCACAGTTATGAGGGTTATATGGCTTAGCGTACATTCCCAATGTCCAGTCCATACGTATTTGGCACCTGACTTTAACATTCTACTATCTAACCATCTCCATGAGTTTAAAGGTCTATATCTGACTCAACATTCATACTAACTTGCAACACAATTTTAAAAGTATCTTCTTAGATTTATAACACTCTCTTGACTCCTAAACAACTCAAAATTTAATTATGAGACTCTAGCTATCTGTTCTTCAACCACCTCAGAGACCTGAGAGGGATAAATATATCTGATTTTATAGGAAGTACAGGGCCTGCAGCTTCCCAAACTAAGAAATGACATACCAGTGGCTGCCTGGACAGTTCCCATTTTCTCTCCATACATTACAGCATCGATCTTCAGTCATTTGGCCCCGTTTCTCTGACAGACATTGATTGTAGAGAAGGGGTTATGAAGGGCTTGCCTACCCTGTCTTGGCAGAGCTATTGCCAAGATATTTTTCAGTCGTATTGATTGTATATGTGTCAGTTTACTTAAAACATCCTATGTGATATGTTCTTAATTATCCAGTTTTAATTTGATTAATTGTGCCTTTCTTAATATATTAAAAATAAGTTCAGACGTGGAGTTGTGATAATTTATACTTCAACAGTACATGAAAGTTTTTACTTTTTAATACTTTTATTATACTACATGAACACTTTTTTCCTGGCTATTGATTAAATTTTCATTTGGTTTCTGCTTTATTTTGTATTTTATCCATTTGTGGTATATGTGAATATTGAAAAGTATCCCTCCCATTCAAAGTGGTTGGATCTCACCCCCTTCATAGTGCTTGGTGAAGTCTTTGCAAACTCTCTCAGTCAATTTTACTATTCATGTATCTTCTGTTGGTTCTGTGGTGCTGCCTTGTAGGCCCCCAGTGTGTGAGGAGGCTCTTGGCCCTCATACGACTGCTGAACTGAGGCGGAGGACTGTTATGTAGGGACACTCCACTCCAGAGGAGTGAGATGGAAGGGATGGGGGGAGAGGGTGGGAGGGCGGGACTGGGAGGGGCAGAAAGAGGACACTGAGATGGAGATGTAACCTGAAGTAATAAATAAAGATAAAAAAAAAAGAAAAAAAGGAATAAAAAAGATTTGGGAGAGTTCATAGAATGAAATTTCTGTACAAATAAGTAAATAACCAAAAAAGAAAAAGAAAGAAATTTCTTTCAGTGGGAAAATGAATCTAACATACAATTATTTTTCACATTGATTTTGCCTTTTGATGAATCCATATTCTAAAAACCCTCTTCTAAAAATCCTGGTGTCAAATTATCAAAATCAGAAATGAAAGGGGAGAAATAACAACAGACATTGAGGAAATCCAGGAAATCTCTAGGTCCTACTTTAAAAATATGTACTCCACCAATTTTGAAAACCTAAGCAAATGGACAACTTTCTTTATTGATTCCAACTACCAATATTAAATCAAGATCAGGTTAGCAGATTAAACAGTCCTATAACCCTTAAGGAAATAGAAACAGTCATTAGAAGTCTCCCAATCAAAAAAAGCCCAGGGCAAGATGGTATCAGCACAGTATTCTACCAGACCTTCAAAGAAGAGCTAATACCAATACTCGTCAAACTCTTCCACAAAATAAAAACAGAAGGAACACTGCCAAACTCATTCTATGAGGCCACAGTCACCCTGATTCCTAAACCACACAGAGGCCCAACAAAGAAAGAGATTTTCAGATCAATTTCCCTCATGAACATAGATGCAAAAATACTTAATAAGATACTGGGAAACTGAATCCAAGAACACATCAAAGGTATCATACACCATGATCAAGAAGGCTTCATCCCAGGAATGCATGGATGGTTCAACATACAAAAATCCATCAAAGTAATTCACCATATAAACAAACTGAAAGAAAAAAAACACATGATCATCTCACTAGATGCTGAAAAAGCATTGGACACAATCCAACACCACTTCATGCTAAAGTCCTGGAGAGAACAGGCATACAAGGACCATACCTAGAAATAATAAAGGCAAAATACAGTAAGCCAGGAGTCAGCATCAAATTAAATTGAGAGAAACTTGAAACATTTCCTCTAAACTCAGGGATAAGACAAGGATGCCCACTTTAGCCATATCTCTTAAACATAGCACTTGAAGTTCTTGCTAGAGCAATAAGAAAACTATCACAGATATTCTCTAAGCTACTCAGTAATCAAGTTGTTAAGAGACAAGCAACATTTGCTTATCTAAATACAAGAGATAGATAGGGCATCTTCAAAAACCCCAAGAGATCTGCAGAATATGGCATTCAAAGATGTGGTCTTAAATTAAGATTTTTTTTTTTGATATCGTGACATATCAGCTCCTGACAGCACCCCCTACTCTACTCCAAGTAGAAGAAAAGCATCGAAGAATCTCCAATGTGAGATGGTTGAATTAGTGGCAAGCCTATCTCTTGACATGTAAAAACTCCTTGCTTCAACTGCAGACAGACTGCTGTCCAAAAAGGACAAAACTTGGTAGCAGGGAAGTCGACAGCCTAGCTCTGCCAAGACAGGGTAGGTTAGTCCTTCACAATCCCTGCTCTACAATAAATGTCTGTCAGAGAAACAGGACCAAAAGGCTGAAGACTGATGCTGGAATGTATGGAGAGAAAATGGGAACTGTCCAGGTAGTCACTGGTTTGTCATTTCTTAGTATTGGAAGCTGCAGGCCCTGCACTTCCTATACAATCAGATATATTTATCCTTCTCAGCTCTCTGAGGTG
Organism: Lophiomys imhausi; assembly: GCA_907164525.1. Taxonomy (NCBI): domain Eukaryota; kingdom Metazoa; phylum Chordata; class Mammalia; order Rodentia; family Muridae; genus Lophiomys; species Lophiomys imhausi. Next base: position 2,468,898 of record CAJQZJ010032342.1, read on the forward strand.
GTTGAAGAATAGACAGCTTGAGTCTCATAGCTAAATTTTGAGTTGTTTAGGAATCAAGAGGGCATTCTAGATCTAAGAAGATGGTTATAAGAGTGATGCAAGTTAGTATGAAAACTAAGTCAGTTATAGAACTTTAAACTCATGGAGATGGTTAGAAGGTAGAAGGTTAAAGTCAGGGGCCAAATATGTATGAACTGGACATTGGGAAGGTACACCGGGCCATTTAACTCTCATAAATGTGGCATATTTAATTCTGCTGTTTTGTATAGAATTTACTGTTATAAGAGAAAGAACCATTTGTTGGAATGAAAAGAGAAGCTGTTGGGGGGGAAACAGGGTGGAAGGGTGGGACAAGAAGGGGGAATAGGGAAGGGTTTGCGACTGAGATGTAACTTGAAAAAAAAAATAAAGTACTTATTAAAAAAAAAAGAAAACTAAAGGAGATCAAGGGGAAACAAATTTGAAACGAAGAAGTCAAATTATCCCTATTTGCAGACCATATGATAGTATACATAAGCGACCCCAAAAAATTCCACCAGAGAACTCCTACTACTGATAAATACCTTCAGCAAGGTGGCTGGATACAAAATTGGAAGCCCTTCTTTATACAAAAGATAAATAGACTGAGAAAGAAATTAGGGAAACAACACCCTTCACAATAGCCACAAACAACATAAAATACCTGGGGATAACTCTAACCAAGCAAGTGAAAGACCTGTATGACAAGAAATTCAAGTCCTTGAAGAAAGAAATTGAAGAGGACATCAGAAGATGGAAAGATATCACATGCTCATGGATAGGTAGGATCAACATAATAAAAAAGGCCATCCTGCCAAAAGCAATATACAGATTCAGTGCAATTCCTATCAAAATATCAGCACAACTCTTTATAGACCTGGAAAAATCAATTCTCAACTTCATATGGAATAACAAAACTCTAGAATAGCTAAATCAATCCTGTACAATAACAAAACATCTGGAGGTATCACCATCCCAGATTTCAAGCTCTACTACAGAGCAATAATAAGAAAAACAGCATGGTAGTGGCATAGAAACAGACCAGTGGATCAATGGAATTGAACTGAAGACCCAGAAATGAACCCACACACCTATGGTCACTTAATTTTTGACAAAGAAGCCAAAACCGTACAATGGAAAAAGGACAGCATCTTCAACAAATGGTGCTGGTCTAACTGGATGTGAACATGTAAAAGATTGAAATTAGACCCATACTTATCACCTTAAACAAAACTTAAGTCCAAGTGGATCAAAGACCTTAACAAAACTGGATACATTAAATCTATTAGAAGAGAAAGTGGAGAAAACCCTTGAACTAATCAGCACAGGTGACAACTTCCTGAACAGAACACCAACAGCTCAGGCTCTAAGACCAACAATCAATAAATGGAACCTCATGAAACTGAAAAGCTCCTGTAATGCAAAGGACACTGTCATTTGAACAAAACGGCAACCCTACAGATTGAGAAAAGATCTTCACCAACCAGTACCACATCTGACAGAGGGCTAATATCCATAATTTATAAAGAACTCAAGAAATTAAACACCAAGAAACCAAATAATCCAATCAAAAAATGGGGAACAGAGCTCAGCAGAGAATTCACAAAGGAGAAATCTCTAATGGTAGTGAGACATTTGAAGAAATGCTCAGCATCCTTAATCATCAGAGAAATGCAACTCAAGACGACCCTAAGATTCCATCTCACACCTGTTAGAATGGCTAAGATCAAAAACTCAAATGATAGCACATGCTGGCGAGGTTGTGAAGAAAGGGAAACACTCCTCCATTGCTGGTGGGAGTGCAAACTTGTACAACCAGTATGGAAATCAATATGGCGATATCTTAGAAAACTTGGTATACCTACCTCAAGACCCAGCCATACCACTTCTGGGTAACCATCCAAATGATTCCTCACCAAACCACAAGGACATATCCTCATATGTGTTCATAGCAGCCTTATTTGTAATAGCTAGAAACTGGAAACAACCCAGATGTCCCTCAACTGACAAATGGATAAAAAAAAAAAAAGTGTGGTACATTTACACAATTGAATACTACTCAGCTGTCAGAAACAAGGAAATCATGCAATTCACAGCCAAATGGATCAAACTAGAAAAGCTCTTCCTGAGTGAGCTACCCCAGACTCAGAAAGATGCTTATGGCACCTACTTACTTATAATTGGATTTTAGCCATATAGTACAGGATAACTATCCTACAACCAACACACCAAAAGGATCAGGAACCTACACTTTGTTACCTATTAATGGGACAATTTGCCCTAGGGATGCTACCATGCAGTCCCCCCAGTGCAAGAGGAAGGTCTTAGCCCTCATATGACTATTGAACTGAGAGGGGCTGATATGTAGGGACACTCCACATCGCAGGAGTGAGATGGGTGGGAGAGGGAGGAGGGGGTGGGAGGGTGGAACCAGGAGGGATGTAAAGAGGACACTATTATGGAGATGTAACTTGATGTAATAAATAAACATTAAGAAAATCCCGATGTCTGTTTCATCCATATTGGTTCATAGTAACATCTGAAAACTCTATTGAGAATTGCATATTTTCATTCCCTAAACATCTAGCTTCACAATGACATTGTTTCCAAGGACATAAGGGCAATAGAAATTACAGTAGAATGTGATATAAGTTTACAAATACTCTTTGTAGCTTAGCTGTCACATGCATGATTGATTGGTACAGCAATAAAATGTGGACAGAGACACTTCCATCTAGGTTTTGACAAGCTGGCACACTGTAGTGGATATTGGTTCCCTGTGCAAGACACCCTCACATTCTGCTCACATACCATTTACTATGGCTCTGTCCTCTGTGGATTTTCTTCATATGTACCCCCATCTATCCAGTAGGTATTCATAAGACAGTTATCACATTTCATGGGCTGTATTCAATGTATTTATGTTAGAAAAAATAAGTAGATTTATTTATATTATTGTTATAAGTAGATTTCAGATCACTTTAAGTATACATTTATACATTTTCCCAAAACACTTAAATAGTTAGAGAGACACAGAACAATTTTAATTGCAAATAGAGAATAATCACCCTATCAGATAAAATTGCATACTATCATAAGAAGAGAAAGAATATCTGAAAGTAAAAAAACTAAAGGTTCAGCTTAAGAAGTTAAGACTATTCCAGAAAAATGTTAATTAAATTCAAAGAGTAGTTGAAAACAATAACAAAATAATGAAAAATGAAACAAAAGCACACTGTAAGACCCCAAGAAGGAATAGCATATCCTTTAAGAACAATAAAACAGATAAAATGGTATTTTAAGACAATAAACAAAGTGTCAAATGAATACCAAATTAAAATATTATTACAGTCACAGTAGAGATGCAATGGCTGAGAGGAGATCTGTTCATTTAAAGAACTGCAGTATTTTGTACACAACCAGAAATGACCATCATCTTATATTTTTTCACTTTCAAAGATTGCATTCATGATCATGTGCATGAACACACACATGCACACTCAAACACACTCACACACTACTTGTACATTGGAAAAAATCTCAAGCAAGTTCCATGCTTTTTCTGCTTTTGCAGAGAGTAAAAATTTTCTTTATTCATTTTAGTGTAAATTGAGTCCAGACTAACAGCAGCGGTGCTGTGATCTCAGCCTTCCCTGAAGTCTGGTTGAGTCTCCACTAAGAGGTGGACGTGATGAAGGATGTAAAAACAACTCATTAATATAATAATATTGAAAAGTTAATTGAAAACTAAGTAAGTACATGTAATCCACAATAAGAAAGAAAATATATATCATTACTTCAAAGAAAAATATATTGGATTGATACATATCTGATAGCTGATAGTAATTGTTTCTAGTGTTGATGGTTTAGGAAAATTGAAAAATATGATTCATTTTATATGTAACAAATTTAATAACAATAAAATGTAATAGAAGTTTTCATTTGTTTCAACACAGCAAGCCTCTCATTACGCCTTCGGAATAGACTCTATGAGCTATGGATGTCTGGTTGAAATAGGTACTACATAATCCATAGACTTAACAAATTTCTTAAGTATACTACTCTTCATTCAAAAGAACAAACTGTGCAGTGGAAAACATTGTCCCTGCACTCTAGAGAGAAGTCAAAGACATCACCTCAATTTTCTCATAAAGAGAATTATTCACTTAAATTGAACATGATAAAAAACAATATTTCTCTTTAAAGAGTTGTCTAAACTGTTCTTTCCTAGATAGCAACAAGGGCCTCTCTTTATGAATGGTCTTCTATTGGAAACTTTCTCTTTGGCAGATCTCCATCCTGCTGGAATAGAATGGACCATATAACACAGAGAATCAAAGGATGGAGTTAGGAGATTCTCAGTCTGTAGGACTTCAGCTCTGATGGCAGAAGTGGCACCTATGAACATAGATGAAAAGACTTCTTTCCATCCCAGTAGGCTACACAGAACTATTCCCCTGAGGGAACTCAGAATTCATTTTCTTCCCACAATTAGTACTTCCTGAATGTTTGCTTTCTTTCACATTTGAATTTTAATAACATGGTAAAGAATAGTGGGGAAGTCATTTGATAGAGTCAAAGATCACATTTAATTCTAGTGTGTGTTAATTGGTTTTATTAAAAATTAGCATTTTAAAATTTCCAATTCTCTTTCTGATGTATGAAACGTCACTCATTTTTGTCTTGCATCGCATCATAATTAAATTTACATAGGAGTAAATTTTATTTGTCTCTGTTGAGGAAACATTGAAGAATTGCCTGCACAACAAACATGGATATTTCTGACTTTGCATGTTGACAATAAAATATTCATTAATTTAAATCACTACAACAGCAGTACACAGACTACAGTTGTAATTACCATTGCATAGGAACAGTGTGTCTTAGAATGACAAGGGAATTAACTGAATAATTATTACATGCACCTCAGCTTGAAATACTCTCCCAGTGCAGTTCTGGTCCCTGGGTAAAAGTTACCAGAATAGGCGAAGACATTGGAGCCAAATGCTGATCCTGCTCCACAAGTCATCGGAATAATCTGTCCCAGATCAATACTGGCCCACAATTAGTCATATGGTAACTGGATCCTTGGTTTGGTGTCAGTATGCTAGAATCTGTATGGGAGGTGTTCAGGAAAACAGTTTACTAGGATAAAATTTCTGTAGATGAATTAGACACCATATAATTAACAGAAAAACAATGCAAAGCCCATGCTCTGGCTTCATTAGAAACACGCTGCCTCTGAGCTCCTCAGGGCCTACCCCTTTCCTGATGAATTTCCTGGTTCTTGCTGCCCTCTCTCTTAGACTGCCATCATTCTGCAGCCTGCTTCCTCTGGGATCAACATCCCAGATCAATGGCAGGAGACATTTTCAATCAACACTTTTCATTTTTTCCATAGATTTTAAGACTATCAATCTAGGATTGATTCGTTCCTAGGACATTATTATGTTATCTGCCATAAACATTAAAAGAAAGCTACTATTATTTTATCTGTACAGGTATTTTGCCTTCGAATATGTGTATGCCCCACATCAGTGCCTGGTTCTCACAAAACCTTCCACCCAAATTTGGCCTGCCTAGAGGATGTGCAGGGAAAAAGATGGATCAGAGACTGTGGGAATGGCCAACCAAGAAGTGACCCAACTTGATACCCATCTCATTGTCTCAGTAAGGAACATGGATTGTCGAGAACCAATTCCAGACACTGTTACTGATACTCTGCTGTGTATCCAGAAAGGAGCCTGGTATAACTGTCCTCTGAGAGACTCCACCTAGCAGCTGATTGAGAGCTGGCAGAGACCCACAGCCAAACATTAGAGAGAGTTTGGAGAGTCTTGTGGAAGAGTTAGAGGAAGAATTGAGAGACCTGAAGGAATCAAGAACTCTACAAGAAGACTGACAGAGTCAACTAACCCAGGCCCTTGGGGCCTCACAGAGACTCAACCACCAACCAAAGATCATGCATGGGCTGAACCTAGACCCCCATCCCGCACATATGCAGCAGGTGTGCAGCTTAGTCTTCATGCGTGTCCCCCAGCAACTGGAGTGGGGGCTGCCCCTGACTCTATTGCCTGCCTGTGGATCCTGTTCCCCTAACTGGATTGCCTTGCCTGGCCTCAGTGGGTGAATATGCTCCTAGCTTCTCCAGTGAGTTGATGTGCCAGGGCAGGTTGGTACCCATGGAAGGCCTCCCCTTCTCATGGGAGAAGGGAAAGTGTGGGGGAGGGGCTGTGTGAGGGGAGACTGGGAGGAGAGAAGGGGGAGCTGCAATAGGGATGGAAAGTGAATAAACAAATTAATAATAATAATAATAATAATAATAATAATAATAATAATAACAATAATAACCACCCCTGGAGCACATTAACAAGTGGTTGCGAGCTGCCATGTGTGTGCTGAGAACAGAATCAGGTTCCTCTGGAAGTGCATCCCATGCTCTTGACTGCTGAGCCGTCTCTCCAGCCCCTGCATGACATGCTTTGACTGATAATTCTAATGTCTGCTTTATGGACATTTTCATCTTGTGTCCCTTCATTTGATTCTTCTTTGGGGATGCTGAGGACTTCTGAGCTCTGTGCATCTAGCTGCTGTTAAATCTTTTATTTGAATTACTGATGCCTACTTTCAGAGAACACTGTGCTTCGCACACTTCTTGTGGGCTACGGTCAACTGTGAGCCTGATTCCAGAACCTTTCTGGTGCTACTCTAGTCTGCCTCGCTCAAGTCACATTGGATAAAACTGAGACCTCGGTGGTGTCCCACACCACAGACTGTTCCCAACTCTGATAATGCTTTGAATCTTATTGGTTTCAGCATGAACTTCGTGGGGAGCAGAGGAATTTCAAGTATAAATTTGAAAGATTCCTTCCCTCAGCCCCATCCTTTCTGGAAGTCCCTCAGCACTACAGCTGTAAGAGTTAAGGGTATCAAATTTCTGCATCCATTTGCTTTCTGCAGGGTGATGAGGGGCACTCAGCAGGGATCCTCTTCATGTCTTACCTCTTATGTCTACCAAACTTTCCCTGTTGGACCAAACAGCTCAACTTATATGTCAAACACGGAATAGCAATTGCTTTAAGACACATCAGAAGGACCTGCCTTCCTTCATGCTATCTGGCTGGAGGTTATTAGCTTTAGAAGTGATTCCCTAGAGAGAAAGCTAAGCTTAATTTCTATGCCAGCTTTTTGTGACATGTGTCCCTTAATGCTTTTCCATTTAAACATCTAAAGCTGTCAGATATAAGCTGTTTGGTTGCTTGATTGACAGTTGTCAGACTCTTTTCTGGTGCCCAGCTATAGGCTGTTGTTGAGTGAAGTTGGGTGACTGCCCCAGACCAGGAATGAACTTTTATTTATTTATTTTTGAGGATCCCAAGTGAGGTGAGACTACACAGGTATTGTTACCCCTAACGATTTTACTGGCCCCAACAGAGTGCCAATCAAACAGTCACCCCTTTGGCTTCCCAGAATTGATTTTAAAACTTTGATGTTACCCAGGACAGGGTTTTGCTCTGTCATAGCTATTTCAAATGCCGACGCTGTTCTAGAGACATTCCAAAGACCATGGAAGTTCCAGATGACACCTGTCCATAGCCCCGCAGACCTCACAACCTTACTCTTTCACTTCAGGAAGGAGAGCTTCCCCAGCTTATGACAGCTAGTGCACTTGTGACTGCTTGCATATGCCAGCCATTTTTTTTTGTGCATCCTAGCTTTCCAGACCCTTCCTTCTGTGCACTCCTCTCTCTAGCATTATAGCCTTAGTTCCAAAACAGCTTCATCGATGTTTTCACTGCCTACTTATGGGTGTTCTTTTGGTTGAGTGGTCTGACATGGAAACACAAAATACAGACATCTGTCTGTGTGATCAGCCCCAGGGATACTCAACAGCAGCTAGAAGGTAGTTGAGATTTCCAATGAAAGGCTGGACCGAGGATGCAATGAACATCTCTGGAAGGCAAGAGATAACAGAGTGTGGACTGGAAGGTGAATTGACATTAAGTTCTAAGAACATGGAATGCATGGTGCACAAAAGAGAAGAGACCTATAGAAGTGCTGCAGGTCCAAGCCACTGGGTGAGTTCTAAAAAACTGCCCTTTGTTACTGGTTCTAACATTCTAGGAGTTGCCACACTAACCAATGACCATCTTGGTCAGAACAGAGAACCTGACACCCTAGGCTCAGACATGCAGATACTAAGATTAATTATAGTTCGTGTAGTCATGATCTTGATCAGAATAGGACAAGAGGATCCTCAGATAACTGGTGAAGGTTTTTCTCTCTCTTTGCCTGATAATCTCAAAGCTTTATGGGAGAAAGAGAGAGCACACATTGATTAATATTTCAAACTTTCGTCCTGCATATTTTTCTTTGACATTGGATGCTTTTGACTGCTTGAGGTGGGCTCACAAACTTACGGGAGAGAACATACACATGAGTTAATATTTCAGAGTTTTGTTCCAAATATTTTTTCAGGCCTTCTTAGTGAAGACTACCAGGGAGACATGGAGATATATAAGCTTGATTGCCAGATACAGAGCAGGCTTTCAGGCTGCGTCTCCACTAACACAACACCCAGGATGTTTGCTGTAAAAAAAAAAAACAAAAAAAAAAAACCACTTGCCAATTTGTAGTCTGGAGATGTGCTATGAGGTCATAAAACTTTAGTGGCTTTGATCAGAGGGAGATACAGTTGAGGCTGCATTTGGGTAAGTATATGGTTGCACTCAAGTCACAGATGTAATTAATAAGAGCATTTTCATCAAAGAAATAAAGGTTTGCATGTAGATCAGCTTTAATCCATATATGTACATTATAAATTATTTACTACTTCCTGAGAGTCATTTAGTCTTTTGTGAGAGATGAGAATCTCCACAGAAGAACAGTAAAGTCTAAGTTAGTACAAAGAGAACTCTTGAGACACACCGAGATACCACAGTGATCAAGGCAAGTCTCTAACATGTAAAGAAAGAGGAAACGACCAGTGTGGATAGGGATGGGAAACTTCCATTTAACATTTAAAATTAAATTTATGATCCAAGACAGAATTGGATGAAAAGAGTCTTCCTCATATGCTTCTTCCTTTTCAGATATTTACGCGAGGCTGTGAATGGTTAAGTGATCACTTACCTCATTTCACGTGTCCAGAGGCAGAGCAGGGTCAGAACTCTGTTTTCCTCATCTGGAAATCTTTACCACAAGCATCTCACACAAAGCTCTCTCGAACTGAAGCTATTATGGTTCTTGAGCTTTATGAGAGGCCCGGACATTATAAAATGTGTACATGGCTTACAATATGAGTGTGTTATAAACTAACACTGATAACCAAAGTGCTAACCACACCCGACATTCAGCACTCAACCCAAAACATCCTTTTCTTCAGAACATTGGAGCTTGAAGGGACAAAATATCTGTAATGCAGACCGCCAGAGAAAGCTGTGCTGAGGCATTCCAACAGACTGCTTCCTGTGTGTATACAAGTGTTCTCAGAGCAGAGAGACATTGAAAATTATTCCATTTAAGGCTTCTTTCCAAATGATGGTTCTGAGGTTTTATTCTGTTTGCTTATCTATCTATCTATCTATCTATCTATCTATCTATCTATCTATCTATTTATTTGTTTGTTTGTTTATTAATCTATCTATCTATCTGTCTGTCTGTCTGTCTGTCTGTCTGTCTATCTATTTATCTATCTATTTATTTGTTTATTTATTTCTGAGACAGGGTTTTGCTGTGTAGCCCTAGCTGTCCTGGAACACACAGTGTAGATCAGAAGTGAAACTCAAAGATCTGCCTGCCTCTGCCTCCTGAGTGCTGGGAATAAAGGTGTGTGCCACCATGACCAGCCTTATGATTCTGTTTTAACAGCTTTTAAAAACAGTTACTTATTTGTGTGTGTACGTGTGTGTGCGAAAGTACAACTTGGAGGAGTCATTTCTCTTTCCATGATCTGGGTTCCTGGAATCAAACTCAAGTTCTCAGTGTTGGTAGCAGTTTGTTAATTTGCCTTCCCATAAACATGATGCTGACTATGGGGTATCTGCGGGCATCCTAAGGACTTTGGAAATAATTAAGAAACTTCACAATGGGGGCTGAGGAGATGGCTTCGCACTCAAGAACACTGGCTGCTGTTCCAGAGGATCTGGGTTTGATTCTCAGCACCTGTCGCGTCCCTCTCGACCGGCAAGAACGACGCAACTCGCAAAAGCTCTTCTCCTGCAGTTTATTCAGGTCCCTTGAAAACAGTCTTCCGAATGCCCGGGCAGACCCAACCCACAGGCTAAATACTAAATGAACAGCCAATCAAGTAAAGCCACGTAGTGCTATCTTAGAGGCCCACGTATGCGGAAGCAAGCCAGATCAGCGGTCTTAGCCAAATATGGACTTGTTTACCACCGAGAGCGCTCACCGTCGGGCTGGTGGAAGGCGGAGACCAGCGCCATCTTTAAGGCGCGGCACGTCGCAGCTCTCTACAAGCACCCACATGGTGCCTCTCATGTCTTGGTAACTCCAATTCCAGGAGGTTTAATGCCTTCTTCTTGCCTTTGACAGCACCAGGCATGGACATGGTGTATGGATACACATGCAGGCAAAACACCCATACATATAAAATTAAAATAAGAAACTTTGAAGCATTTATTCTAGACTAGGTTGGCCTTTTACAGGAAGGTGTTTTTATTATTAATATTTTTTCTTGTAATCCATACTCGATCTGATGCCTTAAAGAACAAATGCGACATGTGTGCTTGTGTCTGAAGAAACACTGATTATGACAGTGGCTCTCCTTTCTGCCTGCTCTCCCAACCATGTAATAGTGTTTTTTTTAGTCAGATGGTCTTATTATCCGGATGCCTGCTTCTTTGGACTACAGTGTGTGTATGTGTGTGCTCACAGAATGACTGAAATGCTCGAACGGAGGCCTTTTCCTTCTAGTTGGAAGGTCCTAGAGCCAAAGATGCAAAGGGTTATCTACAGAAGATTCCTGATGACCAAACACAGCAGACTCCATCTAGCCAGGCCTGCTAGGACCCTGCTTTCCACACTCTTTTATCAAACAAGGTAGATCTGGTGTTTTGCATATACCCACAACCCAGCATTTTACATCTAAACTCTTGTCTCGTTTCACTTCTGGAAGGCTTGTCTTTTGGCCTGAGGTTATTTTTTCTATCAGCCATAATTGGAGGAGAATCTGATTTATATGTGTGTATTTTACCAACTGCCTTCATTGAATTAGGTTTTTGCTGAAATTGTATTAGCCAGTACAGTTTCATCTTTGGTTCATGGTCCATCTTAAAATAAACATTTCACTGGATCTCCAGGATCAGTTTGATTTTCAGCTCTGTTGTATTCTGAAAAATAACTCACTGCTTTCCTTTTGGTCCTCTGAGCTTTGGATATCGTAAATTAAATCTTAGCTACTAATTAAGAGGGAATAATTTTTCAGTTCTCATCTGTGGTTTTTATTTCAAACCTTTGTCCAGGAATCAGGATATGATTTTTGAAAAGGCCAACTAAGATCCCAAGCAGCACCAAGTAAGAAATGCACCAAGTGTACTTTTACAAGCATTTTACTTTTAACTTTTGAAAACCAGATTGAACACTGTAACCCTTGCTCTAGACTGCGCTGTGTGCTCTCCCTAGCAGGCATCTGAATGCTAGTTTTCAAGATTCCTAGTGTGGGTCTTCTGTGTTGAGCCTACTATTGAGGAATACTTGTATATGTGTGGCATAGGCAGGGCTTTTAGGGCACTGTTTGTATGAAAGGCTCTAAGTCTCAAGAAAGCGTAACAGTATCCAATTTTAACTAAAGGTGTCAGATTCCTGATAGAATGCCATGTGAGCACAGCTTGGGGTGCTGCTTGGGATCTTAGTTGGCCTTTTCAAAAATCATATCCTGATTCCTGGACAAAGGTTTGAAATAAAAAGCACAGATGAGAACTGAAAAATTATTCCCTCTTAAAACCTGCATGATACCTAGGCATTGTAGTTGTGATCCCAGCAATTGGGAGGCCCAGGCAGGAGGTTTTGGGGCCAGCCTGAGCTAGACATATAGTGAGACCCTGACCCGTGTGTGTGTTTGTGTGTCTAGATGATAGAGATAGGTAGATAGATAGATAGATATATTATAGATAGATAGATAGATAGATAGATAGATAGATAGATAGATAGATAAATAGATAGATAGATGATGGAAGGAGGGAGAGAGGGAGCACAGAGTAACCAGATGGGACATTGGAAATTTCATGGTGAGCAGTTATGAACATCACCATGATGACATCATGGGTGCAAGGAATAGAGAAGCCTCTTAGATGTGCAGATGTCCGTACAGGTGGAAGGATCTCCATGTCTGTTGGGGTCTGCTGCAGCACTGAAGTGACTGGATGAGGCACCTTCAGTGACCACCTACAGCAGCACCCGTGGTAACCCTGTCATCAGGAAGTGCCCACACATTGCATGCAGGAGCCAAGACGTAAGGAAACAGACAGTATGATTGACAGCACAGGAGACTTAGGCTTTACTGCTTAAACTAAACTCCACTGCTGGAGAATAACAAAGACACCATCAAAATCAGCTTACACTGAAGAGGAGGCGAAACGCCTGCACTGCAGGCTTGCTTTATGGGAAATTCATCACAGGCCCTTTGGGAAATCTCAACCATGTGGCAGAATTTGAAGAAATATGGTTTTATTAGTTGAAGGTAGGAAAAATAATGGGTTTTGTAACCCCACCTCTCTAGTTCCTTCCTTGGCAAGCTCCTGTGGCCGAGAAAAAAAAAATAGATCACATTTCCTTAAGGGGTATTGTATTATCTAAACATGTTGTTTTCTAAGGGATCTTTAAAGAGAAGGGATGGTAGAAAATACCATTTGGGAGATATATAATTTAAAGAGAAACAAGACGGTCATTGCTTTTTGATTCGTGGCTTTTGAGACAATTTCAGACTATTTTAACATGGCTGCTTGGTAAACAGTCCTAATTCTTTTTCTTGCAGATGTTGCTAAATAGTTAAATAAATGCAGTTTTCTGAAGTGTAGCTTGAATCCTATACCCCAAAGACATGCACAATAAAATGGCATTTTTATTTTATGCCTCAAAACTCAAATAACTATTTCTTCCACTTTTCAAAGAAGTATATGCATCAGGGAATGTAGTTCCAGAAGTGGGCATGTGGCATTGACACAAAATAAAGGTGAAAGGGGAAGAGAACGAAATTACTTTTGATAAAAGGTACCTTTATATAATGAACCCCCTCAAGTATTTTAAATGTTTACCACCTTGGGGCAAAAAAACCCATTTAAATGAAGTCAGTGACACATTTCAAATGAAGCAGTTACATTGGGAAACATACACTGCCAACAGGATTTATCATTTTCAACTTTCATCATGGGTGCTGAACAAAATAGTGGATTTCGTCCCTCCTCTCTGCAAACCCCTGTGTCCTACAGACTGCATTAGCATCTACTGCCTGCTGAAGATCAAAATGGAGATAAAACATCTCTGAAGCAATAAAATCGATGGGTAAAAAGTTTCAATTTAAAGTGCAAATTGAACTTTTCTTGACACATCCAGGTGAGATGTCCCTGCCTTCGTCACTCCCTGAAGAGCATGTCAACTGCTGCTGGAAACTAAGACACATCTACAGCCTTTATTCTTCCTTTGAAGGGTCTTTAAGGGGCATCGAGTGGTCAGCCATTTGCTCACTGCTTACTGAATACAAATACTGTGACCATCACTGTCACTACAAAGTCTAAATCTAGCCAGATTAGTACAACTTTACAGGTATTTCCTGGGGGAAGAGAATGTCCCCATAGTTAGTAGCATACAGAAATAAAGATCAGCACTGTTTCTCGGAGCTAGGTGAACACACACACACACACACACACACACACACACACACACTCACACACAAACACTAACCACATACACAAACACTGTGAATATACATATAGGTGTATATGGACATATATTGATAGATGACAGAGATTGGTGAATCAAGGCAAAAATAACAACCGTGGAATCTTATATAGCTCAAACAGACTGCTGTATTACAATATGTCAAAATGGGGGTGGGCAGAGAGATGGCTTAATCATTGGAACACTTTCTGCTCCTCTTAGGACCTGGGTTTTAATTGCAGAACCCACATGGCATCTCACGACAACCTGTAACACCACTTACAGGATATCTGATGGCCTCATTTGAGTTCTGTGGGCACCCACCTTTGCTAGGGAATAACAGAAAATTGAATAACAGAAATATTAGCTGAATAATAACAGAAAATAACAGAAAAATGCAGGCAAAGCACCATGCACTTAAAAAATAATTAAAGCCAAAATATCCACTTCAATGTCAAATAAATATTTTATGTGTAGTATGGGGACTCAGCAAATGTACCAGACATTGTCCTCTTTCCCATGTGAGCTCACTTAAAAAAATAGATGGGTTAAAGCAAGTATAAAAATGTCAGCTTTGGAGTGGTGTGATTTGGGGACAAGACTATCACAACAAGCATTCTCATGCTTCCTAAACTAGAACCTATTGTGAGACCATTTGTTGTTGTTGGTTGTGTGTTTGTTTCATTAATTAATTAATTAATTAATTAATTAATTAATTAACTTTACATCTGGATCACAGCTTCCCCTGCCTCCTCTCCTTCCAGTCCCTGCCTCTCAACTCCCCTCCTGCATTCCTTCCTCCCTTTTCCCCCAGAGAAGGGGAGTCCTCCCTTGGATATCAACCCACCTTGCATATCAAGTTGCAGTAGGAGTTGGTGAACCTTCTATTGATGCTAGACAAGGCAGCCCAGTTCAGGGAAAGGGATCCATGTTTCAGACTCTTACACCTTAACACACCTCTAGAGGGTTTTGGGGGAGAACCATTGGCTCCAAGCTTGGATACCTGTGTCCTGGGACAGTTGTTACCCCTCTTTAAGCTCCTAAAGGATAGATAACCCACAGACATCATAACTGTGGGCCTGTCCATAAGGCTGCCTGTCAAGTTGTTCAAAAGGCTCTTGACAAAGCTGAACTAGCTTTATATGAGTCTCATGAAGATCTTCAGCTGTGGATCCTGCCCAGCGTTGCTCTGCTTATGTCCATGGTTGTTCAGAACCATTACAATGGGTTCATGCTGCACTGGGAGGTACACCCAGGGACTATGCCTCATTGGACCAGGTGGCTGATTTAATAATAAAGGCTAGGGGCATCATGCTGTGCCTTTATGAATGGGATCCAGACAAGTTTGTAGTTCTTTTTCCATTAGCAGACTTTGAGTGGGGTCGAAGAAATAATGACAGACTGGCCTTATGTCTTGAGGGATACCTTGGAAAGCTAGACTGCCATTATGGGTCATATAAATGAGTTACTACTTTTAAAAACTTGGATTGGAGAACCCCTTAATTACTCAAATTTAAGCCATTTATGGGGGCCCTGAATGTATTTATGGACAGGGGTAGAGAAGGGGCACCTGTGGTCATATTTCAGGATGGTGACTCAACGATATATACACATCCCTGAGAAGACTCAGCTCAGTTTAAAGAAATGTTTGCAGAGGCCGAGCCGCTCCGCTCACGAAAAAGGGAATACATCGTTGCACCGCTCACGAAAAAGGGAATACATCGTTGCACCAAATGCAGACTGCAGTTTTTGACATGCAAGGAGAAAATGGATCACAAGACTCAACATCACCGAACATTTGTAAAACCCAAGCAGCTAGAAGGACTGCCCCCTGGAACAAAAGTTACGATTCGAGCTTCAGTGGGGCCTCTTCAATCAGGGTCTTCATGTATTACACCTTCCATCAGTGCAAGCACTTCTATCCTCCAGCTCTCACCTCCAAGGACTGAAAATGTAACTACTAAAAATCCCCCGAAATCGAATATAAGTACACTGAATACAACTGTATCTGATCCCAGTAAACCTAATGAAAGCAAGTCTAATGGAAGTAAATCTAAAAACAGGTCAAAAGTCTCTAATATGCAGAAGAAACAAACCACAGTGTCTAGTAGTAATAAAAAAAGTAAAGTGAATACAGCATTGAGAAACTTAAGGTTACGTCGAGGTGTTCACGAGTGTATTGAGTGCTGTTCTGAAGTAAAGGATTTTGCAAGCCATTTTCCTACATATGTCCACTGTAGTTTTTGCAGATACAACACTAGCTGTAGCAAAGCCTATGTGAATCATATGATGAGCTTTCATAGTAACCATCCAACTAAAAGATTTTGTATATTTAAGAAACATTCAGAAAATCTCAGGGGCATTTCTCTAGTGTGCCTTAATTGTGATTTCCTAACTGATGTTTCTGGCTTAGATAATATGGCTACACACTTAAGTCAACATGAAACTCATGTTTGCCAAGTTCTAATAGAGAAAGTTTCTGTTTGTATCCCATCTTCTGACCGTCTTTCTGAATTAAAAACTGAAGCTCCCACTAAGGGACAAGAATCTGTGTCTAAGGAAACAGCAAGACATAATACAACTGAAGGAGAACCAGGAGCATCACATTCTGAAAGTAAGCAGGATAAAGCTCCTTCATCAGAAGACAACGCTGGGTGTGATGCAAGTGTATGTGAAGCTGCAGCAGCAGCAGCAGCAGCAGCAGCAGCAGCAGCAGCAGCAGCAAACTGTGAAGGAAACCTAACAGTTGCAGATTTGGAAAACGAAAGCAGCTCAGAGAACATCTTGAGTCATGATTCTGGTGTTGGAACAGATAATATGGGAAAGGAAGAACAAACACAGCATATCTGTCAGGAGATGGAGCTGAAGGTGGACCAGAGTTCAGAAAGCACAGACTTATGTGGTCACAGTAAAGAGCACAACCTCTGTGAAGCTGAGTTGTCTTCGGAGACTAGTCAGGGTTTGCAGTTACCATCAGGGCATGTGGGTGTTGATCAGTTTCTGAGGCAAAGAGATGAACCTGAATCTGTGAGCTCTGATGAGCAAGGCAGTGTCCGTTGACACCGTCAGAGATACTTGAGTATGAAGCTACAGAGATCCTTCATAGAGGTGATGATCCTTCAGCCAACACCAGTGACACGGTGTCTGGTCAAAAAAGTGGCAGTTCTAGAGGAAGTAGCCCTAGGAGAGCAGAGACAGCAGTAGGCCTGGCAGAGAGAAAGGAAAGAAGCTGAAGTGATGTAGTCATTCCAAGTTTAGTTCCCAACAGAAAGCACTTAGAATAGTGCTGCGGTGAGCTCAGTAGTGCCGTGGTAGAGGTCAGCCGTGGGAGGTCTGAGGGAGGTCCTTCATATGCTTCACCTGTGTGTTCAGTCTTATTAAATCAGCTTACGAGTAATAGCTTGGTTAGTATGAATTTCCAAATTTTTAAAAACCTGAACAGAACTTTAGTGAAAACTAAGTTTGCCATCCAAAGGTCTCTTAGCACGTCTTGACAAATTCTTGTTCTCCAATGTGAAATTATTATAAGAATATTAGCTATGTTAGTCAGACTTTCAAACTTTCATTAGTCCTAAACCTAAAGATCTTATGACCTGTGTATTCCTTTTAGTAAACTTAAAGGAAGAGATTTGAAACAATGCATTTTTTGGAAATATCTGTAAACTGCCAATCAGTTGTTACTGTTGATGAATTGGCTTTATTTTCAATAGGATCCTGGTAATGAAGCATGCTTAGAGTGCTAAATTGACGTGTTGAGAATTTGGATGAATATAAACTTACGTTTGGATTTAATACAACATTCCAGTCTGTCAGAAGCATGCAAACAGAATTTTAGACTCTTTGCACCTCCATACAAGTGTTAGCCTGCTAGGCTGTCAGCTTACCTTTATTAAACTTTCAGTGAAAGTGAAACTATGAAAATATAAGTTTATATTTGTGCTCTTAGTGTATAAGCTGTGCAGAACCCTCCCCTTCCCCCATGGAGTAGTTGTATAAAGTAGAAATATGTTATTGAAACTCTTAGAGATACTATGCTTTTAAAATTGTTTCAATGATTGTTAGCAGTAGACCCATAAAAATAGTCTGGAAGCCAAACCAAAGTCTGGTAGAATGTAGGCGAAAAACATTCAACTAAAAACATGCCTCAGCATGTACTCAACCATGTTTAAGGAACTTTCCTTAATTGTAAAAGTAGAAACTTCAAATGGGACCCTAAAGGTGAGGTTTAATAAAAAGGTTGTGAAAATTAGCCTAATTTATCCATAAGTCAGCTACTAAATGGATTTTTCAGATATAGAGATGAATATAACAAACAACTTGCTTTGGAGTACTAATATTTTTATTTTAAATGCTGCATTTTTAATTCTTAATATGTGCTTTGAATTCTTAAACTGTTTCAATGAATGTTAAATGTTTTCAACGCCTGTTAAAATTCTGTTGTATATAGTAGTTTTTGAGTAAATATTTGCAATAAAAACTTCTCTTTGAATAATTTTCTTTTCAGAAAAAAAAAAAGAAATGTTTGCAGTCATCCTAGCTTTGTCCAAGATCCCTCAATCTATGAACTTGTTCTCTGACAGTCAATATGTGGTAAATTTGCTTCCTGGACTGCCCCATTCCTATATAAAGTTGGATAGTAATCCCATCACCCCTTTAATGATTCAAGCACAAACATTACTGCTTGACAGGGTGAATGTTATATATATGTACATCATCTCAGAGGTCATCAAGGACTACCTGGCCTGATGTCCTTAGGAAACCGCCTTGCTGATGAGAGAGCTTCATCTATGGTCCAGGCTGCTACTCTAAAGGAGGCACATAGTCTTCATGATCTAACTCACCTTAATTGGAGACGGCTTCACAAAAGATTTTTCCAGATCCTGATTGGAGATTTTAAAAAGATTGTTCATACATTTAAGTCATGCCTACCTTTTCTACAAGTCCCTCCTTTACAACTGATGGGAGTAAATCCCCATATTTAAAACCTAAAAATAAATAAATAAATAAATAAATAAATAAATAAATAAATAAACAAACAAACAAACAAACAAATAAATAAATAAATAAAACATCTGGAGGTATCACCATCCCAGATATCAAGCTGTACTACAGAGCAATAGTAATAAAAACAGCATGGTACAGGCATAGAAACAGACCAGTGGATCAATGGAATTGAATTGAAGACCCAGAAATGAACTCACACACCTATGGTCACTTAATTTTTGACAAGAAGCCAAAACTGTACAGTGGAAAAAGGACAGCATGTTCAACAAATGGCGCTGGTCTAACTGGATGTCAACATGTAACATAATGAAATTAGACCCATACTTATCACCTTGTACAAAGCTTAAGTCCAAGTGGATCAAAGACCTTAACATAAGGCTGGACACATTAAAACTATTAGAAGAGAAAGTGGGGAAAACCTTTGAACTAATCGGCACAGGTGACAACTTCCTAAACAGAATATCAACAGCTCAGGATCTAAGACCAACAATCAATAAATGGGACCTAATGAAACTGAAAAGCTTCTGTAAGGCAAAAGTCACTGTCATTTGAACAAAATGGCAACCTACAACCTGGGAGAAAATCTTCACCAACCCCACATCTGACAGAGGGCTAATATCCAAAATTTACAAAAAACTCAAGAAATTAAATGCCAAGAAACCAAATAATCCAATCAAAAAATGGGGAACAGAGCTGAACAGAGAATTCACAAAGGAGGAATCCCTAATGGCTGAGAGACACTTGAAGAAATGCTCAGCATCCTTAATCATCAGAGAAATGCAACTCAAGACGACTCTGAGATTCTATCTCACACCTATCAGAATGGGTAAGATCGAAAACTCAAATGACAGCACATGCTGGTGAGGGTGTGGAGAAAGGGAAACATTCCTCCATTGGTGGTGGGAGTGCAAGCTTGTACAACCACTATGGAAATCAGTCTGGCGATATCTTAGAAAGCTTGGAATAGCTCTACCTCAAGACCCAGCAATACCACTTCTGGGTGTACATCCAAATGATTCCTCACCAAATCACAAAGAAGCTTTCTCATCTATGTTCATAGCAGCCTTATTTGTAATAGCTAGAAACTGGAAACAACCTAGATGTCCCTCAACCAAAGAATGGATTTAAAAACTGTGGTACATCGACACAATGGAATATTACTCAGACATCAGAAACAATGAAATCATGCAATTTGTAGCCAAATGGATGGAACTAGAGAAGCTCATCCTGAGTGAGCTAACCCAGACTCAGAAGGATGCACATGGCATCTATTCACGTATAATCAGATTTTAGCCACATAGTACAGGATAACTATACTACAACCAATGCACCAAAGGGAACATGAACAAAGACTTTTATCCCTGTGATGAGACACTTTGCCCTAGTGGTGCTGCCTTGTAGGCCCCCAGTGTCTGAGGAGGCTCTTGGTTCTCATATGACTGCTGAACTGGGGTGGGGGAGTGTTATGTAGGGACACTCCACTCCAGCAGAGTGGGATGGAAGGGATAGGGGGTAGAGGATAGGAGAGCAGGACTGGGAGGGGAAGAAAGAGGACACTGTGATAAAGATGTAACCTGAAGTAATAAATAAATATTTTTTTTTTTAAAAAGCGCTCCTGAGAGGCTAATTTTCATCTTGTCTTCCAGATGCTGGTGTACCTGGCTAGGCTGTTGATTGGAGGGATGCAGATCCCACAGGTGAGAATGGAAGGAGACAGAGGCAGGAGGATCATGAGTTTGAGGCCAGCCTGGCCCATCTCTGTCGGACAGACGTCCCCAACTCTGCCTCCACTGCAACCATATCTTCTGTGACCCTGACATGAACCACCACTACAGCTCAAACCCTCCAGATGGTCGTTCATGATGTCTTTGGATACAACAAGTTGTCCTGGCCAATCACTTTGCTGGGGGAACAATAAGAGATCACCTTGTTACAACATCATCTCTGTAATTCTCAATATAGAGTATATCCTACTGTTATGATTGCTAATTTGTCTACATATGTGAAGGGGCCTTGAAATGGTAAGTGTTTACCAATGTTAAGATTGCTACTTAATGATGCTATTAAATTTAATGATGCTCAGGTTCTGATTATCCCTACTACCACCTTCTTTCTAGATGTCTAGAGTCAATTGACTTCATGGTTTTGATTGTCTAATCTGACATTGATGGGATTAATTCTTGTTTATCCTTTAATGGTTTTGGGGCTATATTAGTACTGGAGGTACCACCAACAAAATGTACTACTAAGTCACAAGCTGGTAATATTTTCTCAGGTGATTAAAGAGGTTTTTCCTAATGGGGTCCCCCACAACCCTTAGATTAACTTGGCCCTTAATGAGGCCATGTGAGACCTTTGAGAGGTAATGAGAACTCATAAAGGATGATGAGCACCAGTGCCTCCCTGTTCTCCCCCTTCACTGCTGATGGGCAATGGGCAAGAAGCTGGTCTCTCTCTCTCTCTTTCTCTCTGCAAGCCTCTCCCTCTCCCTGTTGTTTAAATAAGTAAAACAGGGGGAGATGTAGGGACCTGGGAAATGGAGGCTTATGAGAAATGCCTCATTGCTGGGAAAATGAAAGTAATTTGTGGGAGATATCTAAGATGGCGCTGGCCGGAAGATGCCCAGGCAGAGTTGAAGCCCTATCGTGGGTATAGCTGATTGGGTGAGCAAGACTTTCATAGTCATGACCAGTGCATGATCACCATGTTACCAAGCTAGTGCTATGTGATGTGATAGGATGACCTTTAATGTGATTGGCCCACGTAGTCTCATGTGGAAACACCCATTTGGTTCTGTATATAAGCCAGGGGACGAAATATTAAGTGAGGAAATGCTTAGACATCACCCTTGTAGCATCTGTTTGTCTTTGGAGTGAAGGCTGGAGGTTCAGGTGGGCAGCACACTCGCTTTCCCCTGATAACTCCATTATGTGGTGATCATCTATACGGCCCTCACGATACCCTAGTGCTGGTATTAAAGATGTGTGCCACTGCATCAGCCTACTTGTCTGTTTTCATGTCAATACTATGCTGTTTTTTATTACTATTGCTCTGTAGTATAGCTTGAAATCAGGGATGGTGATACCTCCAGAAGGTCTGTTATTGTACAGGGTTGTTTTAGCTATTCTATTTGGCTATTTTTGTTTCTTTGTTTCATATATAGTTGAGTATTGTTCTTTCAAGGTCTGTAAAGAATTGTGTTGGAATTTTGATGGGAATTGCATTGAATCTGTAGATTGCTTTTGTTAGGATGGCCATTTTTTATTATGTTGATCCTACCTATCCATGAGCATGGGAGATCTTTCCATCTTCTGATATCTTCTTCAATTTCTTTTTTCAGAGATTTGAAGTTCTTGTCATACAAGTCCCTCTTCCTGGAAGAGAGGGACTCTCAGGGGATTTGCCAGCACAACATGGAAATAGATGGATATGAACAGGGGCGGAGAGATAAAGAACTAGCAATGTAGTGGATCTTGGGCTAGAACACACACATACACACAAAGAAATGAAAAAGGCTACCTTTAGTAAGTAGATGAATTCATTCTATAAAACAATATGTTTACAATAGGTAAGAAATTAAAAAGTAGACTTAATGTTACACATCATCATTTATGTGATTTCATAGAATATTTATGTCTATCATCATCACTGATTATGAAAATTTGTCCAGTAGGAGTTTAAACTCTTTAGAATGTGTTTTGTTTTGCAGCACTAAGAATAAAGCCCAGAGCCTTGAGTATGAAAGGTGAAATTTGTTCCTTTGAGCTTCACCTCCACCCCAAATTCTTTAAAATGTGATGAAAAGTTACCTCGTTTTTCTCCCTGCAGTGTTGATGTTACTTAAAAAGCATTATCACAGAATCAATTACAGGCCAGAATAATTTATCTTCTTTATTTTCAAACTGAATTGGCCTTTAAAATGATAATTGGTAAGCTAAATGGAATTCCGTATGAGCTTGCCCTCTGCACTGCTGTCTGCCAATGCCTGTGCACTGCTGACATGATGTTGGTGTGTCTCTAACATGTATTCTGCCAGTGACTGTCAAAATGTGGTAAATATCTTCACACTGAGATTTTGTAAAGGAAATGAACTTTTTTTTGAACAATTGTCAATATTTATAATTTTTGGGAAACAGAAAACAAAGAAAGAAACTGTAAGTTCCTCAAATGAAAGAGTAATAGCCATGCTCTGAATGGGTGAGGTGAGAGAGATCTGGGTGTCAGGTAATTTGTGTGGTGGTTGTTGTGGGTGTGAACACCGGGTAATTTGTGTGGTGGTTGTTGGTATTGGTGTGTGTGGGGATGCATCCCACGCACATTCATTTTTTTAGTAATTAGGTTAGGCAGGAACTTCCTAAAGCAAGTATATTAAGTTAATATTCTAGGATTTTAAGGAAATGTATATGTCAAATTATTTAATACATTATGCTACAATAAGTGTGGATTGCTAGAACAGCATTTATATCTCAAGATCTTTTTGTTCCATTTTATATGTGACTGATATTTTATTTGTTTTCAAAACACCACTTATTTTTTTTCTTTTCTTTCTTTTTTTAGAGGCATTTTTAAATTTGTCACTAATGCTTTTACAATAAACAACTTCCTGAAAGTACAGCCACCTGAAAACACATAGCGAGGAGTGCAGAAATGAGATTAGTTACTTATGTATATGAAAGCAATCTGTTCAATTATTAAATTAGTAATTATGATGGTTTTGGAAAATGAATGAGACAGTATTTTACAATTGAGGGCTCTGCAAGAAAACATTGGTTTTTCTGAGTCAATAAAACAGCTTGATAAGTAAGTACAACTTTAATTAGAATTCCACATACAGGATTCATTCAAAACTTGTAACTTAAAACTACATTGTTATTGAAAGAAGCATAACATACAATTTATATTTAAAAATTAAAAACTATAACGGGACAAAATGGGAGTATTTTGTGTTGTGGGTCTGTAACAGTACATTCATCAAGGACAAATGAAAGGAAGTGATTGACAAGACACCTTGAAATGCACCATCCACAGCTGTAATCCACGTGACCTTTCCTTCCTACACTACTTCTAGTGTACAAATGCCAATCAGCACTTTCACTGATTTCAATTGATTCTGACCTTTTGGGTTTTTTTGTTTGGTTTTGTTTTTTCAGAAAACATTCTCTTTTTAGAAAGTGTCTTGCTATGTAGCACAAGCAGGCATGAATTTGTTGTGTTGCACAGAATGCCCTCAACCTTGGGAACCCCTGCTTTAGATATCTTAGTGTGTGATTACAGCTGGGATCTTAAGTGTCCCTTAAAGGGACATTTGCTAAAGTTTTAGTTGTCAATCTGTGTGGCTATTAAGAGACAGAGGTGTTATTAGAAGGTGAGGCTCACTGGAAAGAAGTTAGGTCTTTGAAGATGTGTCCTTGAAAAGAATATGGGAACCCAGTCCTGCTATTTCTTCTCTCTGTTTCTCAGATGTCAGGAAGTTAGCCATTCCTTGGCTGTATATTCTCACCATGATATCCTACACCACCCTAGGCTCAAAATGACAGATGTAAGCAACCTGAGCCAAAGTGAAATTTCTCTTTCCTTAAGTTGATTGACTCAGAATATTTTTTTCCATAGCAAAGGGCATAAATCTGAATAACACAGAAAAACTGGCACCAAGAGGTGAGATCATAGTTGAAGCATCAGGAATCGGATATCCACGGTCCAGAAAGGCAGTGAAGTGGTGGGAGGGAGGGGCCTGGAGGGGGTGGAGGCAATGGAGACATAACAAAGTAATAAATAAACATGAAGAAGAAGAAGAAGAGGAAGAAGAAGAAGAAGAAGAAGAAGAAGAAGAAGAAGAAGAAGAAGA
>CAJQZJ010032342.1:2503480-2525026 GCA_907164525.1 Lophiomys imhausi
GATTCTATTCTTCAACTACCTCAGAGACCTGAGAAGGATAAATGTATGTGATTATACACTTGCACTTTAGCCATTGTTTTCTTGAGCATATTGCCATATTATTAGGTTGTTTTGCCAATCAGATATTAGCTTTTACTCGGTGAGTTTAATACACTTATACATTCATTAAAATATAATTCATTTCTGCTCTTTTAAATTTTTATATAGTACCTTCTTCATTGACTTGGCGGTTTTCAATATTTCTGCTTTCCTTCAGATAATGTCTGTGGTGGTTTGAATGAGAATGGCCCCACAGGCTCATTTATTTGAATATGTAGTCCCATATTTGTGGAACTGTTTGGGAGGGATTAAGAAGTAGGGTCTGGTTGGAGAAGATGTGTCATTGGGAGTGGCTTTGAGGTTTCAAAAGATTCCGGCAATTCCCATTGCTCTCTCTGTCTCTGGTTTGTGGTTGTAGATCAAAACATGAGCTCTCAGGTGTTCCTTCATTTTGCCATCATGGACTTCTAACTCTCTGAAACCAAGTAACAAATTAATGCTTTCTTTTATAACCTCATTTGGTCATGGTGTTTTATCACAGCCATAGAAAAGTAACTAAGACACGATCTTTTCCAAAAGATCAAGGGTTTTATTTAATTTTCTCTGATGTTCTTTTACCATTTAATTCTGTTCTCTCCCTTTTCATCTTAATATTTTTTATGCAACAGATATCTTCTCTCCCCCAGTTACCTATAGAAAATTGTTGACAGGTCTCTTACAGAGTTTTCTAAATATGTTGATCATGTGAGTAACAACCTCCAAAGCTAAGACAGATTCTTAAATGATGCATTTCTATTTCATCATATGTCTGAGAGTACTACAACAATATTCTCATTATTGGATGACCTTCATCAGATTGAATAAATTTCCAACTGTAAAGTGGTATCCTTTCTAACTACTTGATAAAGGATTTTATTATCAGCACCCACACTGCATTGTTGGTGAATTACAATCAGGTTGCTTAGTCCCTTGTAAGCATTTTTTGTTTTTGTTAGATTTTAAAGGTCAGTTCTCCTTGATTTCCTTAAAATAGCAATTAGTTTGTTTAGGTATGAGCTTCTCCATAGTCCACTCATTCATGCCTTCAAGAACCCTTTAATCTAAAGTCTTTCTTATTGGCTTCATGAGATAAAAATTACAAAATCTGTATATATGCAATATGGAAGAGTTTGTTTTTTTTTAATATGTACACACTTAATTTCTTATGACAGTCATGAGTCATGTGATTACCTGTTGTCTTGTTCAGGTGTCTGCCATTTATGTGTGTGATGAGAATCCTTAAGAACTACCCTCACAGATGATTTCAAATACACAATAATACAGCACTATTACTATAGTCATCATGAGTATGAATGTGAGGTGTAAGCACAACTTTGAAAGTTTTGAATAGTATTTCTTGTATAGCTTTGTAAGCTCTGACCAACATTTCTTCGTTTTTCATACCCTGCCTCCCTGGTAGCTACACTTATCATAGTCACCCTAGGCTATATAATGAAATCCTGTCTCAGAAGACCAATACATCAGTCAATAAACTGTCCTCATTTTTATGAGATAAAATTTGTTATTTCTAGTTTTGACTTGTTGTATTTTATATACAATAAGAAATTATATAAGCTGAGGAATGCATTGATAGAATTATTCTAGGGCTGGAGAGATGGCTCAGTGGTTAAGAGCACTGACTGTTCTTGCAAAGGACCCAGGTTCAAATCCAAGCACCCACATGGCAGTTCAGAGCTGTCTGTGATTGCCTGGCATGGGGGCACATGCCTTTAATCCCAGCACTTGGGAGGCAGAGGCAGGCAGATATCTGTGAGTTCAAGGCCAGCCTGGTCTACAAAGTGAGTCCAGGACAATCAAGGACACACAGAGAAACCCTGTCTCAAAAAACATAAAAAAGAATTATTATGGAAATTTTATATTTCTGCATTTGAAATGTGAAACACTCATTCCCTTAGTTTTGACTTTTATGTTGATGGGAGACAGGGGTTTACTTTTTGCCTACTGTCTGTGTATAGCTTTAATTGGATCCTATTTGTAGAGTATCCCACCATGTAGGACCATGGTTCATCCTTCAGCTGTCAAGTTATGGACTTGACAGCTTCTGTTGTTGTTGTCCACTGCACTTTTAGTTAGTCTATCCTGTGTCTACAGGATTTACTCTTAAGAGCAATTACCTCATAACAACTCTATGTTATGAACCAAGACTTTCTCCTTATCTCCAACTCTTTCAATTATTAGTGGATTTTGGCACTTTGATTAAAATATAAAATTGAAAGCAACTTGTTAGATTCCAAATTTAACCCTGTTGGAATTGGAATTTAGATAAATATCTTGTCACAGATACATTTGGGGAAAGTAGTATATTAAAAAAATACCTTCTTATGTATACATGAGAGCTGGATCTTTAGGTAATATCCACCAGTGAAAATTTCAGCCTAACCCAAGTGGTAAATGGTTCTTAATTCAGAACCAGCTTGTAAATGTCACTTTTATGTCCTCAGATGAGGAGAAGAGATGAGAGCCATACCCAAGCTCTGGGAATACATAGCTTGGCTGAGCCCAGAGTGTTCCTTTTTCTGTTCTATCTATCATTGAGCCTAGGCCTGGAAGTTTCTAGCCTCCATACAATCTAATCTTCTGTAACCTGAACTTTGAAGGCTTCAGCTTCCAGCCACTGTCTGATAACCTAGGCCTAGAATGTTTCAGCCTCTGAGAGTTACTTCTAAATAAGCTCAACTTTTCTAGTTCTTTCTGAGCTCTGGCTGGCTGGTTCAACTCAGCTCCAAGATGGCTCCTCTCTCAGCTTCTGACTGAATTACTCTGCTTGGCCTCAAACAAATTCTGGCAATCTGTTCTAATCTTCTGGCTCCTTCTCATTCTGTCTTCACTTGTGTCTAGCTTGTGCTCTCTTGACGTGTCCATAAAACTATCCCAGTTTATAAACAGCCTCTGCTTTTCTCAGTAAAAAAAACTCTCTCCCTGTGCTGCTTCGCTTAAGTAGCCTCTTTCCTGTCTGTTCTCATGAGAGAGGGATGCATCCTATCTCTGACTCATTCTGTCAAATCATTTTCTGATTCACCACTTTGGCTGCCCCTCAATTAAAGACCATTTTCAAACATGGATGCTTCTTTCCAAAAACTAACTTTACCTTCATTGTTTGGGATTGATTAAAGGTGTGTACTAAGAACCTGCCTGCATTCCAAGTGGCTCACACAGACCTAGAAGGTCTTTGGGTGTGATCCCTTGCCAGAGCAGCCATGCTACTGGATTACAATTCCTCTACATCAGATGGAAAACACTTTGATCTTTGGGACCAAATGGTAAATGGTCCCAAAAACTAAAACTGTCAGGGGGAGTTTCAAGGTTTGATGAGCTGAATGAAAACACACTCCATCATTGAAGTGTGTCCAAGAGTCCCACACAGTTTACTTTTAAGGAGAGTCTGTTTCAGAAAGAAATGCATATGAAAAACACTTGCTTTCATTTACCATTTTAAATGTAACACTGATGTAGCAGGGGTAATAAAATAGCTTGCTGTATATACAGACTCTGTAATCCACAGAATCCACATAAAGGTATTTTTGATGTAGAAATATAACCACCAAGTCCCAGAAGCACTCATAAACCATCAGTGGAGGCTCCCTTCTACTTCACCCTCTCCAGACAGTTACTGAAGAGCACTGTTTCCTGCACCTTCTGCACAGAACACTTACCATAAGTGTTCTTACTCTGAAGAAAGAGAAAAAAAAAAAAAAAAAAAAGTTGTAATTGAAATTGTTTTTCTTGTTTATCTCCTAACTTTCTTCATTTTGAAGAACCAAACAGTCTGTAAAAAGTCAGGGAAGCACAAATGGGTGGAGCTTTATATTGGAAAGCCACTAGGTTAATTGTGTGATTTGAAGTATTAAATTTCCATAATTGAAGTACCCTAAAAATTATTCCTTTAGGCTACAGATTCTGTAATTTCTTTAAATGTGTGGGAATGTTTTGGAAAATCAGATTTGTCATTGATCCAGAGATAATTAAAAGTTTATCATCTAATTTGTATTTGTGGTAAAAGTTACTCACATAAAAATACACACTTCTATATTTCTTCTTCAAATTACCCAGCATTCAAGGCCCAACTAAATGCAATATCAAACTCCTTTCACTCTGAATACAAAATGTAATTTCTAGTTTACCTGAAAACTACTCTACTTTTCACCTAGTATGACACTTGAGTTACCTTTACTGGCTACTAGCATAATTTTTTTATTGTTTCTTATACATCTGCATTTTATACATCTATGACACTAAGAGTAGTTAAGAGAAAACAGATGAAATGCAATACCTTTATCTCTCATAGTCATAACAATAAATAACTCGATCAGTTAAGTAGCAGAATATCATCAGAAAACAATCCGCTGTTTTTTATACACAGCCAAAGAGATCAGATGAAAATCTGAATTTGTTTTGGATCACTGGAGTGTCCAATGAGATGGGTGAAGACTCTTGCCACCGAACTGGGTATAAGAGTTCTGTTCCAAGTACCTACATGAGCACACACACGAGACTGAATGAATAGATTGCAATTGGGTGAATAAAATGCAATTATTTTAAAACAAGATTTGGGTAACTATGGGCAAAGATGTAGCTCAGTTGACAAATGAATATTCCTTAGGGAACAGCACAGCAATTAGTTAGTTGTTCAGTGCCAAATGATCAGCCCTGAAAATACAAATACAAGTAATATTATTTGAACTGAACAGGTTACATGTAGGAATTAATATGCATATACACATGTAACAACAACCAATAGAATAAGAGGCCATGAATTTTGAGGAGTGTGAGGAGCGGTATATGGAAGGAAGGGGAAAATATTGTAATTATATTATAATCTTAAAAAAAATTTTAAATGCCCCAAGAGTGGCAAAGCATGCAAGCTCTGGGTTCAGTTCCCTGAACTGAACGAAGCATAATTTGATAGGCAAATTGAAAGCTATCCTGGGATAAATCAGACCCTTTATCAGAAATCAAAAGCAAAGATAATTTAGGTCAGTGTAATGTGAAATGATGGCACCAGCAGGAAGGCAATGTGTAGGGTTAGTATCAGGTGAAATAATGAGGGGAAGTGAGACTTGGACCAGAAGAACATGCTGAGTGCCTGCTACATGCTACACGCATTGAAGCACTGCAGAAAACCAACCCTGATTTCATTACACAGATGACAATACTTAAAATTTCCAAGTTTTTAAAGCCATGAAATTCTCAATAACATTAAAGTATATCCAAATGTCAAAAAAATCTCTTACTACTCACCTATAAGAAGCAATGAAATCATGCAATTTGAAGCCAAATGGATGGAACTAGAGAAGCTCATCCTGAGTGAGCTAGCCCAGACTCAGAAGGATGCACATGGCATCTATTCACTTATAGTCGGATTTTAGCCATATAGTACAGGATAACTATTCTACAACCAACGCACCAAAGGGAACATGAACATAGACTTGTTTTCCTGTCAATGAAACACTTTGCCCTAGTGGTGCTGCCTTGTAGGCCCCCAGTGTGTGAGGAGGCTCTTGGCCCTCATATGACTGCTGAACTGGGGTGGGGGACTGTTATGTAGGGACACTCCACTCCAGAGGAGTGGGATGGAAGGGATGGGGGGTAGAGGGTGGGAGGGTGGGACTGGGAGGGGTGGAAAGAGGGCGTTGGAATGGAGACGTAACCTGAAGTAATAACTAAATATTTTTAAAAAAATCTCTAAAAACAGCAGTAAGTTGACATATTGCAAAAGTCTGTCCCTAGTTGTTTATGTAAGATAATTTTAAAGTGTTAACATTAATTATAAATGTTCATTTATATAAGTTATAAATGTTAATTTAAATAAAGCTTGTTAAAAATATGCGAAATAGCTAGATCGTATATACAAAACATAGCTTATAGAAGAAATAAACAGTAGACATTAAGGTCAAGGTTCCATAAATCTGTTTATGCAGGCCAATCCTGCTTTTTTAGCCTCCTGTTCCTGGGACAAATGTACAAACCTCATTAGATTAGCGTTATTATCAATTATTTGTATCATGTCTCAGACCTTGTTTTTGCTCTGTAAATTTTTCTGTAATTAGTTGTAAAGTTGTTTTCTGAAGCTGTTTTGGAAATCTGGAATGTTCCTCTTCAGGGATTCAGATAGAAGCTAGTGTCCGAGTTTTGTTTTCTGTTGCTCTGATATATTCAATAACCAAAGCAATGTGGAGGAGGAAGGAGGTTATTTCAGATGTACTTCCTGGTCACAATCCATCACTGAGGGAAGCTGAAGCAGGAACTTGGAGTCAGGAATCATGAAGAGATGCTGCTTACTGCCTTACTCACTGGCTTATTCTCAGTTTAGGTTTCTCACATAGTCCAGACCCTCTAGCCTAGGGAAGGTAAACAGTGGGCAGGGCCCTCCTACATCAATCCTCAACCAAGATGGCCTCCTGCAGATAAAGCCACAGGGCAAGCTGATTTGAGCAGTTCTTCCCATGCAACTCCATGTTGTGTCAAGCAGCCAATAAGTACTACATTCTTTAACATTTATAATTTCCCAACAATAGAAAGTTAGAAAACTTTCTAGGGAGACTTCAGCTAGTCAGTGTGATTCCCCTCACCTAATGTTCTTCTTTCTTATGAAAGGGAATTGTCAAAATGTATAACCTTCAGAATTTTCATGCCTTTGACCATTCACTAAGTTTAGAGAGGGCTGGGGAAAAAATTAGGGTGATTCATATTTCCGAGTGACCTGGCTTCTTTTTCTTTAGAAACAGTATCAGAGAGCAATACATAGCCTGCAATGTAGGTAGTATGAGTCAACAGGGTAAATTCACATCCTATTCTGCAGAAAGAATGACATTTGGATTGAGTCAGACTTCCTTGGTTTTCTTGGTCAGGAAGATTTATGAATTTTATTATTCTAATTAAATTTGTGTTGAAAAGTATTGGAAGGTAAGAAAAACATAACTGAAGAGTTGATTATGCTCAGCCTTATGTCATGAGAAATTGGGGAGATTGTAACACTTGAAAACAGAATTATGAAGTAAATTCAGAATGGAGGCCCAGAGATAAAGCTCAGTGGTTGGGCACTTGCCTAGCCTGTAAAAGAACCTGGCTTCAGCAAGGAAGAAACATATTCTGAAAGAAATATGGATGTGAAATAAAATGAAAAGAGGGCACTGGTGCTCTGAGATGGATGTCTAAAAGTCTTCAGAGTTGGAGGGTGGATTATGAGATGGAAATAAAAAATGTTTTAAAATTGCATTTTAGACGTTGAAAGAAACAGTGTCACCTTGGACGAAACACTCAAGGAATGTGAAGACTTTTGAGGGCATTTCCAAAGTCACATTCTTCAACTGAGCACCACTGTGCAAACATCCTTTACCTCAAAAGATTGGTTCTTCCAAATTCTAAGTGATTCAGACAAAAGACAGAACTGGGTGGAGTGTACTTCTGTAGTTCTCTGTGTTTAGGGAATTACATACATAGAGAATCTCCTAAATGAATGCTTTCCTGGAAAATACCTATTGCATTTCCTGTCTAATATAATGCCTCCATCTTTACTTGATCCTGCCTATTCCTGCTTTCAATGATGAGTACATTTTATCTCCACCTGAGCAATTAATTTGGCTAGTTTCTAGACAAAGAAAGTCAATCTGATCTAATGGATTTACTGCCTCCTGCTCGAGATGATTTTCGTCTCTGGTGATGTCCAGAATGCCTAGTTCTCTTTTGACCCAACCAGGTGCTCCAGCCTCATGTGCACTTCCTTTTCCCTGCCTCAGATCACTGGGGTCTTATCCATATGATCTTGCTGACTTGATAGCTCTGGCTTCAGCCTCCTTCTTGCCTTTAAATGTCTGCAACTGAATTTCCGCTAGATAGCGTAATTCTGAGAGGGCCAAAAATGAGTCAAAGTTTCCCACCGTTAAGTCTTTAGATATGCTCACCTCCACTGCCTTTAGTTCACACATGAAATGAACAGAAAGTAGTGACAAGTTTTTCAGGCATATGTGAATCTGTTTCTTTATACCATAATCACATTTTTTCCCTCTATTTCCCTTGCTTCCATACAAGAACAAGCCAACCCATTTTTGCCTGGACTGCTTAAATACCTTCCAAGTCTCCTGCAGCTTCTGTACTTGTTATTCACTAGTGATTCACAAAACAGCCAGTTGCTGGGCAACACAAGTACCACACACGGCTGAATGTATCTAAAATCTCCCCAACACACTTAGATGACACGACCTCCTTACCACGACTTTAAAAACTCTGTAGAATACGGTTCCCTGGCTCCTTCCCTTTCTTTAAAAAATATTTTTACATGTGTTAGTGTTTTGGTTGCCTGTAGGTATGTGTACCATTTACATGCCTAGGGCTCACAGTGCCAGATGAAGTCGTGGATCTCCTGGATCTGCAGGTACAGGGGGTTATGGTCTGCCATGTGGATGCTGTGCATGAAACTCTAGCCCTCTGAATGAGCGGAGTGCTCTTATCTGCCAAGCCTTTCCTCCAGCCCCAGGGCTGGCTCTCTCTGTGATCTCTTTTTCCTCTTCCCACTTGGTCATGCCACCCAAACAAAACCAGCCTGCTGCTTCTCAAAGCCACCAAGTTTCACTTCAGGACCTTCGGACTTACTTCACTCATAAATAATTGTTCTACAGTTACACACCATTTATTTCTTTCCTTTATTGGGAGAATCAAACACCTACAACAAGAGTTCCTTGTAAAGAAAGTCTTATTCTGCTGATACTGTTTAAACACACATTCAAGGTTAAAGGGGTAAAACCCTATGGAAGGTCAAGATTGAAGTGTGTAATAACATTCCTACAAGTCACACACTCTACTCCTAATGAGGAATCCCAGTGGCAGTCTTACCCATACACAAAAAGAAGAAGTGTGCAAGAATAAATCTGAATTGCTTAAATATTCACAGAATTTTTTAAACCTACAATAATACAATAAAATGGTATCTTCCATACCATGGAGGAATGCCGAGCTGTTCGTCACTGGAGCTACATTTGTCAATTGGATGTTGTGTTCTGAATATGACTTGACTGTGCCCCAAAGGCTTCCTGTGTTAAAATTTTGTCCCGGTTGTGAAGTGTTCCATTGTAGAAATTTAATCCCACTGTGGATTTTAAGGTAGTAATTAAGAGGGGATAAGGCCACTAATTCAGAGTCCCATGACTGAATTTTTAAGGCTGTATAGGAAGGAGCGACTAGAATGACACAGCATGATCCCGTCTTTTGTTATGTGATGCACCTTCTCAGAACTCAGGCAGAAGGGAAGCCATGAATTGATGAAGCTTCTCCTTGTTCTAGAAGTGAGAGCCCAACTAAACCTCTGTTTTTTCTAAGTTGCCCAGTTTGGGGGCTTTTTTTCCCCTGTAAATGAACAACAGGAAAAGAACTAAAGCGCTTGGTGCATCTGTTAAAACATAATACTGAGTTGAATTAAGTGTCTTTAAGAAGAATAGAATCAGTATATGTAATTTATAACAGCTTATTCAAGTAAGAAAAGCATGACATGCCTGCCCTGTTGCTTAGGAATACACCTTGGCATTACAATGTGATTTTATGTGTCTTTTATGGCATGAATATAATTATTTTAGGTGAAATGAAACAATGCGTCTTAGAAGAAGCATCAGTGTCAAACATAATGAATTAGAGGCAGGAAGGGAGCTAAGAGTGTAAAGAGAGATATAATCTCACTCTGTGACCCAGGTTGTTCTAAAATTCATCAGTCGCCCTGGTTAGCCTTGATCTCTTGACAATTCTCTTACCTCAGTCTCCAAAATATCATGGAAGGTTCTTCTATTCCTTTGCACAAACCTAGTAAAGTTACTGTATAACTTACTTTCTATGCCAACTTTGATGGGAGAAACTAGAGAAAAATTCATAACATTTACCAAAATATTGGAAGCAGGAGCTGAAGTGTCAGAAGTGTCAGGCAATCACTCAAACTTAGTCTCTGTTTTACATTTTCTTGGAGGCATCATGAATTTGTTTTTTTTTTTTTTTTCTGAACAAAGCCCTGGTGATATTGTGACATAGTTTATTATATTTAACCTCCAGATTACATGTTAATTCCAACGCAAGCTGAAATAAACTTATTTGTATGAAGTCATATGATCTATCATTTAATAAATGATAAGGAAGTTGATATTCATGTGAAGCCAGAAGCAACAACGGCATTGTTCGTCAGTTTGCTGGAGTAAAACACACCTGTATCAATCTGTTTATATGCATATGCATTCACAACAGCAATAGAAGTGTACATTTTCTTGCCAAGTGTTTACTTATTTACCAGTTATATTCAGAAAGAAAACATTGTGATTTAAAACTATCAGTGGTGTTTACCAATAGTAGATCACATTATGTCCTTTGATTAGGTTTAAAACATGCTTTCTGACAAACTCTATGTTGCCATTGATGACCCAGTATCAATAATGAATAGCTGCCACTCAATTCTACAAGAGAACAACAACAAAACATTTAAAGTATAAAATTTCTTAACATAGTGCAGTAAAATATGTGATATAGAGAACCATGTAAATTATCATTTTTTAAATATCTCTAAGAATGCTGGTAGGAAATATTTGCAGAGACAGAAATCTCTTAATATGAACTGAACCACCAGCACTGCATTCTTAGTGTGGCATTATCAAAGAAGTAGCAATTATGAAAGCATAAGAATTTACTGCAATAATCTGTACAAAATGTTTAATATTTTACAATGCTACACACTCCAAAGTACTTCAGATTAAACATGAAATAATGTGCAGTGCACATATTTGCACTTATCTCTTGTAGAGCATGTTTCCTTCCCGGCTATACAAAGATTTACCACTTGCCATATTTTCACACATTAAATATTGCTAAATACTCCAAGGCATACAGTCCATAGATATTTTGAAGATTACAACTAAAACCATAAAATCTGCTTTAAATACTTCTCCTTTAATTGATAACTTAAGTAGCAGTAAGTTACATGAGGCCAACACATGCTCCTCTGTTATTCAGCTGAGTATTAACCTAGTGAATGCTTACATGCTCAGCAACTGTATCTAAGTTTTAACTCTATGAAGTAGTATATTAGAAACATTTTACAAATGTTTTGATATCCCGAGAAGGGATGCCAAAGACTTATTATTTGCATATAATTTTTCCTAGTCTCTATACAGCTACGTCATTATGTTTTTAATTGGCTTTTTTCAAAATGCCCTTATGAAAACCAATGCTTATTAATTGCAAGATATTATTCACATAACTTTAACTCTCCCTCTTGTCTCTTAATAGCAGAAATACTGCATTTGGAATGTGGGGACATAATTTCCCAAGTGTCATTTTGATAGTAACAAGAATTCCCTTCTGCTAACTATCCTATAAAACAGTAGTGTTTGTATTTCATTACAATTCCACAAAACGACAATGGCTGCTCTTTCATTCTGCTGATTTTAACAAAGTTGCAATTTGTTACAGGTTCTATACCTTGCTTTTGCCTTGTCAGTCCGGGTGACATAAACATCGATAGCTTGGGTTTATGCTAAAAATAAAAAGCTCAGCTCTCATAAATCAAGCAACATCCCAGAATTATAATCCATTTTGTAGGACTCTAACATTTAATACATTTAATGGACATACAGCTAAATAGCCAATTCAGAACTTAAGGGTGTATATAGATTTGCTTCAAAAGGGCACATCAGCTTGCAAGAGGCATAGCTTTGTTTTTTGACATGGAGCAGTCTGTAGAGGAAAAATGTGCAGCTAAGTATTATGAGATAATAAAACAAAAATAACAAAGAAAACAACCCCCCCCCCCGAACCATTGAATTTGTTTTGTGTTGGCCATCTACTGCAGAGCGTGGGCTTGCGCTTCAGTGTGGCTTATATACTCCGTGAGACTCCGTTGGAGAAAACGAATTTCCCTTTGTGAGCAGTTATCAATTGGAGATGGCTTCTGCCTTAGGGATGGGGGGTTGTGTAGGGAGTTAGATAAATTAAATTAGATTTAGAAAATATATAGAGGTTTCTGATACCGTCTTTTAATTCTGGGCATGAAGATCAACTTGGCTGTGAGCGATTAGTTTATCAGCTTGTGGAAAAACAAGGTTGAAGTCAGGAAAACAGGAAAGACTTAGTGGATTTAAGAAACAAAGTATCTGGCCTGACATTGTTTTCAGCTGCTAAGTGGGTGGAGCCCAAGTTAAGCTCAAACAGAGTTCCTCCTATTTAAGGACGGTGCATGGAGCCCCATCAAAAAAAGAGAGGCCCCTGATGCTAGAGAGCTCCGAGAGTCCTGCTGAATAAAGGGCTGGCCAAGTTGATGGCCAGCTCTTCCTGAGGCAGAAAGAAGCTGGTGAGCAAGGAAAGCCTCAGCAAGACAACAAAAGGCCAAAGACTATAAACCCTGTGACTCAACTTTTGCCTAGAGGGGTTTGACCTGTCCGAACAGTGGCCTGAAGGAAACTGTGGCTGGCTTTAAGGACTCTGAGGCAGAGCGGCAGATTTGCTGATGCGAAGGGGCTGGGGTCTCCCAGAGAGAAGAAAGCATCAAACCTTATTTAAGGTGAGACTGCAATAACCAACTTACTCTGATGAATCTACACCTGAGATATTCCAGAAAAAAAACTGCCAAGTGCTTTAAAGGGTCAACTACAGAAACTGTGTTCCTGATGACTGAGGACCTGTCCCAGAGACTGTATCCTTCTAAAAGGTTAGGAAAATAATTGTCAATAGGATTAGTGTTTAGGTTAAAGGGATTGTAGGAATTTGTAGGGTTAATAGTTAAGAAATTGTTGGTATTTGTTATAGGTGAATATTGTTAGTAAATAAAGCAATAATAATAATTTTAAAAAGTTCGTTAACAGGGTCGTGTTCATTTCCCCTCAGAGTGCTGGGACCCATCATCTGGCTTAGACAGAGTGCAGAGCCCAGGCATGCCTTAGTGAGTTCATAAGTGCATTTGGTCTTGTTGTGTCTAGAAGGCCTTTCTCCTTCGTGTCCTCAATCTCTTCTGACTCTTACAATCTTTCTGCCTCCTCCCCAGCGTAGAGCACAAAGAGCAAATATTTGACAGAGATACTCCATCCCATTTAGGTCAGAGTGTTCCAAGGTCTCTCACTCTCTTTGCTATGTCTCATCCCTGCCTACTTATGCTGCCATTGTTTACTGATTTAAGAGTTTCAGGTGCACATATATACATGCATATGCAAATTTTCACTTACCCTTGCATCAATGTACAGTCTGAGCAGTATTTGTTCAATGATTATATGGAGTTTCTGGTTTAGATATTAGAGTTCAATTTGTTGTTATTGGCCTCTACATCATTCGTCATCTCTTTTAGTTGATATTATTACTATTATCATTTTGACACATTCTCCAGACACAGTCCTGGTTGTTTTCTGAGTTGTGACCCTTCTATATCAGTGTCCAGGGTGAAGGATGGCGGGTGTGAATCCACATCTCCTGGGAGCCTAACTAGATTGCCCAAAAGTCCTCCATGTGAACCATTTCTATATCCCAGGCCCAAGGAAAGAAAAATTCTTTTTGTGAGATAATTTGATTTTTTAAAAATTTAATTTTTACAGGTTATAAACCGTTAACAAAACAATTCAGTATCTGCATAACTAAGTCATTTTAATAATATTGTCAATGTTTATATCACTCAGAATGAAATAAGCATTTTTTACCTAGCCTCTAGCAGTGTCCATGGAAATACTATGAAACAAATAATCATCCTAATGAGAGTAAAGTTATTAATTATATTGATTTCATCCACACAGTAATTTTTATAATTAAAATATAAACCTTCCTAGGAAATAACTTCTATTATTTACAGGTAAACACTGGGAAGATGGCTTAGTGAACAAGAGTGTTTGCTGCACAAATGTGGGAAACTGAGTTCAAAGCCCGGTGACCCATTTAACGCCTGGCATGATGGAAGGAGAAGGGGTCGTGAGCCCCCACCTTTAACTGAGGAGCTATGGTCAACTGATCGTTTCTGAGGAAACGAGAGTCAGCTTTCCTTCAGTGTGTGGCCCTGGCAGGTCAATCATGTGCCAGCTGACGGCTCCACATTTAGAAGTATATGGGTTATAGTGAAACAAAATAGAACGACATTGTAGGGGCCAGGGGCATCGGGATGGCTCTGGGAGGATGTAGGGGGAAGAGTGAGTGTGAAAGATGATTAAAATCCATTGTATGAAATTCTCAAGGAATTAATAAATATAATGTGTTAAAACAAAGCCACTAGGGTACATGAGGTGCTGGGGTTGATTGTTGTGGTTCATAGACAACACATCTGGGTAGAACTCCTGTTTTATTTTTTATTTTTTTCAGTTAAGTTCCAGCTCAGGGACTTCTCGTTCCTGTGTCTGAAGTGCATGTGTGGTGTCTTTATCAATACACACTTAACCTTTCATCTTTGCAGGTCAAGCAAGGATAATAGCAATGGCCTGTAATGTTTTTGGAGTTTCTTGGTTAGAAATACCAAATGGCCACACCTGTGACAAACGTACAAGTAACATAGTTTTATATATCAGTAGGTTGTATTAATTTATTTAGAAATATCAGTGTATAAATACACATATATGTATGTAACAACAATTAATAGAAAAATAAGGCATGCACTTGAAAGAGAGCAATGAGTAGGTATATGGGAGGGAGGAAAGGAGACAGGAAAATGATGTAATTACAGGATAATATCAAAAATAAAAGAAAGAAATACAAAGCAGTAAAAACCACTCAAGACCATCCTTGCCTGTAAGCCCAGATTTGGAAGGCAGAGAAAGGAGGACCCAGAAGCTTCACTGTCTTTGTTTCAAAGGGATAGAGTAGCGAGAGACAGAAATGCACCTCACATCCTCTTCCGGCCCCACACCACGTATAAGCACGTGGTCACACGCACCCGCTCCTATGCTCCACAAAGCATTGTCCGTAACCTTGCAGACCCGAAGCGGCCTATGATAATCCACTTGTCTCTTCCAACACCAGGCTTCTCTTTGCGGGGTGGGTCTCATGGCTTTATCTAGGCTTCCATCTTCCCATACTTTCTGATTCTGATCCATCCCTTGTACCAGAAAGTAAATCTGATCTTTTAAAAAATAGTCGCATTGTCTCTATTACAGTTGCGCCTCCCCTTGCAGCACAGAACAATTCTGATAAAACTGAGGGAAGAGAGTCACCGGAGGAACACGTAGCCAGGGAAACTTACCTCTTTTTGGATAGTGAGCCTCTTCTTCTAGTCATGTCTGAGTTACTGCTGGGGCTTCGAGTTGGTCTAAGAAACTCAGTGGATGTAGGAGGTCTCGGGGACTAGTGACACAGAAAAAAGCCCAATGTTTCGTTTACTTATTATGGCGCTGAATTAAGTGCCAGGCCGTTGTCTATTCCTACTGCCTGAGCTTAATGTTATCTGACAGTCTTTCTAAGTGAATTAGTGAATTTCCAAATAAACCCAAACTGAGGTGACTTAAGTTGCCGTTTTCACATTTGTTTATTTCCCCTCACATTTATTCAAATGTATTTAGTCACAAAATCTGTTTGCTTGTTTTGTTTGTTTTGTAAATTTGTTGAGGATGGGACCTATTTTCCTTTTTTTTGGAATATAGATACTAGAATCCAAGGCCAAGTGGGATATAATGGAATATTGTAACAATTTTTTGGATAGAATTTTATGAATGGCCACAGAACTTTTAATCTTCTCTTTCTTTTCCCTGTGCTTGGATATTCTAGATTCAAACATCTTTCTTTTATTTACCACTTTTAAAAAGCATACTAATAAATATCGAGGTTATTTCTCTGGAGGAAAAACAAGGCAAAAGGCAATAGCTTCTGCTGCCGAGTTAAGGCTGCATCCCTCCATTAGGAAGAAATCCATCCTGTTATTAAATATACAGACTGACTCCCTTTAATTAAACTCTTTTCGAAAACTGATTAAGTTTAGGACTTTGAAAAAGAAAATATCTAACAGAAAGTTGCAAAGTGATAACATTCAGCTACATACAATGTGATTATTTTATTAATGATAATCCTCCTACAGCTTCCACTGAAACCAGATGAGGGAGGGAGACATTCGATCTGATTCAGCAGGTTTGCTTTTGCATAGGAGGTTCACCTACAGATAGGTGATTAATCAGCCAAGCAGATAGGTTTCTTCCTTCCTTCCTTCCTTCCTTCCTTCCTTCCTTCCTTCCTTCCTTTCTTTCTTTCTTTCTTTCTTTTTTTGATAAAGATAGATGAAAAGTTTCTAACTACAGCATTAACTGAGACAGAAAATAAAATAAAAAATTAAAGTGATCCACCTTTCCTATATTTCCTTATTGCCTACAGTTTCTATAAAAGTTGGCTAATAATTTTTATAAGTGAACTAACGTAGTCTCAGGAACTCTGTGATATGCAAAGAGTTGCTAATTATTTTATTTTCTTGATTAAATCTTTGAGTTAGAAAATATGCATTCATGAGATTTTTTTTTTTTTTCTTAAAGCTCAGCCTTCTGGGAAGTATTTAGAGATTTGTATTTCATCTTTTCTCTTCCCAGAGTACTGGTAGTATTTAAATTGCAATCATGCTCTCCTGTCAACAGGAGAATGGGCTTTCGCATAGGGCCTTTCTTGAACCTTTACGTTCATGTTGCTTATTCACATATAACAGAGTGGGTAGCGTGAGTTATTTCGCACACTCTTTCTGTCTCATGGCTCTGTTTCTCTGATACATACCCTTGTGTGCAGGAGACTGTGGTGATTGATGTCTCAGTCAATGCATTCTGAAACATTAATAGAATGCAATGTAGGAAAATAAGAAAAATCCTCTGATTGAGTTGATTTGGCTTATGCTGATGCCTTTGGGGAAACCTGAGCTGATTAAGCAATGAAATATATAAAGTTTATGCAATTCACCACTTATTGGTATTAAGGTATTTAAAATGTGTGTGTGTGTTTGTGTGTGTGCATCATTCATTCACATACAAACACACACATATATGTGTATGTATGTATAATGTATTATGTGGGCAAGAATTTTGAGACTTTGTCCATGTCAGCTAGTTTCTGATTGTGTAATAACAAGATTAATGTAATTGCTAAACTTATATATATTTTCTTTTGACACCTGTATTTTTGGCCCTTGGTAGCTAGAGACACTCTGCAGTCTTTATTCCCTTCCCAAGTCTTCTTTTTGTCAAAGGTATTTTTCACCTTGAATAACTATCATTGTGACAAACCAACATATATTACAAATACATAAGTCTATTTATTTAACAAAATCAGGAGTTTCCTTTTTCTGTTGTTAGTGAAGTCGCCATCTGTATCCTTTGCGGAGGAGAACCTCTTAATTTTCTGCAGATTCTACTGGAAATGTCGACTCTCTCCTGAGAACTTTAGCTTATTTGGGTTATAGCATTAGTTACTTTGAGCTCTGCTTTCTTTCCCTAAAGGAACACATTCCATTAATTTGCTTCAAACTGCTTTAATAGACTTAGCTCTCCCTTCCCATTTGACCTCAGAAACTCACTTAGCACATTATTGGACATGATCAACCATAACAGCATCAGAGAGCAGGGGATCATGATATTTGTCACCAGAAGGAGTGGACTGAAAATGTTCTCCACCCTTATAAGTTCTGTGGCCTTGATTTAATACAAAATATTAACCCATAGTTTGTTTTCCTATTTTTGTACAATTGGAATTATATTCAGTACTGAAGTCTGATGGAACAACCTGGAGCTTGTCAAGGTATAGTGACCTGTGTGAGAATGTTAGGCTATTTGGAAAATGACTGACTAGGTGAACCAAGCTGAGCTTTTCACTATGGTAGCTTAGAAAGGAGAAGAGCTAACAAGAACAGAACTGGCCAAAACAGCCACATCATGGGCCTTTAGAAGATTACAGAATCTTCATTTAAAAAAACTTTGGTTATGTTATGACAAATGCAGCCTAAAATATGTTAGGACAAGATGGCCTTTCTTTTTCTGTGTCTCTCTCTCTATATATATCCCTCCCTCTATCCCTCCTCTTTCTTTCCCTCTCTCAGCCCTATTTCTCTGACTCAGTCCTTCTCCCCCTACCATATTCTCTCTTGGCTCTCCCTTTCAAATCTTCTAAGATGTGGATTGGATGTTGTTCCTGTGCTGGGAGGTTGGTCTTGGATGTGGATCTTATCAGGTGGGTCATAGAGGAAAACAATTATGCCATGGGGCTTCATCTTTTTGAAGGAATTAGAGCAGGTATCTCAACGTGATGGTTCTTAAAACAGTGGGTTAGTTCTCGAGAAAGCAGGCTCTCTGATGGGCCGTGCTTTGCTTCCAGCTACAGGCCATAGCTACAGAAAGTGCTGCTTTCTGCTTCACTCAGGGGGTCTTTATTTATTACATGCCTCCACTCCTCCTCTACATTATTGTCACGTTGTGACCCAGCTGGGGCATGGAATCTCCATATGTCAGTCCCTCTCATCCTTTCAGGCACCCAATCATATGCAAAATAAACCTCTTTATAAAGAGCACTCCCACAGCTGCATTAAATAAACCAATCCTTATCTCTTTTGTAACCATCCCTCTGCACATCATTATTTCTGTTTTACCACTATCTTAATATATCATTAATATTTTTGAGAAAACAATTCATATCCTGCTTTTGCTAGATGAGCTCACAGATAATATCTTGAAGAAAAGATTAGAAAGACTGATCACACTGAGAAAGACAAGATGAGAGTTGCCAAGATTATGTTCTGTGCATGTGATATCTGTAGACAGAATGCATGGATTTGCCCAAGAGGAGAAGCAAGATTAGTCAAGAAAACCAGTAAGTGCTGGTCTAATGGATTAGGATAAGATCAGGGAATCCAATGTGTAAGTAGTAAAATATGTTTAACTTATATTCTTTGGGTCCCTATTATAAGCTGGCCATCGCTCTAGGCATTAGAAATCAAGTAATGAGATTTGATTCCTTCTTCTTTAGAACATCCCTTTTTGTGAAGGATACAGGATTTATAATCTCATATATA
Organism: Lophiomys imhausi; assembly: GCA_907164525.1. Classification (NCBI taxonomy): domain Eukaryota; kingdom Metazoa; phylum Chordata; class Mammalia; order Rodentia; family Muridae; genus Lophiomys; species Lophiomys imhausi. Next base: position 2,522,535 of record CAJQZJ010032342.1, read on the forward strand.
TATATATATACACACATATATATGCTGACTATAAGCAAATATAAATTCTAATGTTGGAACTGAGATGAGGCAAAGTTTATTCATTGCAAAGTAAGAACCAACAGAAGGAAACTGACCTGTTCATAGATGGGGCTTGGCTTGTTTGAACTAAAATGGGAACATGAACGATAGTAAACGAGATAAAGAGATATGACGATCATGGGCAGGTTAACAGAACATGCGAGGGAGCTTCTAGTTCCTACACATTCGTGGAAGCCCTGGGATGGTTAAGAAAATACCAAGTGGATGTTATTACATGCATAGCAAAATGTGTAATACGTATGAGAAAGCCAGTAATGTCTCCCAAGTAAAGGTGAAAACTGAAAATTCAACTGCGTTGTGAAGGAGAGCAGGGGAGTGTAGATCATGACCTGAGAAACGCAAGCCTCAGTCTAATGGAGATGCACTTACGGAGAAAATCTAAGAGAACACTGTGTTCAGGAAACTGAAAGGAAAACATTTCAAGACAGAGACATCACTGGAAGTAGAACCTGAGACAGCAGGGACAGGGAGACCAGATCCATTGATGATTACAGTAAGGAAGCCAGGCAGGAGTGGCCAGAGAATGAGAGGGGGAATAAGACACAAGCTTCTATTGATTGATTGAAGTGTGTGTGTGTATGCATGTTTTAAAAGTGTTATTTCCACAGGTAAAAGGGAACATTATTTTCTGAATGGGTGGTAGTGGTGGCCTGAGAGGGGAGGGCAGCCCACACCAGTCAGTGCACATGCACAGTAGGGGCAGATTGGAAAGTTTCTTACGAAGGAAACTTTGCCATTTGATGGATTTAACTTTTTTTTTTTTTTTTTTTAACAAATCAAGGTAATTTGCTGAGAGAAACCAGGGAAAGCTTAGCTGAATGTTTGAAAACTCAGAATTAAACTGAAAATTTGAAGGTAATCGTATAGAATGTAAAGATGACTTAGAGAATCAACATGTGCCATGATGAGGCCTCATTTGAAGCTGTTGTTTCCCAAGCTACAGTGTAAGTAATGCACTTTCTAATGAAACACGGCAGTTGTAGGATAATCAGTACAGGCTCAGAGAAAACAGGTGGTTACTTCATTCAGGTTAAGGGTCTGGGCAGATGTCTTCAGTTAGAAATCAAGATGAAGTTCACTTTTGAAGGGAGTGAATGGAATGACTAACCAAGAAATCCGAGCAGGATGAGTGGATGAACCACAGAAATAGGTCAGACCCGTTTGAAGAAGAATGTCATAAATAAGCTAGTTGAAGAGACTTCTGGTAGTTTGGATCACTGGTTTTATAGCATAGCTGTTAGATGCACTAGGAGAAGCCAGAGTGTGATATTGATCATAGCCAGAAGAGACAAGGAAAGGGTCATTTAATAAATGATTTGAATACCCGAGAGGCCACTGGAGTGGAGCAGCCAATCACGAGGACAGTTAAGTTACCGGAAGAATAAGCTGGTGGGAGGTACAGAGAACTTCAGAGGAGTTCTGAGGACAGTTAAGTTACCTAAGAATGAGCTGGTGGGAGGTACAGGGAACTTCAGAGGAGTTGTGAATCCAAGGAATAAGATTTGTCTGTCAGATACAAGAGAGCAAGACTCATAGGGGCATGAAAGGGGGAGGTCGCTGTAGCTGGATTCCGTCAACCTTGAAGGAGAAGGCTTGGCAGAGACATTGGTGATAGGAAGAGAAGTGTTCTCCGGGACAGTGAGGCGTGAGTCTCCGCCACCTGGGAAGACTTCAGGGGAGGTGGGGGTGGTTGGTAGATCCTGGATCCCTAACTCAAAGTTGATGGGATGTCCACTGGCAACTCATGGTGTCTTTAAAGATCACAGTTTGAGGAGTGTGGTTTCTGTCTGCAAAGTAGGGTCAACGACTTATCTGACTTTGCTAAGTATTGTGAAGGAAGTGGTTAATAAGCAAAGGAAGAGTTGACAGAGACTGCAGGCCTTAACAGCTCGACAGGGACAAAGGGTGACATAACAGTGCCTGTAATGGGTCTGGGCTCAACACAATTTAAAATGGAAGCTTGCATAAAATATGTGGGTATGTGGGCATTTACTCCTTCAGCTGATGAGTATTCATGAACTGATGGAACTGAGTAAGATTACCTGTGTAACACAACGTCTAAACATTGTGTTAATGTATGGACATTGATCTAAAAGTAGACATTAAAATATAGATGTCCATTAACTGAAATATATAAATCAAAATAATGAAATCATTTAGTAACCAATAAAAATCCCATTCTTTACTCTTCTAAAGCTACAACAATTATTCCTGTGACCACTAGAGTTATTAAAAACAGCAGAGAATAAATTAAAGGTGACAGCTGTTCAACCTGGTTTTACAAACCTCCAAGAGTTGAAAAAACTTAGAGCTAAGGTAAAATAATGCATGGTGTTAGCCCATGCCGTTACCTCCAGTAGAGACAGGAGGATCACTATAGAGTTAGTTGTCTTATAAATTCTAGAGTTACC
>CAJQZJ010032342.1:2534950-2556189 GCA_907164525.1 Lophiomys imhausi
TCTTCTTCTTCTTCTTCTTCTTCTTCTTCTTCTTCTTCTTCTTCTTCCTCTCTTCCTCCTCCGCCTTCTCCTCCTTTTTATTTTGCATATATGAGAGTTCTATCTGTACGTGTTTCTGTGCATGTGTGCAGTGCTGGTGGTGACCAGAAGATGTCAGATGCCCAGCAACTGAGGTCGTAGATGCTGTGAACCACCAAGTGGATGCTGGGAATGGAGCCAAGTACCCTGGAAAACCAGACAGCTCTCTTATCTGCTGAGCCAGCTCTCTTATTTCCTGTCCCTTGTTCCATCCCCCTGATCTCCCCAGTTTCAGAGGAACAAGGAGAATCATACGTTCTTTGAAAGATGTCTATTCAAGGACCGCGGTATCAAGAGCACAGGCTAACCAAGTAAGGTACCAAATACACCTAATGGTTTAAATAATCAGATGTTAATTTGTACACACATATCCACTAGCACTTAAAGTACCCAAATGTTCTTGCCAAGATTGGTAGCCTTATCATAAAATTTAAAATAATTACAGAAAGGGGACATTTAATCTATTGATGCTATTTGTTCCTAAAAACAAAACCAAATGAGGAAGAAAACACAAATAAGTAGGAACACTATTGGACCAAGAGAAAATTTTCAAAACTTCTATGGAATTTAGTGCTATTTTATAATTCTAAAAATTCAGACAATGGATGTCCATTTATAAAAGATTGAAATTAGACCCATACTTATCACCTTGTACAAAACTTAAGTCCAAGTGGATCAAAGACCTTAACATAAGGCCGATCACACTAAATCTACTAGAAGATAAAGTGGGAGAAATCCTCGAACTAATTGGCACAGGTGACAACTTCCTGAACAGAACACCAAGAGCTCAGGACCTGAGATCAATAATCAATAAATGGGACCTCATGAAACTGAAAAGCTTCTGTAAGGCAAAAGACACTGTCATTCGAACAAAATAGCAGCCTACAGATTGGGAAAAAAATCTTCACCAACCCCACATCTGACAAAGGGCTAATATCTAAAATTTACAAAGAACTCAAGAAATTAAATGTCAAGAAACCAAATAATCCAATTAAAAAATGGGAGAAAGAGCTAAACAGAGAATTCACAAAGGAGGAATTCCTAAAGGCTGAGAGACACTTGAAGAAATGCTCAGCAACCTTAATCATCAGAGAAATGCAACTCAAGACGACTCTACGATTCCATCTCACACCTGTCAGAATGTCTAAGATCAAAAGCTCAAATGACAGCACATGCTGGTGAGGGTGTGGAGAAAGGGGGACCTTCCTCCATTGCTGGTGGGAGTGCAGGCTTGTGCAACCACTATGGAGGTCAGTGTGGCGATATCTTAGAAAACTTGGAATAGCTCTGCCTCAGGACCCAGCCATACCACTTCTGGGTATATACCCAAATGTCTCCTCACGGAATCATAAGGAAGTTTCCTCATCTATGTTCATAGTAGCCTTATTTGTAATAGCTAGAAACTGGAAACAACCCAGATGTCCCTCAACTGAAGAATGGATTAAAAACTATGGTACATCTACACAGTGGAATACTACACAGCTATCAGAAACAAGGAAATTATGCAATTTGCAGTCAAATGGATAGAGCTAGAAAAGCTCATCCTGAGTGAGCTAACCCAGACTCAGAAGGATGGACATGGCGTCTATTCACTTATAGTCAGATTTTAGCCATACAGTACAGGATATCTATTCTACAACCAATGCACTAAAGGGGACAAGAACATAGACTTTGTTACCTGTCAATGAGACACTTTGCCCTAGTGGTGCTGCCTTGTAGGCCCCCAGTGTATGAGGAGGCTCTTGGCCCTCATACGACTGCTGAACTGGGGCGGGGGACTGTTATGTAGGGACACTCCACTCCAGAGGAGTGGGATGGAAGGGTTGGGGGTAGAGGGTGGGAGGGTGGGACTGGGAAGGGTCAAAAGAGGACACTATGATGGAGATGTAACCTGAAGCAATAAATAAATAAATTTAAATAAAAAATTCAGACAAATTTTTAAGAAAAATTAATTTTTTATTAAATTAAAATTGACATGTGTTAAACTACATATTTGAAGAGTATTTTCATGACTTTGGACAGTAATACAGACAAGAAAGTGAACACATCTCTCAACCTTCAAATGCCTTCTCACAGTCCTTGGATGCCCCTTCCTATCCCTCTTTCCAGCCACTGATCTGCCTTCTGCAGTCACATGTCATACTTCTTTAGAGTCCTATCTAAATTAATTCCTAAAGCAGGGCTTCTTCTGTGTGAACTACCTTCCTTCCCCCCTTTTTTAAAAAAAAAATCAGGGTTTTACCATGTTTTATTAGTGACAATAGTTTTTCCTTCTTTTGTGAGTAAATACTCGTTTGTTATCTGGTTGTACCTTTTGTACATTCACACGTTGGATATTTTTGTTATTTAATTTTTCTAGGAAAATCTGAATGGAAGTTCTCTTCTCTTCTTATGGGGGTAATTGCTTTCACTCTTCTTGGATAGATCCCTTGAATGTTATTTATAGTTGCATGATGACATTTAATCTATGCAGTGAACTATTACCATTCCACAGTGGCTATGCTATGTGAGTTTTCATAACTTTCATGTACAGTTTCCCAGTAGCCAGTTACTTTAAACATCTCTTCATGTGTTTCTTTGCCAAACATATCTTGTCTTCTTCATATTTCTTAAATATTCAGACCATTGTTAATTTAGTTGTCTGTTCTTTTAATACTGAGTGTTAAGTCTTGTTTATAAGTTCCACGTACACACTCCATGCTCACTATAGGATAAATATTTCATGACCCCCCAATTGGTGTCTTGAATCTAATTGTTGGGACAGTATTTTTTAATAAAATGTTGAAATTTGGTGGTTTGGTTTGATGTGTTTGCCTCTTAATTTCCCCCCAATTCTCTTCAAGAAGTTTTCGAAGCTTGGGTTCTTCTATCATATTTATTGTGCATAATGAAGTCTTTTTATTTGAATATGGCATAATCAGAATAGATATTTAGTTTTTGCATATGAATACTAATATGTTACATAATTTATTGTTGAAGAGTTAAATTATTCTTACTTGAAGTGCCACGTAACATTTGTCAGATTAAGGTGGCATCTGTTTTCGGACCCTGTCTAGTCCTATTTATCTGGAAGTTGAGTCTACTTTTACATCACTACCCTGGGGTTCTGTTAGCCAAAACCTCAGAACACTTAAAACTAGGTTAAAAAACCCTTCCTTTAATATTTTCAAAGTTGGATTGGTTCCTCCAGATTCTTTGTATTTCTCATATATTCTAGACATAGCCTTTCAATTCATCAAAAAGTGCTCAATTTTGATAAAGATCATACATGATTTCTAGACAAATTTGTGAAATATTTCTGAGTATACAAAGCAAAGCCATAAACTGAAAACATGTTCATGTGCCCATCAACTTTAGTGTGCAGACACCTGTGGCATATTCACAGAAAGAAATACTATTCAGTCATGAAAAAAAAATATCAGCGCACATGCAACAGTATATATGAATCCCAAAAGCCAGCATCAAGGTGAAATCAACACAGAAAAAATGACTATATACCCTAAAATTCTATTCATAAGGAGTTTTAAGAATGCCAAATGTATAATTTTTTAAAAAGATTATTGGTTTTCCAGAGTTGAACAAGGTGTATGTTAGAAGGTGTTTTTAGGGCGATGGGCGTGTTTTCAGTTATGCTTGTGGTGGTAGTACATGGAGACATGTATTTGTAAAAACATCTGTAGTTGGGCCCTTAGAGTTCGATGTGTATATGTATTATATCAAAACATGAACCTAACAAAATTAGGTAGCACAGAAGTCCTGCCTCTCCAATCACCCAGTGTTGACAGGGTTTAACTTCTGCTCTGACAATTAAAGGTGAGTTACTCTTGGTGCTGGGTTTCTCAAGTACGGATGTTATTTATCATACTGCAGCTGCATGGGGAGGAAATTCAGTGACCATTTAAACTTAGGGAAGAAATCTAGGTAAGAGGAAAAGTCTTGATGCAGCCAGTACATTGGTGAAAGCTCAATTCGGAATATGCTCTTTTTGTCCCAACCGCAATCACTTTTAGCAGATTCATAACTAAAAGACTTCAATATTGTTTTACTTGAAAGTCTTTTCCCCTGATCCCGGGGCTTAATGCCATGGCTTCCCCAATTTAAAGTGACGTTGCCTCATTTCAGTTTACTGCAGAGGAGTTAGAAAGTCTCAAGTGTTTTCTTTTTTGACAACTATTTTCTCTCTTCATTATGAAAATGCTTCTCAATCAAGAATGCCTAACAGTTGAACTGTTCTCACAGTCTTTGTAATGTAGCACCAGCATTTGGTAGTGATTCTAAAAATACTTCTGAAGTGTTTACTTTGTGTTTTGTATTAAATGTTGTGAGTAGAAGAACCATATGGTTAAGTATTTTATAACATTTTTTTTCAAGTGGCATTATTGCAAACGCAGTACATTGAATGTAACCGAGAATATATAAAGTCTTACTAAAATATAAATGCTCAAATGAGAGACACATTGAGTTAGTGAAGATGCCAGGACACAATAAAAGCCCTTTAATTTACTAGCTACTGGAGGGAAACACACTTTAAAGCTGGTGTAAATTAAGAAAAAAATCTGCTTTTTGTTCAAGGAATACACAATTAAGGGAAACAGAAAATTTTTTTTTTGTTATCACAAAGGCGGAATTAACATTTACATTCTCAATATCTCACCGAGTTCACAGATGAGACATATATATATACATACATATATATATATACATATATATATATATTCCCTTTTATTGGTGATTAGTTTCCACTATGTTGAAGATAAGGAACATGAGCTCAATCCTAGAACTCTCTGCTTGTGAATCTATTGTATCATCTAATTCCTGTGTGCAACTTTGGGGCCCTTGACATTTCCCTGAGGAACATTGCTGCTTCTGTACCCATTCCGGATCCATCCCAGTATGCTGACCTCCTAAACAATCATACAGAAAAAGTTCCAAAGGCAAATGCAAGTTTTAGATCTGACCATGATAATGATAGAAAAATAAACAACTGAGGAAAGCGGGCATGGACAGAAAGAAGGAATGTTTAAAATGCTGTAGTTGTATCACATCCAGTGTGTGAGTGAAATCTGAGAGAAATACAAATATTATTCATATATTTCTGAAATCCAAATAGTGTGTGTTATATAAATAATAAGAATAACATCAAATATATAAGAACGTGTGGGATGCTGATATCCACTAAGTTCCTGTTCTCTTTCTCTCTCTTAGAATAAATTTTCTCTATTGTAATTCCCTGTTGAAGGGTGCCAAGACACAAGCCAAGAGGAAATGAGACCAAGTCGTTACCAGAAGTTGGATGCTTGCCTTCCCTCATCCCTTGTCTTTAGGGAGGCTGTCACATTCCAGTTTATTTCCAGGATGTTATTTTCTAAACAGCAGGTACAGAATTACCCCAAAATATATACTGTGAGCCAGGCAAAATTACTCAGTTTTGTAGTCTCCTGTTCACTAAAAGGACACCAAAGTTTTTTTTCATGGCTGAAGCGTCATACTTGATTACCTACTAAGTTCAATTCCAAGAATAAATACATGAACAAAAGTTTTCATACTTTATAATCCATGGCCTAGATCCATCTATCATTTCTTTTTTTTTTAAATACTTTATTTTTTTTTCTTCAAGTTACATCTCAGTAACAAACCCCTCCCTATTCCTCTCCCTATCCCGCCCTTCCACCCTCTTCCCCCCAGAAGTTTCCCCTTTCAGTCCAACAGATGGTTCCTTCTCTTATAACAGTAAGTATTATACAAAACAGTAGATATAAATATGCCACATTTATGAGAGTTAAATGGCCCAGTATACCTTCCCAATGTCCAGTTTATACATATTTGGCCCCTGACTTTAACATTCTACTATCTAACAGACTCCATGAGTTTAGGGGTCTATATGTGACTCAACATTCATACTAACTTGCAACACACTTTTAAGAGTATCTTCTTAGATCTATAACACCCTCTTGATTCCTAAACAATTCAAAATTTAACTATGAGACTCTAGCTGTCTATTCTTCAACCACCTCAGAGACCTGAGAGGGATAAATATATTTGCTTATATAGGAAGTGCAGGGCCTGCAGCTTCCAAAACTAAGAAGGAACATACCAATGACTGCCTGGACAGTTCCCATTTTCTCTCCATACATTCCTGCATCAGTCTTCAGCCTTTGGGTCCTGTTTCTCTGACAGACATTTGTTGTAGAGCCAGGATTATGATGGACTTACCTACCCTGTCTTGGCAGAGTTAGGCTGTCGACTTCCCTGCTACCAAGTTTTGTCCTTTTTGGACAGCAGTCTGTCTGCAGTTGGTGCAAGGGGTTTTTTCATGCCAAGAGAAAGGCTTGCCACTAATTCAACCATCTTACAGTGGAGGTTCTTCGATGCTTATCTTCTACTTGGAGTAGAATAGGGGGTGCTGTCAGGCGCTTATATGTCTTGATATCAAAAAAAATCTTGATTTAAGATAACACCTTTGAATGCCATATTCTGCAGATCTCTTGGGGTTTTTGAAGATGCCTTATCCATCTCTTGTATTTGGATAAGCAAATGTTGCTTGTCTCTTAGCAACTTGATTACTGGGTAGTTTAGAGAATATCTGTGATAGACTGTCATAGTAGCTAACAAAGTGACATGTTTGCATGACTAGGAGTTTGTTTTAATTATCCTAGACCGTTTTAGACGGTTGGTATCAATAGATCAGAGCTTCACATTTTATTTTTAAGTATCTCTAGGTATGATACCATTAGGAAGCATTACCTTTAATTTTGTATCAATATACAAAGATCTATTCAATTGTGGTTAAATATACTCTTAATTATGTATCAATATACCAAGATCAATGCCTATGTAGCCCAATATAATCTTAATATTACGTCCATATGCAAGGGTCAATACCATTGTGGCCAACTATAATCTTAATTTTGTATCAATATACAAAGATCAATACCAATGTAATCCAATACAATCTTATTTTTGCACAATAAACAATGGTCAATACCACTTTAGCTACTAATTTTGTATCAATATACAAAGGTATAAGGGAATATTCAATAATCTGCCCCTTCTTCTTGGACCTCCCTGTGCTATGTCTATATCTCATTTTTCTCAAGCCCATGCACTCCTACATAGGAGAGGAAGAAGGATACAGAAAAGGAAAAGTAGGAATTCCCTGGGGCTAACCTCCAAAACCCATTAAGACAGGACCATTTATCAGCTTGTAGTCTCTTCCCCTACATAACAGAGTTTTCAGTTTTCCTTAAAATAACCAAAAAGAAGGGCGGAGAAATACCCTCCCCACCCTCTGGGCATGGGAGGTCGCTCTCTTAAAGTGACTTCCTGCTGATTTGGGTCGTAGTAGACCTGTTTGGGGCCCGAACCCAAATGGGAAAATGATTAAAAATGTTAGTACACTCCTTTTATGTTCAGTCCTTCAGTTCTCAGCTGTTTAGATGACCTAAGGGGTTTGTAGGCAGAAGCTGATCTTGCAGGTTTCACTGAGGTTCCTGCTGGGGCATTGTGTAGAGCTGAGCAGTCCCAGCGACATTGGATTGCTGTGGTGGTTGCAGGCCCCCGATGGAGACAGCTATTGAGGAAGTCTGCCAGGCAGAATCAACTGGGTCACTCGTCCTCCGTGGTGCCTGATTCTGCTCTCTGCTGAGGATTCTGCTGTCCAGCCGTCCCCGGGCTCCCCTAATGGACGCTTCGATTCTCCTGGAACGCTAAGAACAGAGCCCTGCCCCAATCCCAACCCTAGGACAATTGCCCTCTTTTTTTTGGGGGGGGGATGGGGGGCTAGGTAGTACTTCTCCTGAAGCTAATTTGGCCTTCTGACAACATACAAAGCGTTATCTTTCAATCCGGGTTAAAGAAGAAATCATTCTGTCACCTTGGAGCTAATCCAGCTCTGGTGTATATATTTTGAGATCCCAAAGGACAATCTGCCTGCATCGAGAAGGCCTTTTGTAAGTAGCCTCCAAACCTAGGTCCCTCCAAATCCCATGTGTGTGTCTCTGAACTCTAATTATTGGGATCAGGGACCTGTGTTTACCATCTGAAGGGATCAAAGATGTGTTCCACCACTCCTGGATCGAAGTCTTTCTCTGTTTAGAGTTTGCCCTGCATCAGGCTGACCCTGAGTTCTAGGATCTTCCCGTTTCTGTCTCCAGTGTGCTGGGAGTTGGGACCAAGGGTGTACTCTTCTTGAATGGTGGGACCAAGAGTATGCACCCTCACCACCCCGCTCCGTATGACTCCAGAATACATAAGACCACCAACTCTACGGTGCCCCCCCCCCCCTGTCTCCGCTGAAGTCAAAGGCATGGGCCAATACCTTAATTCTCTTGTATTTTACCTTAGCTCCACGTCTTCTCTACACCTGGAGGTCTGCAAAACCAGGCCGAATGGCTGTATCCTCTGTTCCATTCACAGTGTTTCAGCCCTGCCCCTGCCTTTTTTTTTTTTTAGTTAATAAATTTATTTGATTGTTGCTTCAGGTTACATTCTTATCATATTGTCCTCTTTTCCCGCTTCCCAGCCCCACCCTCCCATGCTCTACCCCCTGACCCTTCCATCTTGTTCCTCTGAGGTGGAGTGTCCCTGCCTAACATTCTCTCACCCTCACCACAGATCAGGAGTCATATGAGGGCCAAGAGCCTCTTCATTCACCGGGGGCCTACGAGGCAGTACTGCCAGTGACTGGTGTCTCATTGCTACTGGGGGAATACTAAAAAAAGACCAAGAAACACACAAAACCACAAAAACAAAGAATATCAACAAAAAAAAGAGAGGAAAAAGAGAAGGGAAAAGGAAAAAGAAAAAAGAAAAAAAGAAGGAAAAAAAAAAGATAAAAAAAAATAAAAAAAAATTATGTCCTTGTTCCTTTTGATGTGTTGGTTGTTGTACAGATATCCTGTACGATATAGTTAAAATCCTACTATAAGTGAATAGATGCCATGTGCATCCTTCTGAGACTGGGTTAGCTCACTCAGGATGAGCTCCTCTATATCCATCCATTTGGTTGCAAATTGCATGATTTCATTGTTTCTGATAGCTGAGTAATATTCCATTGTATAGATGTACCACAATTTTTAATCCATTCTTCAGTTGAGGGACATCTGGGTTGTTTCCAATTTCTAGCTATTACAAATAAGGCTGCTATGAACATAGATGAGGAGACTTCCCTATGTCTCCGTGAGAGGTCCTTTGGGTGTATACCCAGAAGTGGTATGGCTGGGTCCTGAGGCAAGGTTATTCCTAGATTTCTAAGATATTGCCAGATAGACCTCCATAGTGGTTGCACAAGCCTGCACTCCCACCAGCAATGGAGTAGGGTTCCCCTTTCTCCACACCCTCGCCAGCATGCGCTATCATTTGAGCTCTTTATCTTAGCCATTCTAACAGGTGTTAGGTGGAATCTCAGGGTCGTCTTGAGTTGCATTTCTTTGATGATTAAGGATGTTGAACATTTCTTCAGGTGTCTCTCAGCCCTTAGGGATTCCTCCTTTGTGAATACTCTATTTAGCTCCATCTCCCATTTTTTGATTGGATTATTTGGTTTCTTGGCATTTAGTTTCTTGAGTTCTTTGTAGATTTTAGATAATAGCCCTCTATCAGATGTGGGGTTGGTGAAGATTTTCTCCCAGTCTGTTGGTTGCCGTTTTGTTCGAATGACAGTGTCCTTTGCTTTACAGAAACTTTTCAGTTTCATGAGGTCCCATTTGTTGATTGTTGATCTCAGATCCTGAGCTGTTGGTGTTCTGTTCAGGAAGTTGTCACCTGTGCCAATGAGTTCGAGGGTTTCTCCTACTTTTTCTTCTAGTATCTTTAGTGTGGCCGGCCTTATGTTAAGGTCTTTGATCCACTTGGAATTAAGTTTTGTACAAGGTGATAGGTATGGGTCTAATTTCATTCTTTTGCAAGTGAACATCCAGTTGGACCAGCACCATTTGTTGAAGATGCTGTCCTTCTTCCATTGTGTGTTTTTGGCTTCTTTGTCAAAGATTAGTTGGCCATAGGTGTGTGGATCCATGTTTGGGTCTTCAATTCGATTCCATTGATCCACTGGTCTGTTTCTATACCAGTACCATGCTGTTTTTATTACTGTTGCTCTGTTGTACAGCTTGAAATCTGGGATGGTGATACCTCCAGATGTTTTTTAATTGTACAGGATTGATTTACCTATTCTGGGCTTTTTGTTGTTCCATATGAAGTTGAGAATAGCTTTTTCCAGGTCTATAAAGAATTGTGTTGGTATTTTGATAGGAATTGCATTAAATCTATATATTGCTTTTGGTAGGATAGCCATTTTTATTATGTTGATCTTACCTATCCATGAGCATGGGAGATCTTTCCATCTTCTAAAGGCCTCTTCCATTTCTTTCTTCAGGGGCTTGAAGTTCTTGTTATATAGGTCCTTTACATGCTTGGTTAGACTTACCCCAGGTATTTTATGTTTTTTGTGGCTATTGTGAAGGGGGTTGTTTCCCTTATTTCTTTCTCGGTATATTTGTTTGTTGTATAAAGAAGGGCTTCTGACTTTTTTTGAGTTAATTTTGTATCCAGCCACCTTGCTAAAGTTGTTTATCAGCTGTAAGAGTTCTTTGGTGGAGTTTTTGGGGTTGCTTATGTATACTAACATATCATCTGCGAATAGGGATAATTTGACTTCTTCATTTCCAATTTTTATCCCTTTGATCTCCTTTAGTTGTCTTATTGCTCTAGCAAGGACTTCAAGTACTATATTGAAGAGATATGGTGAAAGTGGACATCCTTGTCTTTCCCTGAGTTTAGAGGAAATGCTTCAAGCTTCTCTCCATTTAATTTGATGTTGGCTACTGGCTTGCTGTATATTGCCTTTATTATTTCTAGGTATGGTCCTTGTATGCCCGTTCTCTCCAGAACTTTTAGCATGAAGGGGTGTTGGATTTTGTCAAATGCTTTTTCTGCATCTAGCGAGATTATCATGTGGTTTTTTTCTTTCATCTTGTTTATATGGTGAATTACATTGATAGACTTTTGTATATTGAACCATCCCTGCATTCCTGGGATGAAGCCTACTTGATCATGATGTATGATATTTTTGATGTGTTCTTGAATTCGGTTTGCTGGTATTTTATTAAGTATCTTTGCATCTATGTTCATGAGGGAGATTGGTCTGAAGTTCTCTTTCTTTGTTGAGTCTTTGTGTGGTTTAGGAAACAGAATGACAGTGGCCTCATAGAATGAGTTTGGCAGTGATCTCTCTGTTTCTATGTGGTGGAAGAGTTTGAAAAGTAATGGTGTTAGTTCCTCTTTGAAGGTCCGGTAGAATTCCGTGCTAAAGCAATCTGGCCCTGGGCTTTTTTTTTGGTTGGGAGATTATTAATGACTGTTTCTATTTCCTTAGGTGTTATTGGGCTGTTTAAGCTGTTAATCTGATTTTGATTTAGTTTTGGTAGGTGGAATTTATCGAGGAAATTGTCCATTTCGCTTAGGTTTTCAAATTTGGTGGAATATAGATTTTTAAAGTAATGCCCGAATATTTTCTGGATCTCCTCAATGTCTGTTTCTATTTCTCCCTTTTCATTTCTGATTTTGTTGATTTGTGTTCTGTCCCTTTGCCTTTTAGTTAATTTGGCTAGGGGTCTGTCTATTTTGTTGATTTTCTCAAAGACCCAACTCTTGGTTTCATTGATTCTTTGTATAGTTCTTTTTGATTCTAAGTTGTTGATTTCAGCTCTAAGCTTGATGATTTCCTGTCTTCTGCTCCTCTTGGGAATGTTTGTTTCTTTTTTTTTCCAATTCACCCAGATTAGCTCTTAGTTCAGTAATATGAGCTGTCACAATTTTCTTTTTGAAAGCACTTAGTGCTATGAACTTTCCTCGTAGCACAGGTTTCAATGTATCCCATAGGTTTGGGTATGTTGTGTCTTCATTGTCGTTGGATTTTAAGAAGTCTTTGATTTCCTTCTTTATTTCTTCCCTGACCCAGTGGTCATCCAGTAAGGAGCTGTTCAATTTCCATGTGTGTGTAGGCTTTCTGTTGATTCTTTTGCTGTTGAAGACCAGCTTTATTCTGTGGTGGTCTGATAAGATACAAGGTGTTATTTCAATTTTCTTGTATCTATTGAGACTATCCTTGTGACCAATTATGTGGTCGATTTTGGAGAAGGTTCCGTGGGGTGCTGAGAAAAAGGTGTATTCCTTTGTGTTTGGGTGAAACATTCTGTAGATATCTGTTAGGTCCATTTGTTTCATGATCTCTGTTAGACTCAATATTTCTCTGTTTGTCTTCTGTCTTGATGTTCTGTCCTTTGTTGTGCATGGGTTGTTGAAGTCTCCCACTACTAATGTGTTGGGATCGACGTGCACTTTAAGTTTTAGAAGTGTTTCTTTTACGAAAGTAGGTGCCTTTGTATTTGGGGCATAGATGTTCAGTATTGAGATTTCCTCTTGATGAATATTCCCTTTAATGAGTATAGAGTGCCCTTCTTTGTCTTTCTTCATTAACTTCAGTTGGAAGTCTGTTTTGTTTGATATTAGGATGGCTACTCCAGCTTGCTTCCTGGGTCCATTTGCTTGGAAAACCTTTTCCCAGCCCTTTACTCTGAGGCAGTGTCTATCTTTCGTAGTTAGATGTGTCTCTTGTATACAGCATAAAGAAGGGTCTTGCTTGCAGATCCACTCTGTAAACCTATGTCTTTTTATTGGGGAGTTGAGTCCATTGATGTTGATGGATATTAGTGACCTGGGGTTGTTATTTCCCATTAGTTTGGTATAGGTGGTGGTCCTGTGCCTCTTTTGGTTTAGTTGCTGAGGGGTTTTCTATTCCCTTTGTTTTCTTGGGTGGAGTTTTCTTCTCTGGGTTGGGATTTTCCTTCTAGGATTTTCTGTAGGGCTGCGTTTGTGGGAAGATATTGTTTAAATTTGATTTTGTCATGGAATATCTTGTTTTCTCCATCTATGTTGATAGAGAGTTTTGCTGGGTAAAGTAGTCTGGCTGGGCACCTATGATCTCTCAGGACTTGTAGTATATCTGACCAGGCCCTTCTAGCTTTTAACGTTTCTGGGGAGAAGTCAGGTGTAATTCTGATGGGTCTGCCATTGTATGTGACTTGACCTTTTTCTCTTACAGCTTTTAATATTCTTTCTTTTTTCTGTACATTTGGAGTTTCAATTATTATGTGGCGAGAGGAGTTTCTTTTCTGGTCTAATCTGTTTGGTGTTCTGTAAGCCTCTTGTATTTTTATTGGCATCTCTTTTTTTCAGGTTTGGGAAGTTTTCCTCTATGATTTTGTTGAAGATATTTCCTGGACCTTGGAGTCGGGGGTCCTCTCTTTCCTCTATACCTATAATTCTTAGGTTCTGTCTTTTCATTGAGTCCTTGATTTCTTGGATGTTGTGGGTGAGAGATTTTTTAGCCTTCTCATTTTCTTTGGATGTTGTACTGTTTTCTTCCACTGTATCTTCCATGCCTGAGATCCTGTCTTCCATCTCTTGCATCCTATTGTTGATACTCACATCCGTAGTTCCTGTTCTCTTCCCTTGGTTCTCCACTTCCTCTTTTAACTCTGACTGTGTTTTCTTTATTGTTTCTATTTCTATTTTCATGTCTTGTATGGTTTTGTTCGTTTTGTACATTTCCTTCTCCAGCTTGCTTGTTTTTGTATGAAAATCTTTCATGGCTTTTTCCTTTTCCTTTTCAAGCTCTGTTACCTTGGCTTGGAGCTCTTTAATGGTGTTGTTCCTTGTTTTGATTTGTAGAATTGTGGCTTCTTTGAATTCCTTCATAGATTTAAATTCTTCTTGCAGGGACTCTATCACTTTCCATAATGTAGAATTGTCAATGTTTTCATGTGTTTCTGTTGGTGTGTGGTTATCCGAATTGGATGAGCTAGGATGATTCTGCTTTGTTGGAGTCATAATTCCTTGATTTCTATTTTTTTTTTTTTGACCTTTGGCCATTGGATGCGTTTAGCTGTCTGTTTTCTGTGCTTGGAACCACAGTGGATGATTTGGTGCAGGGGACGAGTTACTTGGCTATCTGTCTTTGCTTACAGGGGGATTTCAAGGTCACTGAGGTTTTAATCGCCTGAGGCACTGTGAGCTGGTGCAGCCTATTCCCAGGTTGTGAGTAATGGACCCGGATTGTTTCACTGCTCCTAATTCAGACTTCCTTATGTTGCACTCTGAGTTATCAGCCTGTAATGGTTCTGATGGTATGGGCCTTTTTGCCCAGGCACAGATTCTGTGGGCTTTGTTTGTTGTCACAGAGGCTGACAGTGTCTGGCTCCACACCTAATATGTCTGGATTTTCCAGGATACAGCTATGGTCCCGATTTCTGGTTTCTCTCTAGGCTTCTCGCCACAGGGCTGGACTCTGTGCCTGATTCCCTTCCTGTCTGCGCCGCCACGGGTCCCGTGGGTACCCCAAGCCCCGGATCCTCCGGCTGCCTGAGTGGACCTCTCGTCCCAGCAGCTCAGCCGTGGGTGCACGGATCCCTGGCCCCACCCACGCCTGTCTCTCTCCCCAGATGACCTGCTGTGGGTTCGTGGGGATTTGGCCCTGCCAGCCGTGCTCCCTCCCCAGCTGCGCTACCGTAAGTTTGCGGGATTCGGCCCCTCCCTCCCGCCTTTGTGTTCCCAGCTTCCCGCACTCTCTCGGAACCTCCCGCCCTCCGCTTCACGAGCGGCTGCAGACCACCCTCTGATCCCCCTGTTTGTTCCTTGCTAAGCCTTCCACTATCTCGCAAAGTTTTTTAAGTGGGTATAAGTTCAACCTGATGTGTGGGGAGCCCAATAGGCCAGCGATCTATGGCCAAGTGGACCCTGATTCTGCCTGCTGTAAGTTGGGATCGATCTTACCAGGCGCCTCTACAAATGGGAGTTCCCCAATCCCGGGTTTAGTGGCTTCCGTGTCTGTGAGAGATGGGGAGAGCCTTGCCCTGGGACTTTTAACAGTCCCTTGGGAGCTGTGAGTGTTGGGGGGGGGGTGTAGCCCCTCCGGTTTTTGCACAGTGCCCAATAACTCTGTGTTTTTTATGGCTCTTTTTTCCCCGCATTCAAAATGCGTCAGTGTAGGTCGCCACCATCTTGGCCCACGCCATCTATCATTTCTTGACTTAATAAATAGGCTACATATTTTAGAAATTTTTTTTGTTGTTTTGTTTTTTGGGTTTTTTTTTTTTTTTGTTTTTTCGAGACAGAATTTCTCTGTTTAACAGCTCTGGTTGTCCTGGACTCGCTTTGTAGACCAGGCTGGCCTCGAACTTGCAAAGATCCACCTGCCTCTGTTTCCCAAGTGCTGGGATTCCCAAGTGCTGGGATTAAAGTCATGCGCCACCACCGCCCGGCTTCTTATAGAATTTTTTAAATACCTCTTTTAGTTGAGTTCCTTCTATCCTTTTATCCCTCCCTCCCTCCCCCTTTACCTCCCTCCTTCCCTTACTTTCTCCCTTTCTCTCTCCCTTCTTCCCTCCCTTCCTCCCTCTGTTCCTATACAGGGCTAGCAAGGGTATTTTCATGAAGGTATATATGTATTTAAAGTAGAGCCCACATATTCTACTTCCATCTGCCTTCTCCCCTCCCTATAGTCCCCTTTGATTCCACATAGATTCACTTCTACTTTTATATCATCAGGATATATATTATGTATATGCACCATTTAGTACCCACAAGTGAGAGAAATCTTATGTCTTGTCTATCTAAGACTGAAAATTCACTGAACATGGTGATCTCCAGTTCCACTCATTTTCTTCAACTGAACTAACTTTATTTATTTTGCTTAAACTTTCCCTTTTGTGTAATACACACTTTTTATTTATCTCTCTGTTGGACACATGGACTGTTCCACAATCAGGCTGCTATGAATAGAGTTGCAATAAATACCAGTGCACACATTTACCTGTAATGTTTTAATCAAGAAGCACTGTATCTGTCATATGTATATCTGTCATATGTATATCTGTCGTAGTATGTATATCTGTCATATGTAAATCTGTATGCTCTTTTGTGAGGAGCTCCATGTTCATTTCCACAAGGACTGGATTAGTTCACATTCCCACCATCAGGTACTGTTGTTCTCTTTTGTTTGCATCCTCTCCAGAATGTGTTGACATTTGTCTTTTTGATGATTGTGGTTCTGTCTGGGCCAAGAGAGAACTGAGAGTAAAGCAGTGTGTAAAGAGTTTGTCTTCCAGAAGTACACCACTCTTAAATACAGACAGGGAGTGCAATGCAGAAAATTAGTCATGGGACTGGATGGCTATGTGGCTATTATGTTGAACAAAGAGGACTTAGGTTTTTAAAAATCAATTCATTTTTATTTTATGTGTATTTAGTTTATGTGTTTTGCCTGCATGCATGACTGCACACCAAGGATGTTCAGTGACGTTAGAGTTCAGAAAAAGGTGTCATGATCCCCTGGAGTTGGAGGTACAGGCAGTTGTTAGCCACTATATGGTTACAAGAACCAAACCTGAGTCCTCTTAGTCACTGAAGAGCCTCTTTAGCTCCAGGATTTAAGTTTTACTAGCAGAAAAAGAACTACTGCTAAATTTTTGTCAGAAACATGTCATAATCAGAGCTGCATTTCTGAAAAATAAGTTGCCAATGAAAGGCACTCTGAGTTGGGTAGGGCTGGAGAAATGGGTCAGCAGAGAAGAGCACTTGCTGCTCTTGCAGGGTACCTGGGTTTTGTTCCCAGCACTCAGGCAGCTTCAAAGCCAGTAATTCTAGTTCCCGGAATCTGTCGCCCTCTTCTGGTCTCTCTGGCACTGAACCCACTTGTGCACATACATTCTCTCAGACAAAAACACATACATGCAAAATAAATAGGTAAGTAAGTACATCTTTGGGAGAAAGTGCTGAGTTGCCAGTTTTGCAGTTTTGTAGCATTTCGAATCAGCATACCATTTCATAGCTCTCAAATCTCAGCATCCATCTTTTTGTAAACCCAAGTTTCTGAAGAACCATTAAACATGTGTAAAGATGTCTGCAACACTTCCTTTTTACCTCCATGAACTCAACAGCAAGGAAAGAAATATTATGGAATTGAGTGATTTCCACACACTTGTTGTTCAAATGCAGGGTCGCCTTTATAACTTCAGTACTTGGCAATTCTTCAATAGAGAGTTAAATATCCAAGGCTGGTCGATAAATAGGAGTGTCTGGCAGTAGAGAATGTAAGCAGGGGATAGTCTCGGGAACCAGAACTAGGGATCAACCTGTCAAAGGCAGGGGTGAACCAATGTGTCTTAATGGATCAAAACAAACAAAGCACATTGATGACAGATAAGAGTTCCAGACATTACAAGTTAAAACTACTTATCATGTCTTTCCATTATTTTGTTACCAAAGTTTTTTTGTTTGTTGTTTTTTATTCTTTTGCTCTCCAGTTTAAATTCATTGTCATTAGCTAGGTTACCGATAATTAAATGTGCACCTACTAATTCTAATGATAGTAATATAATTATTATTACATTAACTCAAAGATCAGTCAAAAAATATTAGCTGATAATCAGGTCCTTGCAGATATGCACAAAAAGTCTTAGAATATTTAACAGGAAAATATTTTGCAAAAGGAAACGCTATTTATAACCATGCCTTATGTACCTCTGCATATGGGTTACCATGTGACCTGGGGAACTTCAAAACTGTTGGTAAATAAATATAAATAAAGTAAATAAATAAAAAAGTAACACATTGTTTAAATTGGGCCCCACTGGTAAAGAAATAACTCACAAACTCCAGAACAGAAAATACCAAATGCTATATAGCCTGACTCCCATCTGGCTAGCAACATCACATGAATTTCGAGGCTGTTTGGAGGTGTGCCTACTTCCAATCCACCACCTTCCACTTCTGCTCAATTCCACTGTTTGGATTTGCTCTGTGTGGCCCTCATCCACATTTCTCTTGGGCCCCTATTCATCCTACATTTCCTATTTCATCTCAGTGTCTCAACTGACCGCTCATTCTTTTAATAAATTCTCTGTCCACAAAGGCTGAATTCATCATGACTTCCTTTTCACTGCTCCAGGCTCCAGGCCTGTTTGGGGAATAGCACTTGATAGATGATTTTCCTATTTCTACTGAGGCCCTAGAGTTTTCCTCTGCTTAGAATGAGGTGTTATGTATATGTTTGTTTAATATAAATTGGTCCACAGCACTCCATTGCTCAAAATCCTCCCGTGGTTTAACTCACATTTTGATTCAAGTCTTCCATGTATCTCTCTTGCTCTTATTTTTCTGCCTCTGTCCTCCACTTTTTTTCCTCCAGCCATTTGCTCTCTGCTGCTCCCATAGCTGGATGAGCCCATCACAACCTCAGGCCCTTTTCATTTTTACTTTCATATATTTACTCTTTTGTTTTGTCCTTTATATCTTTCTTCAGTTCTTGTTTCTACACAAAATGTGACCTTCTCGGAGGAATGTCTGGCTTACTCCTTTTGCAACATTCTCAATTTTCCTTAAACTGCTACCTCTACCACATTTCAGTGATTATCAACCATGAATCATTGAAGAAGATATTCTGCTATTTCCTTTGGAAAATGGAAGATGGGGGTGGGACCTAAATTGGATCACAGATAATCTTGTTAATCTGAGCATAGAATCTAACATACTACAGCTGTCCTCTTCAACAAATTGAAGCTACAGCAGATTGTAGAGACTCTCAGAAAAGAGTCAAGTGTGGTTTCTTTCTCTCTCTCTTTCTTTCTTTCATTTTTGGATGAGTTCACACTCAAATCCATTAATTTGGAGATAACTCTGATGGAGTTGTGGTGCTGTGTTTTTCAGTGAGTTTGCCTGGCTAGGCTGAAGCAGGACGTAAACAGTGGATATGGTTTTAATGGATATCTGGAAAAAGGTGTATCATTAAGCAAAAAGTTTTATTCTAACAAATTCTAGCTTGATTTCTCTTCATTTACCCTCAAACTGCAGATACACTAGCTTTCTACGTATGTTTCGCCTTTGTTAGAAATGCAGAAAGCCTGTACATGACTTTACGGCCATTATTTTCTCTCAGTTGGTCTACTTTTCACTATCCTCACTTTGCTTGTATCTTTAACTGTTCTTATGTGGCTGTTGTCAGTCCATGGCTTGCCTTTCATTGAAAGTCTGAATTCTTCACTCCCTTATTTTAGAACAGGATGGGTTTCTAGGAGCCTATCATATTCTTATTCACCCCCCAAATAAATAGAAACATTTCATTTTATAATTTTGGAATTTATAAAGAAGACTTGTCACTTCAAAATGAGTAAAGCTTAAATATGTGCAATTATATTTTCTTTGTTATAACATTTAAATGGTCTATTAACGATCAATAGGGAAAATATTTAATTTAACTTATAGACATTTATTTTACACTAGAACAAGATTAGATGGGAAAGATATTTAGAAGTAGAAGTGCATGATTCTGCTTGTTTCTTTGTTGTTGTTATCAGACATGATGGAAGAGAAACGGAAGATGTGTGCACATAGAAGCACAGAGTAGACATATGACACCTGTACCACCGAGTGCTTATTGGATTTGGCATCTGTCATTATCCTTGTCCCTTTCTTTCCTTATAGCTAAAGTTATGGTGAAACCTAACTTTGTCCAGAGACATGGACTCCTAGGAGATTTTTTTTTTTTTTTCTGTGTGGATGCCGATTCTCCACTGTCCAGTGAACACCTGATCCCAAGTGCAGTGTGGCTGCAGGTTTCAGTGCACACACCAACGGTTACACGAGAACTGCTGGTCCCCTGTATGGCACCTGGCATGGTTTTACATAGCTAGATGGCCTAAGATGACCCCTGACTGTTACTCCTCCAAACCCTCCCCTGCTGTGATCATACCCAGCTGCCTGCCTTGCTTATGCAGATTTTGTGTTCTTTATCTAAACCTACATGATACAGACGCAGTGTTTTTTCATCCTCAGTGTACACTGAACAGTGAAGGCTTTTTGTTTTTTTGGTTTTTTTTTTTTTTTGGTTTTTCGAGACAGGGTTTCTCTGTGTAGCCCTGGCTGTGCTGGACTCACTTTGTAGACCAGGCTGACCTCGAACTCGCAAAGATCCACCTGCCTCTGCCTCCCAAGTGCTGGGATTAAAGGCGTGCGCCACCACCGCCCGGCGTGAAGGCTTTTTTTGAAGGCTTTTTGTAAGAGAAATGCTTTATTTTTCAACGATCGGCATGCCGCCAAAGTGTGGGTTTCTTTGAATAAAGAAGTCAGGTCCTGAAGCGTCCTTCAGGGTTTCCCACTTCACTAGTAAATTGCAAAGCAAACCTTCGAGGCCCACAAAAACTGAGAAACTTGCTCTGTAGAAACAGATGAGCTTATTTGAAAGGGGATAAAACCGAACCAGCGCTAGTATCAGCCCGTTCCTGGTTTCCTGATGCTCTCTTTACTATTTTGAAGTAATAATGGAATAACCGGTGTTTGCTTATTCCATTTTCTTAAGGTGAGTCACTTGCTGAAATCATGAGTGCAGCAAGTTCACATATTTGAAACAGTTTAAATTTTATATTTTACCAAGAAAAATGTAAAAAGAAGAAAAAGTTTAGTATTTTTTTTCTTTACACCAAGTTTTTTTTTTTTTTTTTTTTTCCGCTGAGGTAGTGGTGAGAACTTCCCCTGTTCTACGGCTTTGGGAACAACTGAATTCTGTGCTTCCAGCTCATAAATTGTTTGTTCAATGATTTTTGTCAAGAAGTGGTAAGGGGATACAAAGGTGTTTTATACTAGCCAGATACTCACTAAATTCACTTGTCTTATTGGAAAATTAAAAGACACAAACTTTAAGTAAAATATATTGAGGAAATAACTTATTTTTCTTGTACTATACTTTGGGCAAAGAAAAGATATAATTCTAAGATAATTCTAATATCTCCACTGGGTAAGCATTTTTTCTTTCGCATGATATTTTAGTGCTAGGAGCAGATACAGAGACTGATACGATAGTCAGACATTAGGTGGAGTTCAGGGAACCCCACAGAAGAAGGAGAGGAGGGGCTGTAGGAGCTAGAGGCGTCGAGGATACCATGAGAACAGGGACCCCAGAATCAAATAAGCACAGCGCATCACAGAGACTGAAGTGACATCACAGAGACTGCAGTGACATCACAGGGACTGCAGTGACATCACAGGGACTGAAGTGACATCACAGGGACTGCAGTGACATCACAGGGACTGAAGTGACATCACAGGGACTG
>CAJQZJ010032342.1:2560569-2620883 GCA_907164525.1 Lophiomys imhausi
TGTGTGTGTGTGTGTGTGTGTGTGTGTGTGTGTGTGTGTGTGTGATTCCAGTTAGGGATTGCTGTAATGGCCCCCCAACTTTCTCTAGTTCTCACTTATTACCTTCTTCTTAGGGTTCAGCAAATGTGAAAGCAAGCTGGAATACAAATGCTGCATATTTTCTGTACACCCTTCAGAAAGAGTTTTTCAGTGTCTTCCTCTATGGTGTAGAATTTATATCTGTCTTTGCTAAAGCTAGCTGCAAGTTATAGCCAGAACACTGGCTGGGGGCGGGGTGGGGGGGGGCGGATGGAAAGGGTTGTTCTAGGGTACTGATCTGTAATGCTTAAAACAATGAAACAAAATAAATAAACTAAAACAAAAATTACAAATATCCCTGGAGCCGGGTGTGGTGGCGCACACCTGTAATCCAAGCAGTTGGGAGGTAGAGGCAGGCGGATCTCTGTGAGTTGAAGGCCAGCCTGGTGCACAGATTGAGTCCAGGACAACCAGGGTTATTACACAGAGAAACTCTTGAACCCTTTCTTGAACCCTAAACTCTTCCCCCCAAAAAATCCCCAAATACCTGTGGAAAGCTGTGTTTTGAAGGCAAGCTAATATACCTGATCTCAAGTTTATAAACAACAGAACTGATTTTCACAGAATCACAAAGATTTAAGAACTCAGACTTCCAAAGTGTCACTGTTTTTACCATGTCAAAAATTGATCTTTTGACATAATCAGTCCTTTTATTTATTCCATACTGTATCACTTGAAGGGAAGAGAAGCAATTAAAGTTATTATCCTGCTTCTCCAGTATAAAAATTATGCAAGTAGAATGATTCATGTTCAAAAATTATCTACATTGAATAAATTTATTGAATATAGGGTTTGAAGAAAAAGCAGAGGGAAAACTGTTGTTTTGTAAAGTCTTGTCTTTTTTTATGAAGACAAGGTAGGAGTTGAAAATTTAAAATATAAGTCAACAAATACAGTCATTGAAAAGAAATGTTGACAAAGGCCAGAAGGTCTAGGAATTGGCTACAGAATATTTTGTTAGTTGTTAATACATTAAGCAAACATTTTTGGAAGGCAAAACCATACTACCCAGTGATGAAGCCACTGGTTCAGTGTTTTAAGCTTATGGCACCTTTGCGCGACAGCTGTCCTACTGGGTGCCGTAAACATAGAATTCTTTCATCGTTGTCGAAAGTCTCATTGATCCCTGCTGATCTAAACCGTCTGTCCACATTTCCCTCTGTACTGGGGACTTGGTCTTGACACAAATAGGTCCTTGTCTTCACCCAAAAGATGATCTTGCTTTTTAGACAATAAATGTGTAATTAAGAAAAACATAAAATTGATTCAAATGAAAAAAACAAAAAACAAAAAACAAACGTGGAGGTCAGGGTTTAGACATGGGTGTTTTCTGGGGAATGAAGCCTTGTCTGCATAGACATCAACTGTGCTAAGAGCTAAGAGAAGAGTATTCAGAACAGACCAAGAAATTACAAGTTTTCTAAAATGTTGTGGCTATGTTGAGACTGACAATGAGAGTGTGACTGGGGTGTGTAGTCACTGAGGAGAATGTTTTTGATAGATGAGGTCCAAGGAGCGGAAATTGGCCAGGTTACATGAAGTTGTAAAACGAAAGAAGGCTCACTCAGTGCCAGCCAAAGTCTCTCTGTTTTTACTTCCAGTACAACAGAGTTAGTGAGAATAAACCATACAGTCTCTTCCTAGTCTTTCTTTTGTTTCTAGGCTTTAGCCAGGTTTCTAAATGTGACTGTGTTCCAAGTAATGAACAGCTTGTTTGGATGGCAGACAGTGATTCAAAGAGCCTACAATCAAACCACAGGAAAATTAGATGCACTTGCTCGCTTTTATGGCTGTAGCTATAGGGTTTTGTTTTGTATTTTTGTGTCTTTTTTTGTCAGCCATTTTCAGCTATACAATCCCATAGCATAGCAAAGCATTTTCCATGGCTCCTTTGATCCTGTTTTCACAATAAAATCTAGGGTTATCTTACTGAGCATCCCATACTATGTATTTGATTTTTCTTTAACAAGATAAAATGAGACATATTGTCTGAAAGTAATAATGAAATACACAGTCTTCTGGACTTGATATAAATGTAACTAAAAAAAAAATCCCCTCGCACAAAAGCAAATAAAAAAGAGGAAATAAAGTGGCAAATCAGAAATGAACTGGAGATCACTAGTACTGACCCTACAGAAAAGAAAGGCATGAAAAGGAAATAGAAAGATTTTGTGTCAGTAGACAACTTAGAAACAAAGGATAAGTACCAGATGGATACAATATTATAAACGGAATCAAGAAAACAGAATACAATCTAAAGAGATCCATTACAAAACCCCCCATAGAATTGGTAATGGTAGTAGAGTGTTACTACCTACCACAGCACCATAGTACTACAGACTGCAGTACCACCGTACACAGCAGCTGTCCGGGTCACTGTCTGCGTTGCTCCTTATGACCTCTGAACTTGGACGGCAGCTCCCCTCACAGGGCTCTTCTAGAGCCACTACACTACACTCTTGTTTTTATAGAACTGATGGCTAAGGAAAGACTCCCATGGGAGGTTTATGTAGTTTGTGTCAGTTTCTCGAGCCCTGCCTGGCGTTTCTGTTTTTGTTAACACATTACTTTTCAGGCTTCAGCTGAAAAAGCAATTGACCCCTGGGTTAAGGTGTCACTTCAAGGAAGGAATGTCAGCCAACTCTCTAGAATCCCAGGGATCAGTTGCTCTTTTTTTTTCACCTGTTTGAACACATAGCACCATAGAGAGATCTGTGCATGAGGGAAGGCAAAGCTATGGCTGTGACATAGTTTTTCACACTACTCTTTGAGAAGAACTCAAGATGTGGAAAAGCCTGTTGTTGCCAGTATATTATGAACCTAGAACACCTGCAGTACTTCCAATTCCACTAGAGGACAGTATTGCTTAAGTCTGGATGACCAACTGCCATTGGTGGTGTAATTGTGGATATCTTCCCAGAGATTTCTTGAAAATGGAAATAATTTCTTATTTGGAATGTGCGGTTTTTTGCCAAAAGTTCTGTGAAAAGATAAATCCTTTCAAATATGAACAGGAATAAAAACTAAGGTTAAGTTGCCTCTACTAGCAAATTGGTTCATCTGCTGAGTTTTGAGACCAGACTCTTTTTTTTTTTGTTTTTTCGAGACTCTTTTTTTAATAAAATTATTATTATTATATAAATGTTTATTTATCACACCAAGTTACATTTCCATCACAGCGCCCTTTTTCCACCCCTCCTGGTTCCACCCTCCCACTCTTCCACCCATCCCACTCCTCCTATGTGGAGTGTCCCTATATATTAGCCCCTCTCAGTTCAACAGTCATATAAGAGCTTCCTCTTGCACTGGAGGCCTACATGGTAGCACCCCTAGGGCAAATTGTCCCATTGGTAGGTAACAAAATCTATGTTCCTGATCTTTTTGGTGTGTTGGTTGTAGGATAGTTATCCTGTACTATATCTTCCAGAAACACAAGCTTGTCCTTCACAGTTTCTCAAACCCTCGTTTGTATAGATATCTCATGTTTATCCATCTCACTTCTTCACTTTTTGGCTCAATGATGTGTTCTTGCCTGAACTCCCCTCCTACTCCACAACCCAACAGTAACAGATATTCTCAGAAAACAAAGGAAACAGAAGTGGAAAAAAATTCCTATGTTATAAGACATTTTAAATACATCTTTATGACGATCTTACAGACTGCAGGAAGCAAATTTGGAAGTGCCTCACATGAGTTCCTGAGATCAAGATTTAAAATGCATGTGCCCTGTTTCCTCTGTGGCAAATGCGTCAGACTGGTTCCTAAGCAAATAAATTCTCCTGTATGGTATCAATATATAAATATGAAGAAGATTTTTATATCCTATATCTGGTCATCTTGAATCAGAAAAAAATTGTTCGATGAAAGACAGGTCTATCTCATTCTTTCAGTATTTACCTTAAAACACCACATCTATTATAATGGTACTGTGTGAGAGAGTCTCTAGTTTTAGGATGTACCATAGTAAATTGTACTATTCTTGGCTCACAACAGTGTCTTAGTAGGGTTTCTATTGCTGCAACTAAATGCCATGACCAAAAGCATATTTGGAAAGGGAAGAAAGGATGGTTAGGCTTACACTTCCACATTGCTGTTCATCACCAGAGGAAATCAGGACAGGAACTGAAGCAGGGCAGGAACCTGGAGGCAGGAGCTGAGAAGGCCATGGAGGGGTGCTGCTTACTGGTTTGCTCGCCATGGCTTCCTCAGCCTGCTTCCTCTTTTTTCTTTTTTATAAATAAATTTATTTATTTGTTGCTTCAGGTTACTCCATCATATTGTCCTCTTTCTCCCCTTCTCATCCTCGCCCTCCCACCTTCTACCCCTAACCCTTCCATCTCACTCCTCTGTAGTGGAGTGTCCATACATAATAGTCCCTCTCCCCAGTTCAGAAGTCATATGAGGGCCAAGAGCCTCCTCATACACTGGGGCCTACAAGGCAGTACCACCAGTGAAAAGTGTCTCATTGCCAGGGAAAGAAACCTAAAAAACAAACAAACAAACAAACAAAAAAGTCTATGTCCATGTTCCCTTTGGTGCGTTGGTGGTAATATATCCTGTACTATATAGCTAAAATCCTACTATAAGTGAATAGATGCCATGTGCATTCTTCTGAGTCTGGGTTAGCTCACTCAGGATGAGCTTCTCTAGTGCCATCCATTTGGCTGCAAATCGCATAATTTCATTGTTTCTGATAACAGAGTAGTATTCCTTTGTGTAGATGTACCACAGTTTTTTAATCCATTCTTCGGTTGAGGGACATCTGGGTTGTTTCCAGTTTCTAGCTATTACAAATAAGGTTGCTATGAACATAGATGAGGAAACTTCCTTATGATTCTGTGAGGAGTCATTTGGGTGTATACTCAGAAGTGGTATGGCTGGGTCCTGAGGCAAAGCTATTCCAAGTTTTCTAAGATATCGCCAGACTGACCTCCATTGTGGTTGCACAAGCCTGCACTCCCACCAGCAATGGAGGAGGGTTCCCCTTTCTCCACACCCTCGCCAGCATGTACTGTCATTTGAGCGTTTGATCTTAGCCATTCTGATAGGTGTGAGATGGAATCTCAGAGTCATCTTGAGTTGCATTTCTCTGATGATTAAGGATGTTGAGCATTTCTTCAAGTGTCTCTCAGCCATTAGGGATTCCTCCTTTGTGAATTCTCTATTTATCTCTGTCCCCCATTTTTTGATTGGATTATTTGGTTTCTTGGTATTTAATTTCTTGAGTTCTTTGTAGATTTTGGATATTAGCCCTTTGTCAGATGTGGGGTTGGTGAAGCTTTTCTCCCAGTCTGTAGGCTGCTGTTTTGTTCGAATGACAGTATCTTTTGACTTACAGAAGCTTTTCAGTTTCATGGGATCCCATTTATTGATTGTTGGTCTCAGGTCCTGAGCTGTTGGTGTTCTGTTCAGGAAGTTGTCACCTGTGCCAATGAGTTTGAGGGTTTTTCCCACTTTTTCTTCTAGTAGATTTCTTGTGACCGGCCTTATGTCAAGGTCTTTGATCCACTTGGACTTAAGTTTTGTTCAAGGTGATAAGTATGGGTCAAGGGGATACAAATTGGAAACAAAGAAGTCAAATTATCTCTATTTGCAGAGGATATGATAGTATACATAAGCGACCCCAAAAATTCCACCAGAGAACTCTTACAGCTGATAAACACCTTCAGCAAGGTGGCTGGATACAAAATTAATTCAAAAAAAAATCAGAAGCCCTTCTTTATACAACAAACAAATGGGCTGAGAAAGAAATAAGGGAAACAACCCCCTTCACAATAGCCACAAACAACATAAAATACCTGGGAGTAACTCTAACCAAGCAAGTAATGAACCTGTACAACAAGAACTTCAAGCCCTTGAAGAAAGAAATGGAAGAGACCTTTAGAAGATGGAAAGATCTCCCATGCTCATGGATAGGTAGGATCAACATAATAAAAATGGCCATCCTACAAAAAGCAATATATAGATTCAATGCAATTCCTATCAAAATACCAACACAATTCTTTATAGACCTGGAAAAAGAAATTCTCAATTTCATATGGAACAACAAAAAACCCAGAATAGCTAAATCAATCCTGTACAATAAAAAAAAAACAAAAAAACAAAAAAAAAAAAACATCTGGAGATATCACCATCCCAGATTTCAAGCTGTACCACAGAGCTATAGTAGTAAAAACAGCATGTTATTGGTATAGAAACAGACCCATAGATCAATGGAATCGAATTGAAGATCCAGAAGTAGACCCACACACTTATGGCCACCTAATTTTTGACAAAGAAGCCAAAACGGCACAATGAAAAAAGGACGGCATCTTCAACAAATGGTGCTGGTCCAACTGGATGTCCACTTGTAAAAGCCTGCTTCTTCTTAGAGAACCCAGGACCACCAGCCTAGGGATGGCACAACCCACCATGGACTTGTCCCTCCCCTATCAATCATTAATTAAGAAAATTCCTACAGCTGGATCTTATGGAAACATTTTCCCAATTGAGGTTCCCTCCTTTCAGATAACTGTAGATTGTGTGTCAAGTTGACATAAAACCAGCCAGCACATGGCAGCCTTTCCTCCTCTTTTGCATATCATTTGTGTTTTCTTCTTTCACTAACAAATATTTTTTTTTAAAATTATTCTTTGAAAGCTTCATACATGAATACAAAGTATTATGATCATATTCCCCCTCTCCCCTCACAACTATTTCAGACCTCCAATATGTCCTCCTCTTAATTCCACATTTTCTTTTCTATTTTAACCACAAGGCGCCCAGCTAGTGCTTCCTGTATGCCTGCTGGTATGGGACCATTTGCTAGAACATAGTTAACTCACTACTGGCCACAAAGGAAAACTATATCCCTCACCCAGTTGCCATAAGCTGACATTTATTCCTCATCTAGGGATGGGGTCCTGAGGAAGCCCCTCATTCATTCACTCAGGAATAAAAGAAAACCCAACATTCTATGGTTTCTAGAAGTTTATACACATACACGAAATGTTGCCATGAAATCCACCCCGACTCCTTCTACACCAATTCCTACTGTCCTTTCCCAACATCATGTGCTTCAGCGTTGATGTTTCCACTTAGTGTTGCCTGTGTGTGCATAGGTACAGACACATGGAAACAGGACTGGAGCATGTGATCCTTCAACAGTCATAAGTTACAAATAGCTCATCAGCTAGGAGTGGGGCTTCATGAGTCCCTCTCCATCAATGCAGGGATTTTAGCTGATTTGATCGAGTCTTAAGAATATAATAACAGTGGCTGTGAGCTCATGTGCACAACAGCCTTGCTTAGCTACAGATGTACATTACCTTTGGCTCTTTTTAAAAGTTTTATGTCTCCTATTCCTGGATGATCCCTCAGCCCTTGGGGAAGGAGATGTGATACAGTTGTTCCATTTAGAGATGAGCACTCCACAGTCTCTCTCTCTCTATACACAATAACCAATTAATGTTATTAATTGTGTTAATAATGCATTAATTAATATAGTCTGTATTAACTGCTGCCCAATATCAAAAGAAGCTTCTCTGACCAGAGTTGGAATTGGTCCATATCTATGGCTATAAATGTTAATAATGAGAAGGCAGTTTGACAATATGCAGCGGAATGAATTCTCTATTGTGAAACAGGCCTCATATTTAGTAACAAAGCAGTAGGTTATACTGCAACAGTCACTTTTGCAGCAGTGGCACCTCTGGTTTGGAAGGTTGGTGTTACAGCATTCGTGGTCTAGTGTTGGATCCATCCATCATGGCTATTCCTTCCCAGCAGCCTGCACAGCACCTTCCCAGACCATGAAAGCCAGGCAGCAGGAAGGGGTTACCTAGTCAGTTCAGAGATGGTTTCTCTATGACCAACAACAAATGTGTGTGGTGTTTTCGACCACAGGGCTTGGCCATCCAGCTTCTGTGAACATCCCAGAGCAACGGCAATAGGCTGTGTTTATTTTTCCAGACCCCAAGACTTCTTAGACCAATAGCTCCTACACAGAATGGTATTCCACAGCCTTTTAAATACTTGTTGATCCAAAAGTTTATTTAACAAATGAAGTTATTGCACAAAATTTGGATTTACTTCAAGGAATGAAGCAATTCTTTAGATCTCTATTTGAGCAGGCAAGCAAGTTTCTAAAAAAAAAAAAAACCAAAAACCATGGATGTCTAGACAGATGAAATATGATGGAGAAAGTCACTGGGTAATTGCTCAAATTGCAAACACGCCTTTAAAAGGTTGAGAAACTCTATCCAGAGGTCTGTAATAAAAGTGAATACATACCAAGAAATAAACTCTTTTTTTTCCAGTAAAAAGCATCTATCTAGAATAATTCTTAATATTTACTGTTGGGAAGGAAACTACTGAAACTAGAGCTCATTTTATGTTACAAAAAGCTGCATAAGGATACCTGATACTTTAAAAAGCTGTCTACAATGTTTTTCTTATGAAACTTTAGAGTTGTGTTTCTCAAGATTAATAATGATAATACTAAAATAACAAAATGTATCATTTTTTGTTTTATTTTCAGGCTTACCTGTTACTTTTAACATACACAGGTTGTGATTCTATATGTGGGGAATATAAAGTTATGTCAACCACTGGAGAACAAATCACATCGACACCATTGGAAACAGAGACCTTTGCCCATTGGGTCACCTTCTCCCTGCTGGGTCAGAGTGACCAAGGTGTGGCCGAGACATAGCATGACACTGAGACCTCTCATCCTGATCCAAACTGGAAGAATTTACAAAGGCCCATCACTTGGCGAGGCTCCAGGATATGAGAGATCTCCTGTTCACATGACCACTCATGTACCTGTTGTTGTTTTTGAAAGACAATTAATAAATAAATCCTGTGCTAACTGTGTCTTGAGTTCTGAGCACGGCCTTCTGTGTTCCTACTGCTGATGAATGAGCGAGTTAGAGCTTTCTCAACAAAACAGGTACTGAACTAAAGAATGCATGCATATGCATTATAACAAGAGACAGCTTCCTTTTATTACTTTTACTTCCAGGAAGCACTGAGACACTTCAGAGAATGTATAAACCAACCCAATCTTAAAACATTCGAAACATTCAAAAGGAAAGTTGAATTGGAGGTAGAGTATATGGGAGGTGAGTTTTGTTTTTTGTTGTTTTAGGTGATGATATAAAAGGAGTTGAAGGAACTAATACAGAAATGGTAGATAATAGAAAGTCATTTACCATGTGTATGTAATTTGTATACATTATTGCATGTCATTCTCACAATCGCTTTAAGTCCTCTTTCTGTAGATGGGAAACAGGAGTTCAGAGACACTGAATCATTTGCTGAGAGCCACACAGCTTCTTGATAGGAGAGGGTGGTTTCTTTTACACATAGATTTATAGCTACTGGATCAGAGTTCTTGAAGACAGCTAGAATTTAAGGCTACAAATGACCCCGGGAAGCTGATAGTTGAATAACTACACATGCCAGCAGCTAAGCAATGTCTTGTTTCAGACAGACATGGTATTTACAGTGAGATTGACCTTTTTATGTGTGTGAGAGATTCAGGACAGGATTCCAGTTACTACAAAGGGCTAGGAAGTCGACTGGTGAGGCTTGACCTTCCTATAATGCTTTCAAGGTAAGACCAGAGAAAGAAACAAACAAAATATTCTCAACCTGACTTATTCCAAAGAGGATCTAAATGGAAGTACTGGGGAAAGTGTAGCTGGAATTACAGAAGTTTTCTGTGACAGTTAATGGTGGCAATAAAACGTACCCTAGAACAATATGCCATGATAAACATCCTTTCCTTTAAGTTGCTTTTTCAGCTATTTTGTCACATCTGCAAAGTAACTAATAGATTTAGGTAATTTTTAAAAAAATATATTTATACTGACTATCTGTGATCAATATTGAAATCTTAGATTTCTTTGGGGACCGAGTTTACATCAATGTAAAATAGCATGCTATGGAAATTATGCAAGGGATCTCCTGATGAGCGCAACTCCAGGTGTGTTGGATATGTGAAGACAATTTCCAGAAAATACACAAATCACAGTCATTTCAAAATTAATTTAGATGTTAAGGCCAAGTTATTTCTATATTAAAAATTTATATAAGAACAATATGCTACTGACACAAAAAACAGATATATAGACCAATGGTACAAAAGACAACCCAGATGGGAGTACTCAAGCAGAGCAGCAGCCACCTGATATTTGACAGAGGGAAATCCTACACTGGGGAAAAGGCAGCATCTTCCTTAAGTGATGCTGGGAAAACTGGATGGGCACATGATGAAAAATAATGAAATTACACCTGTATCTATCATCCTGCACAAAAACTAGCTCCAAGTGAATCAAAGACCTATATGTGTAATCCAAAACTGCTAGAAGAAAACGTCAGCCTACCCTACAGGATACAGGTGTAAGAAAGAACTTTCTGAATAGGACTCTATTTGCCCAGGAATTAAGGCCAATAATTAACAAGTGGGACCTCATAAAAACTAAAAGGCTTCTATTCAGCTAAGGAAATACTCAAGACCAACCCAGAGACTGGGTGAGAATCTATCAGCTATACATCTGAAAAAGCATTAATATCCAGAATATCAAAAGAACTAAAAAAAAAGTGGGATTGATTAAATGTTCTTAGATATTAATTATGGGTATTAGGTATTACAGGTTTTAGGTGTTTTATAGGTGATATTGTTAAATATTAATAAATTTAAACGATTTAATTAAAAAATTCTGTCACATGGGTCCAACTGTGGAAGAGGGTGGGAGATCAATAAAAAAGGAGAAGGGACAAATGACTTCAAGTTATTTGATAAAGCCTCAAGAAAACTTATCATTTTATATTTACCTTAAATCATACCATATATATTATATGTTTAAAATATATTTTCTTATATATTATATATTAATAAATATTAATTATTTATTAATTATTATATATAATTAATTATATAGCATATTATATATATATGTATATCTTAAAGCCTCACTAGGGCTGGCAATATTTCTCACATGAACATAGGATAGGCATACAAAAGTCTCAATACTAGACATGAGAACTTTCCTTTAGAGCAGTTGGTTAGGGTAGTCCAAGAGATTCCGCAAAAGAATATGACTGTGGCTATTGCAAACTTTGTTGTGCCTCAGAGGGTGAAGGTAAGCCCCCATTACTGAAGACATTACATATTCCATTTGGATCTAATCTAAAAGCTTCCATCATGCAATCTAACTTTCATGGTACCAGAAAACATTATGCAAGTTGCTGAGGGAGGGGAGCAATTAAGAGTCCTACCCAGCAGAAACACCCATGAGCCAATAGCAATGACAAGTGTGACAAGGTATGTGTAAAGGTCTCATAGCCGGAACTCATGTGGTGGTAACAGACAGCTTTTTGATTGGACTTAAAGCCCACCCAGCAGGAGGGAAATCATGTCTGGTACTAAAAATCTAGCCAATTTCCAGGCTATGAGGGAAGAATTCTACTACTCCTTCCCTAGAGTAGCATAATCTGTAATTACATTCTAAATTTTTGCCTTATACCTACATTTGAGTGTAGCTACCTCCTATCTTCAAAGGAGTCTCTCCTTACAGCAAATGGGGCAATCACAAAACAAAACAAAACAAAACAACAAAACAAAATCAACTGGACACAAAAAGAGATCCACAGGTCATAGAGAGCTGATCTCCAATGGATGCATCTACATAATAGCTCTTCTTTGATTCAGAAAAACTGGAAGAAAGGGTCAGGAAAATTATAAAAGCTAGAATACAAGAAAATCTGCTGTAAAAGAGTCTCTCATAGAAATAGAAGTGCATAAACAAGACTTGGACATTGGCAATATTAATAGACACGCTAACAAGGAAGGAGAGAAATCTCGTGGGGTCACACTTTGGCAAGGAAATACAGACACCTGGTGACTGCTGGCCAAGGGAGAACTAGCCTCTCCTAGGGAACAGTCCATAATTGTTCATACAATAAAAAGTGATCAGCCCTGAAACATATAACTAACAAAAAAACCAGACTAAATAGTTTGTGTTTACATATTTATGCATACATATACATACGTGTATATGTAACAATAGTGGTCAGGAGGAAGAGAATATGAATTTCAGAGTGAGAGGAGGTATGGAAAGAGTTGGAGGGAAGAAACTTGGGAGAGGCTGGTGGTAGAAGTAATATATTTTATGTATTAAAATATGTGTTAAAATGTATAAAAGCAAATGTGTGTGTTATGCACAGGACCCTATATTTAATCACTGTAGCGACTATAATGGTGTCAAAGTATGGAGACAAAACTCATCTTTGGTTGAAGAGCAAAGCTTGCCAAGGAAATTCATTGCTTTTCTGATTAACATTTTCCAGACTAGGAGTTTCCTTTTATCTGCATATATGCAAGCACACATGCATATACTGTAACTAGGTAATGTTTATTCTATTAGGTAGATGCATGTTGAAATTAATGACTTTTAACAGGCAAGGACAGTATTAATGGACACTGTCAAATGCTGCTTTCTCATCATACACAAAAGAGATTCCACTTCTATTTTTTTTCTTTGCTTTGCAGTATGGTGATGAAATTCCATCCACAGCGAGAAAATTCATTGCTGTATTAGGATGTAATATTTACTCTTGGAAATAAGTGGTAAGTTGACATTTTTGAATCTTAATACACTTACATATACCATGTAGAAAGAAATATGGCTAATTAAATTATTTAACCACTATTTAGATTATTGTTAATTGCTTCAGGGTCTGTTAATCTTTAGTTCGCCATTATAAATAAATACACACAGAGACTGTATGGATTTCTACCAAGCCTAGGCCTGAGTTGAGGAATCTTTGCCCATCTAGGCTAGCTCGTAATTCTATTACCCAAATATGACCCCATATATACATACATCCCCTTGGACTGCCATTCTCCACACTAGCCGATGTTCCTAGCCATGTGGAATGAAGTTCATTTTTCTAACCCATGATGCACATCCTCTTTCCCACTGCTCCTGGCTGGAATTCCTTCTTCTTCCTGCTGTTGACTGGAATGCTTTAGTCCTCTGTCTAATGTGCAGGCTTCCTGTTCTAATCCCAGGAAGTCCCACCTTTCCTTTCTTTGCCCAATCTCAGGCCTCGGCATTTTATTTAACCAATCAGAGTCAATGTAAGTAACAGACAGCAAGCAGGACCAATTAATTAACATTTAGAATGCTTAACACTACCCCAACAATACCAAACTAAGGAAAAAAAGTTCAAATGTAAAGGGTGAAATATAAAGAGTTTTATCATAGCTATGTTTGAATTTATTGAGAGAATTCATTATTAATTTTAATAGAAATATTTCACTAAAACTCACTTTTTATAAAGCAGATCTATACTATAAAATAATATGCACTATTTAAAGACTAATTTATAAAATTCCTAGAATAATATTTTCTTGACTCAAAGAAAATGATGTTATTAAATATAATTAGCAACTTCTTTGCAATTAAAATTAAACCTAAACTTGTTCCAACTATAGTTATAATGGCTTAGAGAAGGAGTCATTTCATAGGTATGTTCATTTTTATTTTGAGTTACTCATAATTATATCTAAACTTGAGATCTTATCTCTAAGATGTGGGTACTCTCTTTAAGATAATGGCTCACTTGTATGAATCATTTAATTGAAATTTAAGCAGCATAAGCTTTGAAGAAGAACCCACACACTTCAAGTGATTCAAGGAAAGAAAAGGCTTGGTGTGTGTGCTTTCAAGGGTTATCTGCAGCATGGCTTCTCCTGTCTGCTTTTACTTTCTATGGTTGCAGTAATCCCTGGTTAACTCCAGTTCTGTGACTGACATCCCAGTTCTCATGAAGGCATTCTAGCCATGCCCTAACACAATGAGTAAACAAACACAGTTTAAAAGCTGGGATGTTTATGAAAAAGCTTAGGGAGAAGGGAGTTTCTTTTGTGTGCCTCATTACAAAAACAATTCCCAAAGACTCTGATGGACCCACAACTTTGGATAAAGTCCACTTTAGCATCACACAGCAAATGACTCTGTCATTGATCCTTGAAGACGAGGGTGATTGTTCCCAGGTGTCTTGTGTATTCCCTTGTGTTGTGTCTACCGCTCATGCACCCAGCTTGCTACAGTGCAGGTATTCCCACTGCACTGCTCTGCAGCTCATAACTAAACATACCAATCTTTGGAGAATCTTTCTCTATGTCATTTAAGGTGATAACCTGACAATATTAAATCTGAAATTATTCATGTCTATATACAACCATGAAATCTGTCTCCCTACTAGTTACTTAGAAACTATACTGCCTATATAGTTGACTATAATGCATGGCAGTGCCTGTGTGAAAGGTAGAGTAAGCCATGTGTACACTAATGAGCCAAGAAATGAAATGGTATGGCTCGTCTTCTCAGGAAATATCTACCATAGTTGTTGACTTAATAGTTTAATACTAGAATACAATGCCTCCACTGAGAACCTCATCTCTCCTATCATAGGCTCTGCGTCTTCTTACATCATCAAAAGAGGGTGTGTTCATACAGCAGACATCCAGATTTCATTCACTTAACTTGTGTAGTACCTCATTATAAATATTGTTTTATTATCCCTTACCATTCCTAATTTATAAATTGAACTTTATTGTAGGTATGCACGCATAGTTTAAGAAAAAACATCACAGATACAGGGCTTGTTACTATCTGTAGTTTCAGGCATCCACTGGGGTTTCATGGCAAGAAGGGGACCAATGTCACCTTTTGTTCTCAATCAAACTGCATTTTTTTCCTCGTATCCGTAAGTACAGGGTTTATATTTGCTCCACTTTAGAAATTGCATTTGCGCTCCCCCCCCACCTTTTTTTTTGGAAACCAAAATATTATCTTGTGTATTGGTAGAAGACAGGAGACTCCGAGGTCGTGTGCCACAGCATTGGTATTCACAAGGCAGTCACAGGCCGTGAGACTCAGGCATCTCAGCTGCCCAGCCCCACGCTCTCGGGAGGGAGGGGGTGCGCAGAGGGCGATGGGAAAGCCTCTGCAGATATACTTGCTGTGAGGATCTAGGTCCTGAAGTGGAAACACTGTCTTTGAAACCCTAGCTTCCCTCTGGCCAGACTTTCAGGTAAATGTGACCAGTCAGGCTACCTGAGGCTACCTGTAGGAAGAAATATACTCCGTGGCCAGGAAGCCTTAGGGCATGTAATAGTCAAGGCTCTAAGAGGAACAGGACTAATAAAATGAAAACACGAAGCACACAAGCACGCATACAGGTCGAAATAGTGACAGCAGTTGTCCCACAACTGGGAAGCCAACAACCTGGAATTTGTTTGGTCCTTGTGGCTAGGTACCTCAGCGGTCCCAGTCTGAGACCAGAAGACTCTTGTCTGTGCAAGTTAGTCACATAATAGAGAATGAGATAGTATAATGAACCCTGGAGATCACCTCCTAGTTGGTTTAAGAGGCAAATTTCTTAGATGTTGTTTTACCACACCCAACCTTTTATTTTCTTAATTGAAAATAGATTTTCTTTCATACAGTATATTCTGATTACAGTTTCCCCTCCTCAAACTCCTCCCAGATCCTCCCAAACATTTAAAGTCCATTTTCCTGCACATTGTGATAAGAATGATAGTTACATGAATCTTAAATTTCTTACCTCTACCCCTGACATATCAGTGTCTTTGCCTTTTCCAGATAAACAGCTCAGTAAGGAAAGTAGGCAATTTCCATGAAAAGGTATATACAAAGGAAATGTATCAAGTTTAGGAATTCCATATTTTCTCTCTTCCCCCCCTCCCAGAATTTATTTATTCAAGTTAAATCTGGATCATGGCCCCCGCCACCCTCTTTCCCCTCTCCTTCCCCTTCTTCTCCTTGGGTGAGGGGGGCCTCTACATATCAATCTCCCTCATTTCATCAGTCACATGAGGGTTAAGAACTTCCTCTTGCTGGGACCTGACATGGAAGCACAGCTACAATATGGTTTTCTACTAATAAGCCAGAGAGCCCACGGCAGAGACTGCCCCCCCCCACTCCACTTGCTAAGGGATATGTATGAAGACCAAGTTGCCTATCATCTATATATGTATAGGGGGCCTGGGTCTAGTCTGTATATGATAATTCTTTCTTTCTTTCTTTTTGATTAGTGTTTCAGTCTCTGTAAGCCTCTAGGGGCCTACGTTGTTTGGTTCTGTTGATCTTCAAGTGGTGTTCTTGTCCCTTCCAGGTCTCTCTATTCCTCCTCCCTCTTTTATACACTACTCCTAGAGCTCAACCTAATGTTTGGCAGTGTGTTTCACCATCTGTTTTGATCCACTGCTGGGTGGAATTTCTCATAGGATAATTATGCTAGTTTCCTATTCCTTTAGGTGCGGGTTGGAGGACAGTTATCCTGTGCTATATAGTTATAACTGAGTACCTGCCATGTGTATCTTTCTGTGTCTGGGTTAGCTAACTCAGGATGAGCTTCCCTAGTTCCATCTATTTGGTTGCAAATTGCATGATTTTCTTGTTTATAACAGATAGCTCAGGCTCTAAGACCAACACTCAATAAATGGGGCCTTATGAAACTGAAAAGATTCTATAAGGCAAAGAACACAGTCATTAGTACAAAATGGTAGCCTACAGGTGGGAAAAGATCTTCACCAACTCCAACAGAGGATTAATATCCAAAATGTATAAAGAACTGGAGAAATTAAATACCAACAAACCAAATAATCCAATCAAAACAGTGAGGTACAGAACTAAACTGAGAATTTATAAAAGAAGAATCTCTAATGGCCAAAAGACACATGAAGGAATGTTCAACATTCTTAGTTATCAGGAAAATGCAACTCAAAACAACTCTGAGATTCCATCTCATACCTGTCAGAATGGCTAAGATCAAAAACTCAAGTGACAGCACATGCTGGCGAGGGTGTGAAGAAAGAGGAACACTCCTTCATTGTTGGAGGGTATGCAAACTGGTATAATCACCTTGGAAATCAATCTGGTGATACTTCAGAAAACTGGGCATAGTTCTACCTCAAGACCCAGTCATACTACTCCTAGGCATATATCCAAAAGATTCTTCACCAAACCACAAGGACATTGGCTCAGCTATGTTTATAGCAACTTTATAATATAATAACTAGAAACAGGAAACAACCCAGATGTCCTTTATGGATTTAAAAAAAAACCCCAAAACTATGGTACATTTACACAATTGAATACTACTCAGCTGTCAGAAACATATATTCTCTGTTGACCTATGTTCT
The DNA here is from genome assembly GCA_907164525.1 of Lophiomys imhausi. Taxonomy (NCBI): domain Eukaryota; kingdom Metazoa; phylum Chordata; class Mammalia; order Rodentia; family Muridae; genus Lophiomys; species Lophiomys imhausi. The sequence continues at coordinate 2,577,872 of CAJQZJ010032342.1, forward strand.
TGCTGTACTCTGAAAGGCTAAGGGAAAGAAAGAGAGAAATTCACAGAAGAGTGTTTTTTATGGCCTTTATTATTTTAAGCTGGCCCACTCCACCCACGTCCCAGTCACTAGCAATGATAGCAAAATGTGTTAATGTTGCCCAACAGCCCTTGGCCATCCCCTTGACTCCATTAATTTGCTCTATTAGATTTCTCAGTCTTTCCTGATCCTCATCTCTTCTTTTCTCTTTAGGTTCTGGCCACATTGACCTGGGTCTCACAATAAAATTGGTTTCCCACAGTTTGCTCCTTCTGTCTACCTTAGGACTTTTTCATTATTTGGATCCCGGGTGCCAGATTTGTATGACCTAAGTTGAATGTTTTCTTCTGATTTAGAGGGCAGGAGACATCCTTGAGGGTCTCAACTACAAAGCCAATAATGGGATTTGGAAACAGTTTGGGAATTGAAATGTATGATAATTGCCACACATGTAAATAAATATAATAAAATAGTTTACCAACTTTAGCCTGGCTACCCTGGATCAGGAAGCAAGCTCTGCATCTGTCCTTATTTGCAAAACTAAATTATTTTCTCCTTGGGGTTAATAATATCTCAACCCCAAATCTGAAGCAGTTGTATCTCTCTGGATCTTTATCATATGGCCAGAATGTTCCAATCTTGCTTCCAAACAGTAATTAGATACAAATTTGCAATTCAGGACTCTAATTAACCTAAAAACTGCTTAAAAACTATGAGCACTATGCATTTAAGGGCACATATAATTTATGGAGTCATCGATGATGCATATTTCATAGACAAGTTTTCCTCAAGTGTGACTAAAAGCAAAGGTAAAAGGTTGTGAATCCACCATGAAAGAAGCAAGATACATAGTTCCAAGAACAAATTTGACTTTTAAAAATTAATTTATTTGTTTATTTTACATTCCAATTTGACTTTTTTTAAACATTTGTTTATTACTTCAAGTTACATCTCCATTACCACCCCTTTCCACCACACCCTCCCGGTCCCATCCTCCCTTCCTTTATCCCCTCTCCCCCCCATCCCTCCCCTCCAGTATGGGGTGTCTCCATGTATCAGCCCCCCCCCCAGTTCATTAGTCACATGAGGTCTAACAGCTTCCTCTTGCACAGGAGGCATACATGGCAGTTCCACTAGGGTGGAGTGTCCCACTAACAGGTAACCAAGTCCATGTTCCTGTTCTTTTCGGTCTATTGATTGTAAGATATTTAACCGGTATATGGCTAAAATCCAATTACAAGTGTATATATGCCATGTGTATCTTTCTGAGTCTGACTTGACTTTTTAACCTGATTTTGCTTTTTTTTTTATTTAAATACTTTATTTGTTTTTCTTCAAGTTACATCTCAGTAACAAACCCCTCCCTATTCCCCCTTCCTTACCCGCCCTTCCACCCTCTTCCCCCCAGAAGTTTCCCCTTTCAGTCCAACAGATGGTTCCTTCTCTTATAACAGTAAGTATTATACAAAACAATAGATATAAATATGCCACATTTATGAGAGTAAATATGTCCAGTTTATACATATTTGGCCCCTGACTTTAACATTCTACTATCTAACCAACTCCATGAGCTTAAAGGTCTATATGTGACTCAACATTCATACTATCTTGCAACACACTTTTAAGAGTATCTTCTTAGATCTATAACACCCTCTTCATTCCTAAACAGTTCAAAATTTAACTATGAGACTCTAGCTGTCTATTCTTCAACCACCTCAGAGACCTGAGAGGGATAAATATATTTGCTTATATAGGAAGTGCAGGGCCTGCAGCTTCCAAAAGTAAGAAAGAACATAACAATGACTGCCTGGACAGTTCCCATTTTCTCTCCATACATTCCTGCATCAATCTTCAGCCTTTGGGTCCTGTTTCTCTGACAGACATTTGTTGTAGAGCAGGGATTATGAAGGACTTACCTACCCTGTCTTGGCAGAGTTAGGCTGTTGACTTCCCTGCTACCAAGTTTTGTCCTTTTTGGACAGCAGTCTGTCTGCAGTTGGTGCAAGGGGTTTTTTCATGCCAAGAGAAAGGCTTGCCAGTAATTCAACCATCTTACAGTGGAGGTTCTTCGATGCTTATCTTCTACTTGGAGTAGAATAGGGGGTGCTGTCAGGCGCTGATATGTCTCGATATCAAAAAAAAAATCTTGATTTAAGATAACACCTTTGAATGCAATATTCTGCAGATCTCTAGGGGTTTTTGAAGATGCCCTATCCATCTCTTGTATTTAGATAAGCAAATATTGCTTGTCTCTTAGCAACTTGATAACTGGGTAGTTTAGAGAATATCTGTGATAGACTGTCATAGTAGCTAACAAAGAGACATGTTTGCATGACTAGGAGTTTGTTTTAACTATCCTAGACCGTTTTAGATGGTTGGTATCAAGAGGTCAGAGCTTCACATTTTATTTTTAAGTATCTCTAGGTATGATACCATTAGGAAGCGTTACCTTTAAATTTGTATCAATATACAAAGATCTATTCAATTGTGGTTAAATATACTCTTAATTATGTATCAATATACCAAGATCAATGCCTATGTAGCCCAATATAATCTTAATATTACGTCCATATGCAAGGGTCAATACCATTGTGGCCAACTATAATCTTAATTTTGTATCAATATACAAAGATCAATACTGATGTAATCCAATACAATCTTATTTTTGCACAATAAACAATGGTCAATACCACTTTAGCCAAATAAACTACTAATTTTGTATCAATATACAAAGGTATAAGGGCATATTCAATAATCTGCCCCTTCTTCTGGGACCTTCCTGTGCTATGTCTATATCTCATTTTTCTCAAGCCCATGCACTCCTACATAGGAGAGGAAGAAGGATACAGAAAAGGAAAAGTAGGAATTCCCTGGGGCTAACCTCCAAAACCCATTAAGACAGGACCATTTATCAGCTTGTAGTCTCTTCCCCTACATAACAGAGTTTTCAGTTTTCCTTAAAATAACCAAAAAGAAGGGCGGAGAAATACCCTCCCCACCCTCTGGGCATGGGAGGTCGCTCTCTTAAAGTGACTTCCTGCTGATTTGGGTCGTAGTAGACCTGTTTGGGGCCCGAACCCAAATGGGAAAATGATTAAAAATGTTAGTACACTCCTTTTATGTTCAGTCCTTCAGTTCTCAGCTGTTTAGATGACCTAAGGGGTTTGTAGGCAGAAGCTGATCTTGCAGGTTTCACTGAGGTTCCTGCTGGGGCATTGTGTAGAGCTGAGCAGTCCCAGCGACATTGGATTGCTGTGGTGGTTGCAGGCCCCCGATGGAGACAGCTATTGAGGAAGTCTGCCAGGCAGAATCAACTGGGTCACTCGTCCTCCGTGGTGCCTGATTCTGCTCTCTGCTGAGGATTCTGCTGTCCAGCCGTCCCCGGGCTCCCCTAATGGACGCTTCGATTCTCCTGGAACGCTAAGAACAGAGCCCTGCCCCAATCCCAACCCTAGGACAATTGCCCTCTTTTTTTTGGGGGGGGGATGGGGGGCTAGGTAGTACTTCTCCTGAAGCTAATTTGGCCTTCTGACAACATACAAAGCGTTATCTTTCAATCCGGGTTAAAGAAGAAATCATTCTGTCACCTTGGAGCTAATCCAGCTCTGGTGTATATATTTTGAGATCCCAAAGGACAATCTGCCTGCATCGAGAAGGCCTTTTGTAAGTAGCCTCCAAACCTAGGTCCCTCCAAATCCCATGTGTGTGTCTCTGAACTCTAATTATTGGGATCAGGGACCTGTGTTTACCATCTGAAGGGATCAAAGATGTGTTCCACCACTCCTGGATCGAAGTCTTTCTCTGTTTAGAGTTTGCCCTGCATCAGGCTGACCCTGAGTTCTAGGATCTTCCCGTTTCTGTCTCCAGTGTGCTGGGAGTTGGGACCAAGGGTGTACTCTTCTTGAATGGTGGGACCAAGAGTATGCACCCTCACCACCCCGCTCCGTATGACTCCAGAATACATAAGACCACCAAATCTACGGTGCTTCCCCCCCCCCATCTCCGCTGAAGTCAAAGGCATGGGCCAAAACCACAATTCTCTTGTATTTTACCTTAGCTCCACGTCTTCTCTACACCTGGAGGTCTGCAAAACCAGGCCGAATGGCTGTATCCTCTGTTCCATTCACAGTGTTTCAGCCCTGCCCCTGCCTTTTTTTTTTTTTAGTTAATAAATTTATTTGATTGTTGCTTCAGGTTACATTCTTATCATATTGTCCTCTTTTCCCGCTTCCCAGCCCCACCCTCCCATGCTCTACCCCCTGACCCTTCCATCTTGTTCCTCTGAGGTGGAGTGTCCCTGCCTAACATTCTCTCACCCTCACCACAGATCAGGAGTCATATGAGGGCCAAGAGCCTCTTCATTCACCGGGGGCCTACGAGGCAGTACTGCCAGTGACTGGTGTCTCATTGCTACTGGGGGAATACTAAAAAAAGACCAAGAAACACACAAAACCACAAAAACAAAGAATATCAACAAAAAAAAGAGAGGAAAAAGAGAAGGGAAAAGGAAAAAGAAAAAAGAAAAAAAGAAGGAAAAAAAAAAGATAAAAAAAAATAAAAAAAAATTATGTCCTTGTTCCTTTTGATGTGTTGGTTGTTGTACAGATATCCTGTACGATATAGTTAAAATCCTACTATAAGTGAATAGATGCCATGTGCATCCTTCTGAGACTGGGTTAGCTCACTCAGGATGAGCTCCTCTATATCCATCCATTTGGTTGCAAATTGCATGATTTCATTGTTTCTGATAGCTGAGTAATATTCCATTGTATAGATGTACCACAATTTTTAATCCATTCTTCAGTTGAGGGACATCTGGGTTGTTTCCAATTTCTAGCTATTACAAATAAGGCTGCTATGAACATAGATGAGGAGACTTCCCTATGTCTCCGTGAGAGGTCCTTTGGGTGTATACCCAGAAGTGGTATGGCTGGGTCCTGAGGCAAGGTTATTCCTAGATTTCTAAGATATTGCCAGATAGACCTCCATAGTGGTTGCACAAGCCTGCACTCCCACCAGCAATGGAGTAGGGTTCCCCTTTCTCCACACCCTCGCCAGCATGCGCTATCATTTGAGCTCTTTATCTTAGCCATTCTAACAGGTGTTAGGTGGAATCTCAGGGTCGTCTTGAGTTGCATTTCTTTGATGATTAAGGATGTTGAACATTTCTTCAGGTGTCTCTCAGCCCTTAGGGATTCCTCCTTTGTGAATACTCTATTTAGCTCCATCTCCCATTTTTTGATTGGATTATTTGGTTTCTTGGCATTTAGTTTCTTGAGTTCTTTGTAGATTTTAGATAATAGCCCTCTATCAGATGTGGGGTTGGTGAAGATTTTCTCCCAGTCTGTTGGTTGCCGTTTTGTTCGAATGACAGTGTCCTTTGCTTTACAGAAACTTTTCAGTTTCATGAGGTCCCATTTGTTGATTGTTGATCTCAGATCCTGAGCTGTTGGTGTTCTGTTCAGGAAGTTGTCACCTGTGCCAATGAGTTCGAGGGTTTCTCCTACTTTTTCTTCTAGTATCTTTAGTGTGGCCGGCCTTATGTTAAGGTCTTTGATCCACTTGGAATTAAGTTTTGTACAAGGTGATAGGTATGGGTCTAATTTCATTCTTTTGCAAGTGAACATCCAGTTGGACCAGCACCATTTGTTGAAGATGCTGTCCTTCTTCCATTGTGTGTTTTTGGCTTCTTTGTCAAAGATTAGTTGGCCATAGGTGTGTGGATCCATGTTTGGGTCTTCAATTCCATTCCATTGATCCACTGGTCTGTTTCTATACCAGTACCATGCTGTTTTTATTACTGTTGCTCTGTCGTACAGCTTGAAATCTGGGATGGTGATACCTCCAGATGTTTTTTCATTGTACAGGATTGATTTAGCTATTCTGGGCTTTTTGTTGTTCCACATGAAGTTGAGAATAGCTTTTTCCAGGTCTATAAAGAATTGTATTGGTATTTTGATAGGAATTGCATTAAATCTATATATTGCTTTTTTAGGATAGCCATTTTTATTATGTTGATTTTACCTATCCATGAGCATGGGAGATCTTTCTATCTTCTAAAGGCCTTTTCCATTTCTTTCTTCAGGGGCTTGAAGTTCTTGTTATATAGGTCCTTTACATGCTTGGTTAGAGTTACCTCCAGGTATTTTATGTTGTTTGTGGCTATTGCGAAGGGGGTTGTTTCCGTTATTTCTTTCTTGGTATATTTGTTTTTTGTGTAAAGAAGGGCTTCTGACTTTTTTGAGTTAATTTTGTATCCAGCCACCTTGCTGAAGTTGTTTATCAGCTGTAAGAGTTCTTTGGTGGAGTTTTTGGGTTCGCTTATGTATACTAACATATCATCTGCGAATAGGGATAATTTGACTTCTTCATTTCCAATTTCTATCCCTTTGATCTCCTTTAGTTGTCTTATTGCTCTAGCAAGGACTTCAAGTACTATATTGAAGAGATATGGTGAAAGTGGACATCCTTGTCTTGTCCCTGAGTTTAGAGGAAATGCTTCAAGCTTCCCTCCATTTAATTTGATGTTGGCTACTGGCTTGCTGTATATTGCCTTTATTATTTCTAGGTATGGTCCTTGTATGCCCGTTCTCTCCAGAACTTTTAGCATGAAGGGGTGTTGGATTTTGTCAAATGCTTTTTCTGCATCTAGCGAGATTATCATGTGGTTTTTTTCTTTCATCTTGTTTATGTGGTGAATTACATTGATAGACTTTCGTATATTGAACCATCCCTGCATTCCAGGGATGAAGCCTACTTGATCATGGTGTATGATACTTTTGATGTGTTCTTGAATTCGGTTTGCTAGTATTTTATTAAGTATTTTTGCATCTATGTTCATGAGGGAGATTGGTCTGAAGTTCTCTTTCTTTGTTGAGTCTTTGTGTGGTTTAGGAATCAGAATGACAGTGGCCTCATAGAATGAGTTTGGCAGTGTTCTTTCTGTTTCTATGTGGTGGAAGAGTTTGAAAAGTAATGGTGTTAGTTCCTCTTTGAAGGTCCGGTAGAATTCCGTGCTAAAGCAATCTGGCCCTGGGCTTTTTTTTGGTTGGGAGATTATTAATGACTGTTTCTATTTCCTTAGGTGTTATTGGGCTGTTTAAGCTGTTAATCTGATTTTGATTTAGTTTTGGTAGGTGGAATTTATCGAGGAAATTGTCCATTTCGCTTAGGTTTTCAAATTTGGTGGAATATAGATTTTTAAAGTAATGCCCGAATATTTTCTGGATCTCCTCAATGTCTGTTTCTATTTCTCCCTTTTCATTTCTGATTTTGTTGATTTGTGTTCTGTCCCTTTGCCTTTTAGTTAATTTGGCTAGGGGTCTGTCTATTTTGTTGATTTTCTCAAAGACCCAACTCTTGGTTTCATTGATTCTTTGTATAGTTCTTTTTGATTCTAAGTTGTTGATTTCAGCTCTAAGCTTGATGATTTCCTGTCTTCTGCTCCTCTTGGGAATGTTTGTTTCTTTTTTTTTCCAATTCACCCAGATTAGCTCTTAGTTCAGTAATATGAGCTGTCACAATTTTCTTTTTGAAAGCACTTAGTGCTATGAACTTTCCTCGTAGCACAGGTTTCAATGTATCCCATAGGTTTGGGTATGTTGTGTCTTCATTGTCGTTGGATTTTAAGAAGTCTTTGATTTCCTTCTTTATTTCTTCCCTGACCCAGTGGTCATCCAGTAAGGAGCTGTTCAATTTCCATGTGTGTGTAGGCTTTCTGTTGATTCTTTTGCTGTTGAAGACCAGCTTTATTCCGTGGTGGTCTGATAAGATACAAGGTGTTATTTCAATTTTCTTGTATCTATTGAGACTATCCTTGTGACCAGTTATGTGGTGGATTTTGGAGAAGGTTCCATGGGTGGCTGAGAAAAAGGTGTATCCCTTTGTGTTTGGGTGAAACGTTCTGTAGATATTTGTTAGGACCATTTGTTCCATGATATCTGTTAGACTCAATATTTCTCTGTTTGTCTTCTGTCTTGATGATCTGTCCTTTGCTGTGAGTGGGGTGTTGAAGTCTCCCACTACTAATGTGTTGTGATCGACGTGCGCTTTAAGTTTTAGAAGTGTTTCTTTTACGAAAGTAGGTGCCTTTGTATTTGGGACATAGATGTTCAGTATTGAAATTTCCTCTTGATGAATATTCCCTTTAATGAGTATATAGTGCCCTTCTTTGTCTTTCTTCATTAACTTCAGTTGGAATTCTGTTTTGTTTGATATTAGGATGGCTACTCCAGCTTGCTTCCTGGGTCCGTTTGCTTGGAAAACCTTTTCCCAGCCCTTTACTCTGAGGCAGTGTCTATCTTTTGTAGTTAGATGTGTCTCTTGTATACAGCATAAGGAAGGGTCTTGCTTGCGGATCCACTCTGTAAACCTATGTCTTTTTATTGGGGAGTTGAGGTCATTGATGCTGATGGATATTAGTGACCTGGGGTTGTTATTTCCCATTAGTTTGGTATAGGTGGTGGTCCTGTGTCTCTTTTGGTTTAGTTGCTGAGGGGTTTTCTATTCCCTTTGTTTTCTTGGGTGGAGTTTTCTTCTCTGGGTTGGGATTTTCCTTCTAGGATTTTCTGTAGGGCTGGGTTTGTGGGTAGATATTGTTTAAATTTGATTTTGTCACGGAATATCTTGTTTTCTCCATCTATGTTGATAGAGAGTTTTGCTGGGTAAAGTAGTCTGGCTGGGCACCTATGATATCTCAGGACTTGTAGTATATCTGACCAGGTCCTTCTAGCTTTTAACGTTTCTGGGGAGAAGTCAGGTGTAATTCTGATGGGTCTGCAATTGTATGTGACTTGGCCTTTTTCTCTTACAGCTTTTAATATCCTTTCTTTTCTGTACATTTGGTGTTTCAATTATTATGTGGCGAGAGGAGTTTCTTTTCTGATCTAATCTGTTCGGTGTTCTGTAAGCCTCTAGGATTTTTATTGGCATCTCTTTTTTCAGGTTTGGGAAGTTTTCTTCTATGACTTTGTTGAAGATATTTCCTGGACCTTGGAGTCGGGAGTCTTCTCTTTCCTCTATGCCTATGATTCTAAGGTTCCGTCTTTTCATTGAGTCCTTGATTTCTTGGATGTTGTGGGTGAGAGATTTTTCAGCCTTCTCATTTTCTTTGGATGTTGTACTGATTTCTTCCATCGAATCTTCCATGCCTGAGATCCTGTCTTCCATCTCTTGCATCCTATTGTTGATACTCGCATCCGTAGTTCCTGTTCTCTTCCCTTGGTTCTCCACTTCCTCTTTTAACTCTGACTGTGTTTTCTTTATTGTTTCTATTTCTATTTTCATGTCTTGTATGGTTTTGTTCGTTTTGTACATTTCCTTCTCCAGCTTGCTTGTTTTTGTATGAAAATCTTTCATGGCTTTTTCCTTTTCCTTTTCAAGCTCTGTCACCTTGGCTTGGAGCTCTTTAATGGTCTTGTTCCTTGTTTTGATTTGTAGAATTGTGGTTTCTTTGAATTCCTTCATAGATTTAAGTTCTTCTTGCAGGGACTCTATCACTTTCCATATTGCAGAATTGTCAATGTTTTCATGTGTTTCTGTTGGTGTGTGGTCATCCGAATTGGATGAGCTAGGATAATTCTGCTTTGTTGGAGTCATAATTCCTTGATTTCTATTTTTTTTTGACCTTTCGCCATTGGATGCATTTAGCTGTCTGTTTTGTGTGCTTGGAACCACAGTGGATGATTTGGTGCAGGGGACGAGTTACTTGGCTATCTGTCTTTGCTTACAGGGGGATTTCAAGGTCACTGTGGTTTTAATCGCCTGAGGCACTGTGAGCTGGTGCTGCCTATTCCCAGGTTGTGAGTAATGGACCAGGATTGTTTCACTGCTCCCAATTCATACTTCCCTATGCTGCACTCTGAGTTATCAGCCTGTAATGGTTCTGATAGTATGGGCCTGTTTGCCCAGGCACAGATTCTGTGGGCTTTGTTTGTTGTCACAGAGGCTGACAGGGTCTGGCTCCACACCTAATATGTCTGGATTTTCCAGGATACAGCTATTGACCCGATTTCTGGTTTCTCTCTAGGCTTCTCGCCACAAGGCTGAACTCTGTGCCTGATTCCCTTCCTGTCTGCGCCACCACGGGTCCCGTGGGTACCCCAAGCCCCGGATCCTCCGGCTGCCTGAGTGGACCTATCGTCCCAGCCGCTCAGCTGTGGGTGCACGGATCCCTGGCCCCGCCCACGCCTGTCTCTCTCCCCAGATGACCTGCCGTGGGTTTGCGTTGATTTCGCCCTGCCAGCCGTGCTCCCTCCCTAGCTGCGCTACCGTAAGTGTGTGGGATTCGGCCCCTCCCTCCCGCCTTTGTGTTCCCAGCTTCCTGCGCTCTCTTGGAACCTCCTGCCCTCTGCTTCACGAGCGGCTGCAGACCACCCGTTGAGCCCCCTGTTTGTTCCTTGCTAACCTTCCACTATCTCGCAAAGTTTTTTAAGTGGGTATAAGTTCAACCTGATGTGTGGGGAGCCCAATAGGCCAGCGATCTATGGCCAAGTGGACCCTGATTCTGCCTGCTGTATGTTGGAATTGATCTTACCAGGCACCTCTCCAAATGGGAGTTCCCGAATCCCGGATTTAGTGGCTGTGAGAAATGGGGAGAGCCTTGCCCTGGGACTTTTAACAGTCCCTTAGGAGCTGTGAGTGTTCCTTGGGGGGAGGGGGTCTAGCCCCTCCGGTTTTTGCACAGTGCCTAATAACTCTATGTTTTTTAAGGCTCTTTTTTCCCCCACATTTAAAATGCGTCAATGTAGGTCGCCGCCATCTTGGCCTGCCCCTGATTTTGCTTTTAACGTGCTTGGAGCATACATGCAATGAAAGCCGTTCTCCAGGAGGAAGCTTCAAAATGCTGTGTGCATTCCTAGTACACTCTCAGACCAGTTGTTCCTTTCTGAATTTCAGTTTCTTCCAACTCAGGTGACTTCTGGAGTCTGGAATCCTCCATCCTGAAGATCTATCTGTTTTTCCAAGTTTCTGCTTAAGTCAAGTTGACATTCTGGTTTTCCTTGTAGTCCATCTATGTCTTTAAGATCAGCAAAGCCCCTTCTATCTGAAATCTGCCCAATTAACATTTATTTCTACTAAATTATTAATTCCTTCAAAAGTTCTGTCAAATATGTAAATTCTATGAATCTCATGCTCAGTTGTCTTCACCAAGCTTCTATTTCAGTTGACATCATTTTTCAAACTTCATGAAAATCCTAAGGTACATCAACTGGAGGACTTCTGCCTTTTATTATTAGCTTGGAAAAAACTGAGCCAATACTAGTTCCCATTTCATGAAATGAAGAAATACATGGGGCTCATAATATTCAGGACGAGTCCTGTACAGTGTCACCACAGTCTAATATGATATCATTAGTTTGCTGTCCTTCATACCTACAAGAATGAATGAAAAGGAGAGAGCTTGGGTCAATATCAGTTCCACAGCACAGAGGGATGGCAACATAAAAAGACAAAACTCTTTCAAAGTATGCCAAGCAGGAGTACATATATATGTATATATATATACATATATATACATATACAGTATGTGTATATGTATATACATATGTACATGAATTCATTGGAATTAAAACAGCTGCTGCATTCTTTCTTGTCCCCTAATAACCTAATGCTTTTTATTCATTTAGAAGCATGGTGCTCAAGTAGAGCAGCTTTTCTCCCTGTGGGGGATCTGGTAACATTTGCAGAAGAGTCAGTGTTCACAGTTGGAAGTGGGATCTGCTGCTGCCATCCACGAGGTAGATATGGGTTCTACTAACAACCCTCCAGTGTACAGGACATCTGCCCAAAACAGAGTTGTCCTACCCTAAAGCTCCGTATTGCCAATGCTGAAAAAGCACGAAGGGTACGTAAAACTAGGAAGCAAGGTCATAATCCTAGTTGGGACGCTTCAACCTGGTGGAAGTGCCATGTATGCCCCCTGTGCAAGAGGAAGCTCTTAGACCTCATGTGACTAATGAACTGATACACGGAGACACCCCACACCGGAAGGAGGGGTAGGTTGGGTGGGAGAGGGGGTAAAGGGTGGCAGGTAAGGACGGGGGGGGGGGGGAGGGAAGGGGTGGCAATGGTGATGTAACTTGAAGTGATAAATAAATTAAAAAAAAAGAAGTCATGCTGTTTCAGGGAACTTGAAGAAACTTTAATCATCTTCCTGCAACAAAAGACTGACAGACATTTCAAATTACCTTCTCAGAATGCTTTTTTTTCCCTTTGGTTTCCTGATGTAGGGCTTTGAGACAGGAGAGGACTGTGTGGTATAATGTGCTTGAAGTGTTTTTTTTTTTTTCCTTTATTTTTGATTTCTTCAAGTTACATCTCAATCGCAGTCCCCTCCCTATTCCCCCTCCAGTCCCACCCTCCCACCCTCAACCCCCCATCCTCTTCCCTTTTTTTTTTCTTTTAAGTTTAAGGTATATCTTATTTCCCCCTACAGTTTCTCCTTTCAGTCCAACAAATGGCTCTTTCTCTTATAATAATAAATACAATACAGTACAACAGAGGTAATTAGGCCACCGTTATGAGGGTTATATGACTTAATGTACATTCCCAATGACCAGTCCATATGTATTTGGTACCTGATTTTAACATCCACTATCTAAACATCTCCATGAGTTTAAAGTTCTATATCTGACTCAACATTCATACTAACTTGCAACACAATTTTAAAAGTATCTCCTTAGATCTATAACACTCTCTTCACTCCTAAAGAACTCAAAATTTAACTATGAGACTCTAGCTATCTGTTCTTCAACCACCTCAGAGACTTGAGAGGGATAAATATATCTGATTTTATAGGAAGTACAGGGTCTGCAGCTTCCCAAACTAAGAAATGACATAACAATGGCTGCCTGGACAGTTCCCATTTTCTCTCCATACATTACAGCATTGATCTTCAGTCATTTGGCCCCGTTTCTCTGACAGACATTGATTGTAGAGCAGGGGTTATGAAGGACTTACCTACCCTGTCTTGGCAGAGCTAGGCTGTCGACTTACCTGCTTCCAGGTTTTGTCCTTTTTGGACAGCATTCTGTCTACAGTTGGAGCAAGGGGCTTTTCCTACCAAGAGATAGGCTTGCGACTAATTCAATCATCTCCCACTGGAGATTCTTCGATGCTCATCTTCTACTTGGAGGAGAATAAGAGGTGCTGTCAGGAGTTGATATGTCTTGATATAAAAAAATCTAAAGTTACGAAAACATCTTTGAATGCCATATTCTGCAGATCTCTTGAGGTTTTTGAAGAGGCCCTATCTATCTCTTATATTAGGGTAAGCAGATGTTGCTTGTCTCTTAGCAGGTTTATTTCTGATTAGCTTAGCAAGTAACTATAATAGGCTGTCATAGTACCTAACAGAATGACTGGCTTGTATAACCATTAGTTTGCATTTCTTAATTATCCTAAACAGTTTATGACAATTAGTAGTAAAAGGCCGAAACATCACATTTCATTTTTTTCTTTACCTCCTAATCCTTCCATCCCAATTCTCTGGGGTGGGGTGTCCTTATGTAACAGTCCCTCATCTCAGTTGAGAGGTCGTATGAGGGCCAAGAGCCTCTTCATTCATTGGGGATCTACGAAGCAGTACCATCAGTGAAAAGTGTCTCATTGCCTGGGAGAGAGAACCACTAAACAAAAAACCAATAAGCAGACAATAGATAAAAAAGACTAAAAAATAGAAAAAAATATACCTAATATATAAAAAATAAAAGTTAAAAATAAGAAGTCTATGTCCAAGTTCCCTTTGGTGTGTTAGTTGTAGTATTGATACCTTCTACTATATAGCTAAAATCCTACTATAAGTGAATAGATGTGTTTTTTAACATGAAGAAATGGTACTACACAAGAGCTATTGTGAAAGTAATGCCCATGGCATCCTTGAAAATTCTTTGTGGCTAGATGCTAATGATTATGTTTTTAGTCACCATTCCTAGTTTTTATTTAATTTTGAACATAATCTTTATCCATATCCTTCCATTTGGTACTTCCTGTGCCCCCTCCTCCGCCCACAAAATACTGTGTGGCAATTTTAGCATGAATCCCTATCTTTCTCAAATGTCATAGGTTAGATTTCCAAGGCTATTTAAATAAGCAAAACTCTTATTTGCTAGCCAATTTTTTTTCCCATGGATGAATTTATGGTGGATTAGTAGGACACATAGTCTCTCTTGCTTCAATGTTACGAAATTGTTTACGTGCAGACTTGTTAATACTGATTTACTGTAGGTATGATTCCTGTTGCTTACACTAAGAGCTTTTGCAAATGACATCCTTTGTAATTTTAGACACTTTAGGATGCTTAACTAGGGAAGCAAATGTAGTGAGGATTTAATCTATGCTTCACAACTGCAGGAAATCAACACAGCCAGAAACAAGTGTTCTTACTGTTTTTAGAATAGAGCACTTTTAAGATTCACAACCTGTGCAGATGGGAGTGTATAATCCTATCATTGATCGATGATTCCAACTCCCTTGGAATCAGTATTTCCTTTCCGTCTGTATCTATTACTTCAGAAACAGAAAATGACCCCCACTCTAGCTAAGTAGCTACAAGTCATGACATCACTGGATTTACAAAAGAAATATTTATTACACTATCCAGAATTAGGCTGTTCAAATTATCACATCTCTTGGCTTTAAATTTTCCTCAAGGTATTGTGACTTAGACTGAAAATTTAAAGGGCCAGTTAAGACTGATTTATTTCTAAGCACATTCTCCCAAATAATTCTTCATAAAAACATTTCTCTGGCATATTTATCTTAACATGGACATGTAATCTATCAGCTGTTTGCTAAACCAAGTTATGAGGATTCAACTTTGACAAAGCTAAGTAGTCTGCTATCTCATTTTTTAAACCTACAGAGACTGTAGGAAGGAAGCACTGAGTGACTAAAGTCCAATCAAATTTATGTTTTGACATGGGAATATCTCTGTCGAGGAGTCCCAAGACCATTGACCCATGGAGGAATTGACAAAGCCTTCACCCATTTATCTAAGGCTCAGGAGGAATGACAAAACTTTTCTTGGTGTATATATTTTTTTCTAAGACTGTTTAATAAGTTACTAGTATGTGCAAATTGCTAGCAACTGCAATTTCCTCTTCCTAGATGTTACAGACTGAGACTCTATAGAAGATACCTTATACAGGAACTAGCTAACCCCTTCCACTGTACACAATAAACACCCTGAGGGTTCATTTTTCAATGGTAGTTTTTAGAGAACACCTCATATCCCAGTTTCATTGTGCCTGTGTGTCTGTCCTTTCTTCATTCCCTCCTTGTCCTTAGCCAGGGTTCTGGAACATTAACCTATCTGGGCTGCAGAAAGAAGGTATTCAGCACTTTGGAATCTGTTTGAATGCCTCAGGACCCAGCCATACCACTTCTGGGTATACACCCAAATGACTCCTCTCAGAATTATAAGGAAGTTTCCTCATCTATGTTCATAGCAGCCTTATTTGTAATAGCTAGAAACTGGAAACAACCCAGATGTCCCTCAACCGAAGAATGGATTAAAAAACTGTGGTACATCTACACAATGGAATATTACTCATCTATCAGGAACAATGAAATTATGCAATTTGCAGCCAAATGGATGGAACTAGAGAAGCTCATTCCGAGTGAGCTAACCCAGACTCAGAAGGATGCACATGGCATTTATTCACTTATAGTAGGGTTTTAGCTATATAGTACAAGATATCTATACTAAAACCAATGCACCAAAGGGAACATGGACATAGACTTTTTGTTTGTTTGTTTGTTTGTTTGTTTGTTTGTTTTTTAGTTTTCTCTCCCTAGCAATGAGACACTTGTCACTGGTGGTACTGCCTTGTAGGCCCCTAGTGTATGAGGAGGTTCTTGGCCCTCATATGACTTCTGAATTGGGGCGAGGGACTGTTATGTAGGGAGTGGGATGGAAGGGTTAGGGGGTAGAGGGCAGGAGGGTGGGGCTGGGAAGGGGAGAAAGAGGACAATATGATGGAGATGTAACCTGAAGCAACAAATAAATAAATTTATTTATATATAAAAAAAGTAGCTAACTGGAAAAAAAAGAAAAGAAAATACATAAGGGCTTTTAAATAATGGATTTATTTAATAGCTATTTAACTACAAATTGAATGGCTAATTTATAAACACATGCTTATAGAGTATTTCCTGTCAGAATTTTGATATGAAGCACCAACTGCTATTAACACAAAGATTGGTAGTCAGAACTAATCACAAGGTTGGGCATGGCCTTTCCAAGTGGCCTTGTGTTGTGGTCATGTGACTCTAGAAACTTTTCAAAAATATGTTTTGTGTTGGTATTTTTGTCTAGGATATTCTTGAATTTAACAGCATAGAGGCTGTATAGTGAGTACCAGGCCATCCTGAACTTCATTGTAAGAGCTAGTCCAACAATGAAAAATCAACTTTAATGGAAGTGGACATTTTAAAGCAGCCGAGAAGGATGTCTGACATAACTTGACTGAGTGTAGAGTGAACTAACAACCTTGCATGGAAGAATGACATGTCTCTGGCTTCTGGAGGCCATGTTCTGTTTTCACTTCCCTCTCTGTTGAGTTATGAATTTTCCTGTGTAGTCTGGGATGCCTTGAGTACATCATGAAGCCCATGATTGCCCTTGAACTTGCAGTCCTCCTGCTGCTGCCTCACAGTGGCTAGGATTATAGACATCATCATCTTCTTCCTTTCTTTTATTTTCTTGTTAATTTTTTGAGATAGAGTCTCATGTAGCCCTGCTGACCTTGAACTTAGCTTAAGCTGAAGATGATCATCTGACCCTCTGGTCTCCTCCTTAAGACAATATGTTGGTATGACTCAATATCCCTGATATGAATAGATTTATCATTACAGTAATTTTATATGGAGTAATTCTTTCACTGTTGTTCTTTGAGATTTCTTTATTCTTAGTGATTTTATTATACACATATATTTTTATTATTTTAATTTTTTAATAATAACACTGCATCATTTTCCCCTTCCTTTTCAAGTATGTCCTCTTAAAAATAGCAGCTTAATTTTTCTTCTCTATAAAGTTCTCTTTCTCATCTTCTTTTCTTTCCTTCTTGGAGGTGTGACATTCACTACTGTTTCTTTGTTCCTTCTCATGGAACTGGAGAAACAGGACTTTATCTCACAAGGTAGGGTAGAATATGCAGTGGGTTCTTTTCTGTATCCTGTGGTTTTCCCCATCAAAAGGACTGTCATCTTAAAATCATGGCCTCATATATTAGTAGTCACACCAGAGTTTATCTTTGGCGAGAATACTTGTCAATTTTTATAACATCCTTCTCTGCTGGCATCTTCATTCTTTTTTATTTTTTTGACTGAACATGATACAGTTTGTGGTCTAGCTCCATTTCCATGTCTTTAATATAATTCTCTGACCAAAATCAGTTTAAGGAAGGAAAGAGAATCTTTGGCTTACAATTCCAGATTAGAGTCCTTTGTTTCATAAAAATCAAAGCATGAATTCAAGATAGCAACGTGAAAGCAGGCCTGTTTGCTATTCCACATAACACCCCATCTGACAAAAGAACTCATTTCACAGCCAGAGAAGGGGTCTACACTCATTTAGCTTTCCTATAAAATTCAGAACTGCCTGGCTAGGGAATAGTTCCATTCACAGTGGGCTGGGCCCTCCTACACCAATTAACAGTTTAAAAAAATCTCCCCCAATCATGTCCACAGACCAATATGTACTAGTCAATTTCTCATTTAATATTATCCTCTCAGAAAATTCTGAGGTTTTGTCAAGTTAACAGTTAAACTGGGGCCATTTGGATTTCTAGCATCCATTCATACAATTTTGTGATGGTTTTCAAAAACCAGGGAACATATTGTTACATTTCTCCTAGTATTTTGTGCTACAAATTCCAAGCACTTGCCAAATTTGGCTCCTACTTCCCCCTTGAAGTGCTCTACTTTGCTTACTGAAATGCCACCACACTATCCCTACAATTCTTCAATTTTATCAGCAGTTTCTTTTCTGCATTGCTGTGTCATTCAGTGCCTGATTACACCCCTTAACAAGTAAAATGTGCTAGAGTTTTCAGCACTTGCTGAACTCCTGATCACCAAAGCTTGAACTCTTCCAAATCTTAAATCTTTCAATGTCCAAATTTAATTCCAACTATCTGGCTGAAAATCTCTGCTCTAGGTGGGCCTCATTAAGACGGTAAATGATATATCTTCCTCAATATTGGTGTCTTTGTGATTAGCACAACTACTTCTTACATAGTTTTCTTTTTTCTTTCAACCAATTCATCCATAAGTCATTGGACAGTAATTTAAACACTTTTCCTTAGGAGAAGTCTTCTTCATTCCCATCTTAGTGTTTTTATTGCTGTGATAAAACTGTGACCAAAAGCAACTTTGGGAGTAAAGGGTTTAGTTCACCTAATTTTATAGTTCATCATCCAGGGAAGTTGGGGCAGGAACTCAAGGAAGACACCTGGAGGCTGGTTCTGATTAAGAGGGCACCGATTAGTGGTTCTGATTCAGAGGGCACCGATTAGTGATGTTCTCTAGCCTGCTCCTCATGGCTTACTTAGTCAGCTTCCTTATAGCACCCAGGACCACCATGCAGGGATAGTAGCTGCCCACAGTGAGCTGGGCTGTTCTATGTCTATCATCAATCAAAACACACCACAGGCTTTTCCCACAGACTAATCTTATGGGGATATTTTCTCAGTTAAGGTTCTCTCTTCCAAAGTGACTCTAAACTGTGTCAAGTTGACATGAAACTAGCCAACACAAACCCCCTAAAGATGATTTAGTTTTTATTCTTCTGTCTTACCATAAACCTTTGACCATATCTCAACTGTGCAACTTATTATATTTACCAACATAATTGGCTTTATATTTTCTCCAGTAAAACATTTTTGATAATCCAACTCTAATGAACATATGTTTTTAAGGGCAGAGTTCAAACACCAAGATTTTCTTCCATCTCCTTGGTTATTTATTAGAATATTTGTTATTTTTTTTCTTTCTCTGGTAACTAATTAGATGTTTGGCCTTGGAAGATAATATTTACAGTGAGTGACTGCTATATAACTTATGATTAAAAGGAGAGATGTGATGAAGTTTTATCTATCCATTTAACACCTGAATATTAAGAAGCCAAAGAGGCTTAGTATGGAAATACTAACATTATTGAGTTTTAGGATCCTTTTAGTGAGTGACAGGCAGCCTGAATGGGGCTACTGAAACCCTCCAAATCATCTGTAATTCTAGTTTTCAGATAGATAATGGTCACTTGTTGGAAAACTCAGGGTCACTTTGTATTTGGAGAATCCATGAATTTTCAAGTCACTAACTTCATTATGTCTCTAAAATGCATTTTCTCTTTATTTAGCATGTCTCTCTGAAAGAGGATTCACACATTGGCTATTGAAGGAGACCAGTATTTCTTTTCAGCTCTAAGCTTTGCATTTCATTTGTAATATGACAGTAAATAAAATGAATGTTTTCATCCCTATGTGAGCAAACAAGCTATTCCATGATGTTGCCACTAATTTACAGGCATTTGTTACATTTATCTATTAGTTTCATTTATGTTTCCAATTTTAATACAGATTAAAACTCACTTCATAGATCTTTCAGTTTTGTAAAAATATAAAAGTCAGTTGTTGTTGGCTTTAGACTAAATTGTGTCCTGTGCTCACAACATCTTTACGTCAAGACTTTAAAGTCCATGTTTCACTTCATGAACTTCATCCTAACTACTGTCTTGACCTCATCTCCACTGTGGAATGAGCCATGGAGTATTTCCTTTGTTATCCAACACTCAGCTCCTTCTTTCTTGTGTGTACTTTGTCTCATTGAAGTAAATTTGTACAGGACATACATCTTCAACAGAAGATGGAGGAATAGGTCCCCATTTTCCATTCCCCCATTTAAAATATGTATAAGGGCTGGAGAGATTGCTCAGTGGTTGAGAGCACTGGCTGCTCTTCCAAAGGACCTCTGTTCAAATCCTAACATCCACCTAGCAGTTTGAAGCTGTCTGTAATTGCCAGGCATGGTAGTGCAGCCTTTAATATCAATACTTGGAAGGTTGAGGCAGGTGGGTCTGTGATTTGAAGGCTGTCTTGGTCTACAAGGTGAGTCCAGGATAGCCAGGAATATAGAGAGAAAGCCTGTCTGGGAAAACCAAAAACCAAACCAAACCAAACAAAAAACTATGTATAAAATGTTTATAATTTACAAATATAACTACCAGAGAAAAGCTTATATAATCATATAATTTTCTTTACTGTGCTTAAATTGAAAATACACCCTTAAAAATAAAATGTCTTTCAAATTTCTTGTAATTTGAACAGTAAGTTATTTATAAAGAAAAGATTTTAAATGCCTGCTACAAAGGACTCATATTTTCAGTCAAGGTCAGTTGGCTCCACTAGTTTTTGCTCCATGATGAAGCAGAGCAACATGGTAAGAGGCATGTTGTTGAGGAGACTGTTTACTTCATGTATGTTGAGAAGGAATGAGGGATGTATTGTGGGAAAGAGGGAAGGAAGAAAAGAGAAACAGAAGAAATGTGAACCAGGGTTCCAACATCCCCTTCAAGGCCACCCCACCCCATGATCCAACCTATCTCCACTGTGCTCTGCCTCCTACAGTCCTACAAGCTCCCAACACCACCATCAGCACATGAACTCCAGAGCAAGTCCAGATCAAGGACCTCAAATACCTCAGCCTCATGGATGTTTCAAAGCTTTCCTTGGGTAAGCCTCAGAGGACTGGCAAAGCCTTCCTGTGGTCCATGTGTACATAGCAGCAGTGTGTGCAGAAAATGACCACCATAGTTTTCTCCTCCTGGATGTTTACATTCTGAAGACTGCTTAGCTACAGAGACTGCCTGCTGTAGGTTAGTTAAACCTATCTCCTTGTTCAGCTCAATATAGCAGCCCTGTTTCCTGATTCAGTTGCATATAATAAACATTCCAAGCTTCCAGGATGCTATGACCTCTCTATCCAAGACCTCAGCCTACCCAATCCCAGCTTTCCTGTGCCCAACTGTCCCTGTGTCTGTCCTTTCTTTATTCTCATCTCCCTAGTTACAGTTCTGGGACTCAAGCCATGGAAGGACTTGGCAATGAGCCTCTGTGGGCCATTTGTGATTAAACTGGAGCAATGCCTAATAGCTGAGAAGTAATTAAGATGCACCCACAACAGTGTCATCTGCTCCAAAGACATTACTTCATGGAATCTCAAAACAGCTTTATAAATGTCTGTTGTACCTGTTCTTCATATGAAGCTACTGAAGTCCACAGAATTTAAAGAACGTGTCTCAGGTCACAGAGTGAGTGGAAAGGAAAGCTATAACCCTGAAACATTGCTCACAACAGCAGTCCTGCCCATTTGCAGCTAGGGAAATGTAAATTCAACCAGGATGCTGGAGGAGGACAGAGCGGTCCCTCCTTGTCCTCACCCTATCACTCTTCATTACTCAAGTGTCACATGCGACAGAGTGTCCTGAGGTCTTTAAAGCTCAGTCTAGTATCCACTTTTGTTACTTTTCCTGGGGGGAAAGTGAATAATCCATCAAATAAAGTGTCAGCAAAGCATCTTTAAAGTGAAAAGAACAACCTGCCATTTCAACAACAAAATGATGGGCCCACTGTAAAAAGGCCGGCTGGCAGCAGAGGGGCCCTGAGCTTCTGGAAATAACATCAGGCAAGAGGGAAGAAATCATTTCACACAAAATGACATTTTTGCATTATATAAATTTACCCTGTAGCCTATATTCTTTTGTAAAAATGGACAGCTTTATTTACTCAGGAACTATTTCATATATTTATTTTTACTTATTCTAAAATTAACTCTTTAATATTTGTAAAGTGCCTTACATGATTGCTGTTTTTTCCTGTCTCAGATGTGATGTTCTAATTTTAATTCTATATGGTAAGGGTTTTTAAACTATGTGTTTATTGGTTTTTGAAATCAGAAATTATTTTGCAAGTATACATGTTTCAACTGAACTGGGAAAATTATGACCTCCAGATATAAAACTAGAGTCAGGCTGGTTTGGTTCACTGGCACTGGAGTTAATGATGCTTTGAATGTTATGACTGTTTGTTTCCTTATGATACTGAGATTAAACTTGAGCTCTCTAATGAATGCTAATAAAATACAAGCACTTTATTACTGAACCATACTCCTGGCCCATGACCATGTTTTAATCTACCCATTAACCTGATCCAGGTACCTTTCAGTTGATGGACATGAAGTTTGTCTATGCTTGCACAGGTTCAGGAAGACTAGAAGTGAACAACTATTTGGATACTGTAGCCAGAATTGCTTTTGTTCATTACAGGAGGCAACTCCTGATTGGTTATAATGAAGATCTGGGCCTCTAACGGTGGTTAGGAAATTTTCTGTAGTCATAAAGAGAAGACAGATGGTGTTCTAAGTTGGCATTGGTTCAGAAATAGAAATATGATCACTACTATGGGTAATCTAGTTTAAGCAAGGTCAGTTTAATGGGACCCTAGAATACCTAACTCCACAGTTCCCTGTTTCTCTCTCTCTCTCTCTCTCTGCAAGATAGAGAGTTTCTTGTTATTTTAAAAACTATTTTGAAGTTAGAAAATAACAAAACAGAAAGTAGATCAGGAACGATTCTAAAACATTGTATCTTATGTCTTGTCAGGAATTTTATGTCCCCCCCCCAATTTTATTGTGATATATAGCTCTGAGGTCAGTAAGAGCTTTACAATAGGGAAAATAGCTTCAGGATAAAAGAGAAACAATGGTTTCTAGAATAAACTCCATTCTAGTCAGTAACTGAAGCTGAAACACATTGACCAAATAATAATTTTTGTACTGATTTTGAAGATTTGGATTAATTAAAAAGACAATTATCAAAATACAAGCCTAAGTATAATTTTGGATAGTAATCTTTGACTCCTTCTAAAGGCCAAATTAAAATTCAGATCACTAGGTAACTTTGCACTTTTCACTCTGTAGCCTCAGTTTATGTTGTAGCACAGGTATTTCTCAGGAAACATGAGCACATATGTATTTAAAACGTAAAACTGGACTCTTGATTCATAGCTTTCAGAGATTATTATTCCAGATTGATTGATGGGTTAGCTGATTGCAATTGTCATTGTGGTAAATCATTTATCTTCCAAACTAGTCACACTGAATTGCTTCTAGAGGAAAAAAAAAAAAAAAAAAAACATCTACTATCACTATCAACAGTAAGCCAGAAATTCAAGTTTTCCTCTCTCTTACATTCAGGAGAGCCTGGTTGTATGTAGGCAAGACTTAGTCTAGAGAAAACATGTCTTAAAAGTTTATTATTTCTATTATTCACATGGACAAATAAAATAATATGTGTTTATAGATTATAACCTGATATTTTGAACTATTTATAGTAATAGCTATAATCTGCACATTAAATATGCAATACCCCAACTATACATTGTCTAATTGAAACTCTTCATTGCTTTCTTAAGAAATTTCAAGTATTTCCTGTTCTGTTGTTACTGTCATGGAGATGTCCAATAGCTCTTTCTAACCTAATCTTTTCTAAAGGAAGAGCTGTATTCTTTTACTAGCATCTTTCCATCCTCCCTCACTCACAGCCCTGGTTACATCACTGCAGTATCCCTCTCTGAGTTTGACTTGGGCAGATTTTTACATATAGGTGAGGCCATGAGGTGTTTGTCTTTCTGTGATGTCTTATTCTATTCATGAAGATATTCTCCATGTTTGTCTCTGATGTTACACATGACTATAACTTTTTAAAAGATTGAATATTTTATTTTCTTTTTCCACTTCTCATTTGATAGAAACAAGTTGGTTTCACCTCTTAGCTACTGTTAACAATGTGACAGTGAACATTGACATGCAGCTATCACTTCAACTGAAGAAGCAAGGGAACATACAGGCCATGATTTTGTGTAAGCTAGTTCCTTTGGGTTGAAACATTACCTACTTAGAAGGGAGGCTCATTAGTGCAGGAGGGTTAATATAGCTGCTGGCTCAGGAAACTCATGACACTTGCAAGATCCAAAAACTTACGAACACTGGCAAGGCTCACAAAGCCTCACTAAAGGTTATGTAAGCAGCAAGCAACTGCCGGGGAGGACAGGGCTCCTTTGGAACTGCCCATATGTTGGCTAGGAAAGTGCAGGGATGCAGCCTTTGTGATTGTCATCCATGCTAGGGTGGCCTTTTTGGTTGCATGCCTATAAGTAAGTGGTAAGTCACCTGTGCTCCCGTGAGTAGCCCCAGTAAACTCACTGGTTCATCAAGGTAGAGTTGGATGGAATTACCCCTTTGATGTGACTTCAGTACAGAATCTTGGTTAAGTGCAATTTTGTTTATGACTCTCCAGAAAGAGCACATTATTGTGAGGATTATTGTAACAATTCATTGTATTTATTGCTGATTGTAGTCATTAGTTTTTCTAAACTATTCTAGACATTGTTTTCCCAGTTATAGTGTAGGTGGCAGCTAGGTTCTGAGCTATTAAATATAAATAGAGTAAGAGTCTGTCCTCAGTGAGCTTGAGAACATGCACAGTTGTCTGCCACATTAAATGGAGAAGAGAGATAAATGCCAGATGCATGTTGGAGAGGGAGGACTAATATCCACAGAACAGAAAGCAGATGAAGATGGGAAAAGTCCATTACATTTTCATTTGCAATAAAGTACTTTTGCAGGCCTCTTTAAACTTAAGAGTCTGTGCTTTATCAGACTCCAACTTGCTTTGTACATCAAAGTAAATGGAATTATGCTCTAAACCAGGCTTACTATAATAATATTAAATTAATATAGTAAATAATAAACTAATAAATAACAACTGAATAAATAATTAAATAAAAATAAATAATAAAAACATAATAAATTATGATAGGAAAGAGAACATTCATGTTTGACAGTGCTACCCATCTCTGAACAAGGGTGAGAAGTTCTGGAGAATACTGAGACCATGTATACTGAAAAACATGTTTTCCAGTAGTAAATTAATTGCTCACTGCAAAGTCACAGAGAAGGAATGGCTTCATAAAGTGTGCTTTCACCCTCAAAAGACAGTTTTATCTCAATAAATGATAAATCCAAACACGTGCAACAGGGAAAACAAATGCCCTTTGTTAGACAGAGGTCTTCAGCAGGCAGCACAGTATTTAATGGCATATGGATGTAACTTAATATGAATTTCTTCAATACTTGAATAAGCATCCTCTCCAAATCTGCTAAATGGAGTTACTGATTTTGTTTCTTTCTAGAATGATGATACAGTTGTGAGATCTTACTGTCACCAGAAGAAATTCATCACAATAATGATGCGTCTTTTTGAGAAGGACATTATCATAAATCATTTGAATACAGCCCAAGAGAAAGATTTCCAGTTAAACTTTCTAAATGTTACAAAATGGTTATAAAGCATTAGTTGTTAGAAATAGGCATTATTTCTTATTTCAATTTGGGAAGCATATGGCAAAATGATTATTCATTGATGCTGAATTGATTTATTGAATACACACACAAGAAATATCTTAAGAGATATTTAGGATCTGCTTTGCTCAGATACTGATGTCATGATATTCCATTTATACTTATAATACCTCGAGTAACTAATATAAACACTGGGTTCAAGGTTTTTGAAAAATAGTTTTGATTATTTGAACTTTTTATGCATCTGTATAATGTGTATTGATTCTATCCATCCACTATTACCTTCCTCAGTGTGTTCTACCCCATGGCTGTGAATGTGGAGGCAGAAGGCCAACATTTAGAGGTTGTATCTTCACTTAAGGTTTTTTTTTTTTCTTTCTTTTTTAAAACAGGATCTCTCACTGAACCTATAACCTTCCATTTGGTACATTGTGTGCACATCTACCACTAGGGTCATGGACACATTCTTCTGACTTGGGTTTTACATGGTTGCTGGGAATTTGTACTGAGGTCCTCATGCTTGAACAGCAAGCACACAACCCACTGAGTCATCTTTCCCGGCCTGATTTTTATGAGGTAATGTTACAGGAAATAGTTGACACTTATAAACTTGTCACTTCTCAAAAGAAAGAAGGAGATAAATTGATGTGAGAACGTGGATATATTTGTAATTAGGACAAACTAAGGGAAGACTGCTAGATTCTCTGTGCTTATGTGGCTGTATTATAACTATACTGAAAAAGATGATCCACAAGTCAACAAATATGCAAATGTTAACTCTTCTGACCTCTGTGAAGTCTGTTCCTGAAAGGCAGGCTGGCACAAGAGTTTTAGCATTTGCTTCCTTCAGCATGGGCTCCTGGAGGAACTTCAGTCCTTTTTGGTGTATTGTCCCAATAGCCTGATACCAAGGGGACACTGTCTTCTCTTGGGCTACACGCACTCTGAAAGTACTTTCTTATCCCCTGCTTACTCATTTTATCTCTCCTCTACTTTTTATTTAGCTTTTTTTCCCTTTATTTTTTATTTCTTCAAGTTACATCTCAATTGCAGTCCCCTCCCTATTCCCCCTCCAATCCCACCCTCCCACCCTCAACCCCCCCATCCTCTTCCCTTTTTTTTTCTTTTATGTTTAAGGTATATCTTATTTCCCCCTACAGTTTCTCCTTTCAGTCCAACAAATGGCTCTTTCTCTTATAATAATAAATACAATACAGTACAACAGAGGTAATAAGGCCACAGTTATGAGGGTTATATGGCTTAACGTACATTCCCAATGACCAGTCCATATGTATTTGGTACCTGACTTTAACATTCTACTATCTAAACATCTCCATGAGTTTAAAGTTCTATATCTGACTCAACATTCATACTAATTGCAACACAATTTAAAAGTATCTTCTTAGATGTATAACACTCTCTTGACTCCTAAACAACTCAAAATTTAATTATGAGACTTTATCTATCTGTTCTTCAATCACCTCAGAGACCTGAGAGGGATAAATATATCTGATTTTTTAGGAAGTACAGGGTCTGCAGCTTCCCATACTAAGAAATGACATACAGGTGGCTGCCTGGACAGTTCCCATTTTCTCTCCAGACATTACAGCATCGCTCTTCAGTCATTTGGCCCCGCTTCTCTGACAGACATTGATTGTAGAGCAGGGGTTATGAAGGACCTACCTACCCTGTCTTGGCAGAGCTAGGCTGTCGACTTACCTGCTTCCAGGTTTTGTCCTTTTTGGACAGCATTCTGTCTACAGTTGGAGCAAGGGGCTTTTCCTACCAAGAGATAGGCTTGCGACTAATTCAATCATCTCCCACTGGAGATTCTTCGATGCTCATCTTCTACTTGGAGGAGAATAGGGGGTGCTGTCAGGAGTTGATATGTCTTGATATAAAAAAAAATCTAAAGTTATGAAAACATCTTTGAATATGTATTTCTCTACCTCATTCTTTACTTTCCTAACAACAATTTTATCAAGTTAAGCATATATATTGTGTACTTCTAATATTAGTTTGCAATCTTAATTCATCCTCACAGACTGAAAGCTAAATTCAAGAGAATTATTACAGTGAAGTTTGTCATTCTAATTTATCTATTCCCTTCTCATGTCGTGAGATTGATTTTCCTAAAAACTTAATCCCATTCAAAACAACATGTTTTCAAATGGACAATGTATCTAGTTAAGAGCTTCATGTATGAACTTTAATTTTCTTATCTTTTGATATAAACAATTTTAAACTATTGTGTATAAAATATCCAATTTATCCAGTTTAAAATATCCAATTGCCATCTAATTGTAATCACAGATTCTTCCACACCTACTTTCTTCACAGCAGTGATTTGAGTCCAAGTATTGTTATTTACAGATGATATGGTAGTATACATAATTGACCCCAAAAATTCTACCAGAGAACTCCTACAGTTGATAAACACTTTCAGTGAAGTGGCTAGATAGATGATTAACAAAAAAGAATCAGTAGCCCTCCTATCTACAAATGAAAAATGGACTTAGAAAAAAATCAGGGAAGCAACACCTTTCACAATAGCCTCAAATAATATAAAATATCTTGGGGTAACTCTAGCTAAGCAAGTGAAAGACTTATATGATAACATGTTGGCACACGCCTTTAATCCCAGCACGCAGGAGGCAGAGGCAGGTGGATCTCTATGACATCAATGCCAGCCTGGTCTACAAAGTGAGTTCTAGGACAGCCAGTACTACATAGAGAAAGTCTGTCTCGAAAAACCCAATCACTCAATCAATCAATCAATCAATCAATACAATTCTTTGAAGAAAGATATTGATGAAGACATCAGAAGACGTAAAAATTTCCTATGTTCATGCATCAGTAGGATTAATATAGTAAAAATGACCATTCTGCCAAAAACAATCTACAGATTCAATGCAATCCCCATCAAAACTCCAACACAATTCTTTACAGATCTTGAAAGGGCAACTCTCAACTTCATATGGAAAAACAAAAACCCAGGATAGCCAAAGCAATCCTGAACAATTAAAAGAACATTGGAGGTCTCACCATGCCCTTACTTCATGAGACACATTGATCAAAGGAATCTAATTGTTGACACAGCCATAAATAGAAATATCAATGGACACCTGACTTTTTATAAAGAAGTCAGAAATACATGCTGGAAAAAAAAAAAAAAGACAGTATCTTCAACAAATGGCGCTGATCAGCTGGATATCCGATAGTAGAAAAATCCTAACAGATCCCTATCTATCACCCTGCATGAAACTCAAGTCCATGTGGATCAAAGACCTCAACATAAAACTGGATACACCTAACTTGATAGTAGAGAAAGTAGGGAATACCTTGAATTGGTGAAAACTTCCTGGACAGAACACCAACAGCTCAGGCACTAAGACCAACCACTAATAAATGGGACCTCAGGAAACTGAAAAGCTTCTGTAAGGCAGAGGACACCATCATTTGAACAAATGCCAATCTACTGAAAGGTTATAGTTTTTACCAACTCCACATCTGATAGAGGACTGATTTCCAAAATATATAAATAACTCAGGAAACTATCAAAAAAACAAATAATCTAATTAAAAAACAGAGCACAGATCTAACCAGAGAATTCTCAATAAAGGAAACTCACATAGCTGAAAAACACTTAAGGAAATGTTAATATCCCTAGCCATCAGAGAAATGCAAATCAAAACTACTGTGAGACTCCATCTTACACCCATCTGAATGGCTAAGATCAATAACACAAGTGATAGCTCTTACTGGTGAGGATGTGGAGCAAAGGGAACACTCCTCCATTACTGGTGAGAGTGCAAACTTGTACAGTCACTATGGAAATCAATATGGTGGTTTCTTAGAAACCTGGGAATCAATCTTCCTCAAGATACAACTATGCCATTCGTGGGCATATACTCAAAGGATGTTCTGTCCTACCACAAAAACACTTGCTCAGCCATGTTTATTGAAGCTTTATTCATAATAACCAGAAATTGGAAATAATCTTGATGTCCCTCAACAGAAGAATGGATAAAAAATGTGTGTAGAAAAAAATTGGCTACAATTAAATTATTCAACCAGCATTTAGATTATTTTTAATTGGTTCAGTGGCTGTTAATCCTTAGCCAGCCATTAAAAATGAGCACACAAACACCAGATGGATTTTAACAAGCCTTGGCCTGAATTGAGCAATCTTAGCCCACCTAAGCTAGCTCTTAATTGTATTACCCAAATATGACCCCATATATATATATATGTCACCTTGGACTGCTAATCTTCACACTATGCTGATGTTCCTGGCCATGTGGAATGAGGTTCTTTTTCTAACCCATGGTGTTTGTCCTCCTTCTTCCTGCTCCTGGCTGGAATGCAATAATCCTCTGTGTAAAATGTTGGGTTCCTGTTCTAATCTCAGAAAGCACCACTTTCCTATTCTCTTTCTGTCCATCTAATTGGCCAGCAGTGATTTTTATTAACCAATCAAGAGACTGCCTCAAAAGGGGTGGTAACCAGATCTCAGCATTGAAGTCAGCCTATCAGAAACAATGTTATTAGACCTTCCCTCAACAAATGTGGTACATTTACACAATGGAGTATTACTCATCTGTTAAAAAAATGACATGATATAATTTGCAGGCAAATGGTTGGAACTAGAAATAAAAAAAAAACAAAAACAAAAACCAAAAAAAAAAAAAATAGCAAACTAACAAACAACAAAACATGCTGAGTGTGGTAACCCAGACCCAAAAAGAGAAATATGCTATGTATTTACCTGTGAGTGGATATTAGTGATTAAGTAAAGGATAACCAAGTTATAATTCATAGACTCAGAGAGGAGGAATAGTGTAGGGGGATGCATAGATTTCCCTGGGAAGGGGAGATATCATAAATTTTATGGCTGTACTTGTGGTAGGGGAGATGGGAGTGAGATGAAACAGGTTAAGGAGGGAGACAGGATAGAAGGAGAGTGTTAGGGAGATGGCTGGAATTGGAAGGCATTCAGTGGGGTGGGGTGGAAACCTAGTGCAGTGGAAACTCCCTGGAATTTATGAAGGTGATCTTAATGAAGACTATTAGTAATGGGGGGGGGTAGTCTCAACTGGTCATCTCTTGTAGACAGGTAAAGCTTCCAGTAATGGGTTTGATTGCCATTGCCATTCATTTGAGTTGTTGGCCAAGGGATTCCCATGGAAATCCCTAAACAATACAGTCTGAGGCTAAGACAAAAGTTTGCTCTCTGCAAGCTGACAGTGGGGCTGTATTGCTTAGGACCACATACATCCACACAGCTCATTGAACACAGAGAAGTAGAGCTGGTGCCTACATGGAGCCTTCACCTGTATGTTCTAGTCTTGTTAGTGTGGGAAGGTACCCTGTAGGCTACTGAAAGAGAAACTTGGGTACCAATCCAGGCACAAAACCTTTGACATATAATCTGTCCTGCCTGCAAGATGTGCTGGGGCAATGGTGACATAGAACTATAGGAGTGGCCAACCAATGTCTGATTTGACTTAGGCCCACTCAACAAGAAGGAACCCATACCTGACACTGCTTGGATAACCAGTAATTAGAGAATAGATGACCCAGAGACCTAGGGTAAAACCAAACACAACTTGTCTAAAAACAAAACAATAGGATCAATAAAATTATTTCTAATGATAATCTACTGTAGATCAGTGCCATATCCAGCCATCATCACAGAGGTTTCCTCTAGCAGAAGATGGGAACAGATGCTGAGACACACAGGCAGATATTATGTAGACAGAGAGCCTAAATTGGAGTCCTACATCAAATCCCTCCTCTCAGCACTGAGACATTCCTATGGAAAAGGAAGCAGAAAGATTCTAAGAGTCAAAGAGGATGAGGACAGCAGGAGAATTCAGTCCACTGAAATCATTTTGCAAAGCACATATGAACTCACAGAGAATGAAACAGGAAGCATGGGGCCTACATGGGCCTACACCAGACTCTCTACATATATATAATAGCTATTAGCTTAGTATTTTTATGGGACTCCTGTAGGCATAAGGTTATTGTGCAATTCAAATGCTGATTCCTGTACCTCTTCATTTCTGGTTGCAATCTTCGTTCTGAGAATCTTCTGTTTGAATGTTTTGTAAACACAGTTCCCCAACAGTCCCCTGATATGCCAATAAAGCAGCTTACAGCCAATCTCTGAGCAGGGGAGAGAAAAGGGCTGGACTTCCTGCCCTCCAGGGGAGGAGGAGTTAAAGAGAGGAAGTAGAGGATTTTTAGCCACAGGTAGAGGCAGGAATGGTAAGGTGAGAGCCAGCTGAAGCAGAAAAGCCACAAAGTGCAAGTAACTCTTGGATTTATGATGGGGTGAAGCCAGATTAGTTTAGTGAGTTAAGAATAGAGTAATAACTGCTCAGTTTTTGTGTTGTGAAGCGTGTTTAACAAATAATGTAGTAGAGTCGCAATTATTTGGATGATAGCCGGGTTAAGAGAGAAACTGAGAAACTAACATAATTATACAAAGTTACACTAACAGAGTCCTGAGAATGAATGGTTCTCTTACTCTTACCTACTCTTTGGACAATTCTCCTCCTGTTGGGTTGTCGTGTCCAACTTTGAAATGATAGTTTTTGCTTCATCTTATATTTTATTTTGTCATGTCTGTTTGTCATCTCTTAGAAGCTTGTTCTTTTCTAATGAGAGACAGAAAGGTAGTGGATCCCGAGGGGAGGGGAAGTTGGGAGGAACTGGAAGGAGTTGAGGGAAGGTAAAGTATAAAAGTAAAATAAATAAATAAAAATTTTATGTTTTTATATTCAAAAGAAGAAAATTAACTAGAAAGAAACTGTAAAACTCATTGTTGATTCTAAGTGCTACTGAAATACTATTGGTAAAGAAAACCTGGGACTGCTAAGAAATTTCCATTCCTGGTAATTTGGGAACTTGTTGGTGTTTCTGTATTTACTAGGGCCATGCTTTCTGTTGTAGGGAATTGCTAACGGCAGGGATACCACTCAGGTTAGTCACAGAGAACGAGTCCTTAGAGAATGGAGAAAGTATTAGCTAGACCAAAATAAGGAAAGAGTTCATTTTTTTAATCCCTTAAAACAAGTTTTTTTTTTTTTTTTTTTTGAGAAGCTTTTCAGCATTTCCACACCACTTATATCTCCTTGTTGAAATAAATTTAATTTTATTCTTTTAAAAAGAATGTAGACATCCAGCAATTATACCCTGTCATTTTACTTTGTGAAACAGAGTTTCACACATGCCCCAGTCTGGCCTTGAACCTGCTGTGTAGGCAAGGATAGCTTTGCACCTTAATCTTCTGTCTGCAGCTCAGAAGTGCTGGGTCTTCAGACCCGCTTCGCCTTGTCTGTTTCTATGGAGTGCTGTGACCACTGGCCAGGGCTCTGCGCATGCGAGGCAAATGCTGCACTGACAGAGCTACATCCCTAGCCCATTATTTTACGTAAGTAAGAGCTGTTTTAGACTTTTCTTTTTGCTTTTATATCAAAATACTACACACCAAGCTATTTACATAATCTGAGAATTTGATTTAGGAGTTCTTGAGCCTGGAAGATCTAAGCTCAATGTCCGTCCATGGCATCTTGGCATTGCTTCTTTCTGGATCCTTACAGTATGGAAGTAGGTGGGCTATTTCAAAGGAAATCATTCTGTAGTGTTGGGGGCATATATGAAGACGACTAAATTAGCATTCCCAGTGACAGAATCCTTGTGGCTCGTCTCCCCTCCAACACCCAATATCTCTCCATCAGTGTTTTGAAAATGCTTGGACATTAGATGATTTTCCTCAGAATATACAAGATGAGATTGGACCACCATCAATCAGGATATAGGATGATAAAACCGACAAATTTAGTTTCCTGTGGTATCTTGAGCTTTAGAATACAACCATCAAGGAGAGACTGAAAGCAGCTGGGTCTTCTTCAATGGAATAAAATGCCCTAAGAGTGAAGGGTGGTTACCTCATTTCCTGTAAGGCAAAGGGAACCACATATGTGTCTCCTTGAGTTACTAGTATTTTTGTACCAAAGTTTCTTTCTCTGTCAAAATAGTCATGACAGGGACTACCTCTCATACAGTTGCTGTAAGAAATATGTGAGTTATAGCATGTACATAAATATGCCTGGAAGAACAGGGCTGCAGAGCCAAGGCAGTATCTCATCAGAGATAACCCTGTAGGCTCTGCAAGACTTCCGATGGCTTTCAGAGGCTTCTCTACCTTCATTGCTTGTCCTCCCAACCCACTGTCTTATGCTTGGCTTTGCTTCACTTTCTCTTGCACCATGGTGGCCCTATGCTCTTTATTTTGCCCATCTCTGCATCATGTACTTAGACATTTCATTCATTTTGGCTTAAGACATTCTAAAAAAGTATATTCTTCATGATCCACGTTGTAAGAAACTGGAGCATGAAATATATTGGAGGGTAATTTTGGAACATCTAGTTGTCTTTCTTTACTGTAGATGGTGATCAACACAGAGCTCTCTCAAAACGGGCAAAGGGCAGAGAATAAGAGGCTGTGGAATCCGTAAATGAGGACATTGATATCACACTTCCTTTTCCCAAGGCTCAGACATCATTGTGGCAGAGGGGGCAGAAAGGGGGCTTTACGTTTAAGTATTCCAGTGGAAGATTACACATCCAAAGCTATTTATAGGCAGCAAAAATTGTACTTCATAGGTGTGAAAAATAGAAAAGGAGACCCAAAAGTGGATGGGTATGGGAGAAGCATGGATCTGAGAATAGTTAAAGAGGAGAATAATGTGATCAAATCATGTTGCATGAAATCCTCCAAGAGCTAATAAAGACATTTAAAAAATGTTGGCTATCACAAGGGGTTCTTCCAGAGGAGTCTTTAGAGTGTTCTCTAAAGCTGTACAGGAATGTCTAACAATCTCCAGGTCCAAGGACCATCCCAAGAGGAAAACACAAATTCTGTAGACCCTCTGATATAGAACATTTGTCATTCAACCAGTGTCTGTTCTCCCTGAAAGGTTAGAGGTTTGATACCAGCTGCAGTTTGTCCCTCAGGCCTCAACAATCTGCAATGAACAGCCATGGAGGAAATGAATCTTTGTCTTTCTCAAATGAGAGTCACTAAACTACATTTAAGTTTTAGGCAGGCTGGAAGCTAAAACTGTTCATTATCCCTATAATTTTCTCTGCAAAATAAAACACATCATTGAAAAACACAACTTCAAAAGTTACAAAATAATAATGACTAAAACTTATTAAATATGTATTCTGTGTCAGGCTTTCCAACGGGATTGTAATAAACAGCACTTTCCCCAGTGCTAAGCAGTACATTTTTATTTAACATATAAAGAAACTGAAGCTCCTACAGATTTATCTAACTTGCTCAAGTTTACACAGGGGATGAGTGTAGACAGATACAACATCTATTCCACAGCTCAGATTCTTAATCATTCCAGATTAATAGAGGAAATAAAACTTTATGTGACCTGTGTAGTTCTCCTTAGGAGCTAATAACTCACATAATTCACTGACTGGTGTCCTTTGCCTACTTGATAGGCTCTAGAATCACCTAAAACAAGATATCAGACATGCCAACAGGGATTATTTAGATTAGGTTGCCCTGTGGACATTCTATGAGGGATTATCTTGATTGGGTCAGTTGAAGAGGGAAGGAGTGGGCTGCATTCCTTGGGCTTGAATCCTAGAGCAGATAAAAAGAAGAAAGCTGATGGAACAGGAAAATTCATCTGTTCTCTTCTTGCTGACTACAGACGCAATGTCAACAGCTGCCTCATTCGCTAGCCGTCCGCCGTGATGGACGACACTCAGAATGTGTGCCAAATAAACCTTCCTTCTGTAGGCTGCTTTTACTAGAGTATTTTAATACAGAAACAGGAGAAGTAATAATAGGCCAGCAAACAGAAACTGGTGTGAAGCACAGAGTAGGTTGATGCCGTTTATGGTGATAGCAGCTAACTTTGCGCCATACGCAAGGGTCTTCTTTCTCAGTTTTCTTATCTAAATTGATCCTAGAACACATATTTTCTTGGCAGAATAGGTTTCAAAATAACAGCTTACACTTAAGTAGCCATGTACTGATGAGCCCTTTGAGCTGTGTTAATTATTAATGATTTAAATGCAGTCATTTGCTGTATCCGAGTCTGAGGCCCATTGCAAGTGATATCGTGTTCGTACATTCAGTAAACCTAGTGCTCTCGAGAGTGACCTTTCCGAGGCTAGGAAAGTGAATGAAGAGGAAGAAAGCATACTTTAAAATTTCAGAAGCCTCTTCAATTTCCAATCTAAGGAAAGATAGCATGTTTGTCTGGGAGGTCTTGTTGATTTCTTTTAACGTTTAAGCACAAAATAGCAGTTTCCATCACATATTCTCTGAATGTTGAATACAGTGTGAAATCAAAAATATCTCAGATGGAGATACTGGAGGAAAACAAAGAATGGGAGTCAGATACAGCAATTCTAAATGATAGACAAAAGCTGAGTACCTGTGTGCTTTTACAGTCGTGTTGAGTGTTGTGAATGTTTCATTGCCCTGCTAACCCTCCTGAAGAGCTTGGCAGCATTGACAATGGAACATACTGTTTTATAAATCTTCCTCATATGAAAACAATCTATTTGCATAGAAGAGATATTGTAAAATGAGACTCTATTCCTGAGCAGATTTAGTTGTACAGAAATTGTGTCAGCCAACCAATCCTACAGAGCCATCAATGACTTCTTTATGTCTTTGGTAAAACTGAGAAACACACAAAGAAAAATGACTTAGAAAACTAAAAACGGCTCATGTTCTGGAAGACTAAACATCAAATTGTTCTGTTATAAAAATATGAAATACATTTCTCTCACACTATGAAACATCATGAAAATCTCTCTGTTGTAAATTCATGTATTCTTCAATATACTAAGGGGAAAGAAATACAAAATAAAACATTCTACAGTAAAGTATATGAAAACAAAATGTTCAAAACTGTACACAGATTAATAAACCAAAATGAGGTGGGTTGGATATAAAAGAGGAAAAGTTTCAATAAATCATTATACAACAACAAAACTTTATTATTTTCCAGTCAATCATGACTGCCAAATATGTCCCATCATTGATTTCTTACTTCTTTCTGCCTCTGCAACATCTTCTCCTCCCTCCCTCCCTCCTTCCCTCTCTCTCTCTCTCTCTCCATCAAGAGCATCATTTATAGATGATAAAAATTATGCAAGTAATCATTATGCAAAGCAGAGACAACCAAAATTTAAAAGAGTTGCTTCTTTTTTTTCTAGGCTGAACAGTTCATCATTCAATTAGTTGTACTTGTAAAATTGAGTAAGAAAATAATTTTACCTGAAATTAATTAATTTCATGTCCTTTAATTTGAATGTTCAAATTATGCAATTCAACGGCAATTATAATGCACATGTAAAAAGGGAGCTTTAGAGAAGACATCTTTAAAAATGTACTTCATAGTTTTGTCTCTGTTCATTTCTGATCTTTGCACAAGGGAAAAAATGCTATTAATTGAACTAATTTTGTGATACAAAATAGCTTCCCTTATGCTTTCAGCGACAAAGGAAGATTAGCAGGGCCTTTGTCAAAGCCGGAAAGCTTTTAGAGAATTACTCAGTATGCAAAGAAGAGTCAAAAGTTTTTTTTTTTTTTTTTGTGGCATGAGTAAACATTCCATGATAGATTATTTAATATAATCTACTCAATTCTTGTTAGCCTAGAATCTAAACTTAAAATAGTTTCAGCTGTTTCTTCACATGCCAGTTGGATTAGCCAATTGTAAGAATCTTGGGTACAGTGTTGTCTTTAACTGTCCCAGCATCCAGTTGGATGTGAGTTTATCTGAACTGCATGTGTTAGTTCCCTTTCTGAACTGCATGTGTTAATTCCCTTTCTGAACTGCATGAGTTAGTTCCGTTTCTGAACTGCATGTGTTAATTCCCTTTCTGAACTGCATGTGTTAATTCCCTTTCTGAACTGCATGTGTTAATACCCTTTCGACCTAGTAGTAACTGTGCAATTTACCTTAGTGCCGAAACAACACCCTTTGCAACCAATAGATGGCAGTAGAAGTATTCCAAGCATTTTCTTTATCATTTCAGTCCCCATTCAGCCTGATTACTTCCAACATCAAATGACAATTTATATAGTTAAGTTGAAAACAAAGGTGCATTC
The DNA here is from genome assembly GCA_907164525.1 of Lophiomys imhausi. Classification (NCBI taxonomy): domain Eukaryota; kingdom Metazoa; phylum Chordata; class Mammalia; order Rodentia; family Muridae; genus Lophiomys; species Lophiomys imhausi. The sequence goes on from CAJQZJ010032342.1 coordinate 2,615,475, forward strand.
ACAATGTCCATGTTGAAGAAATCCAAAGAGTTGATTGCTGTACGTGTTTAAAACTTTTCAGCATCCCAGTGGTGTGAAAGATCCTTCTGTTCTTCCATATTGAACCTCAGTGTGTCATCAAAAGATGCATCCCCAGCACCTGCAAAGGTTTCTGGGACATCTGTAAGCTCACTTGATGTGTGTGGTATCTACAAAGATTTCAAGTTTTGTGCTGTTTGCCTGTTGGGGTGGGAGGAGGATTGGTGAGAAATGTTAATTATGTCCTTTCTGTGCTGGTCCTCACTTGGATTTCTCAAAACCCACCTTAGCAAGTAACGTTTTCATTCTCCACAAGGAACAACATTATAAAAATGTGTAGGGGTTAGATAAATTAGATTTAGAAAATATATAGGAGTTTTTGATAATGTCTCAATTCGGGGCCTGAAGAGCATTATTAGCATGAAGTCAGCAAAAACAGGAAAGACTTAATAAACAAGGTTGATGTCAGGAAAAACAGGAAAGACTCAATAGACTGAAAAACAAGTTTGAAGTCTGGAAAACAGGAAAGACTCAATAGACTTGAAGAAACAAAGTATCTGGCCTGACATTGTTTTCAGCTGCTAAGTGGGTGGAGCCCAAATTAAGCTGAAACAGAGTTCCTCTTATTTAAGGACAGTGCATGGAGCCCAAAAAGAAGAAGAGGCCCCTGATGCTAGAGAGCTCCAAGAGTCCTGCTGAAAAAAAGGCTGGCCATTGATGGCCAGCTCTCTCCCTGAAGCAGAAAGAAGCCGGTGAGCAAATAAAGCCTGAGCAAGACACCAAAAGGCCAAGGACTGGACCCTGGGGCTCAGCTTTTGCCTGGAGGGGTTTGATCTGTCTGATCAGTGGCCTAGGGGAAACTGTGCCTGGCTTTAAGGACTGAGGCAGAGCAGCTGAGTTCCTGATTCAAAAGAAGTAAGTTGGCCTGCAGACGGCTGGGGTCTCCCACAGAGAAGAAAGCATGAAGCCTTATTTAAGGTGAGACTGCAATAACCAACTTACCCTGACGAACCTGCATCTGAGAGATCCAGAAAAAGGACTGCTAAGTGCGTTAAAGAATCTACAACAAGCCGGGCAGTGGTGGAGCACGCCTTTAATCCCAGCACTTGGGAGGCAGAGGCAGGCGGATCTTTGCGAGTTCGAGGCCATCCTGGCCTACAAATTGAGTCCAGGACAGCCAGGGCTACACAGAGAAACCCTGTCTCAAAAAAAAAAAAAAAAAGAATCTACAACAAAGACTGTGTTCCTGACGACAGAGGACCTGCCCCAGAGACTGTATCATTCTAAAAGGTTATGAAAGTAGTTGTTATAATTATCAATAGGTTTAGTGGATAGGTTAAAGGGGTTGTAGGAATTTATAGGATTAATAGTTAAGAAATTGTTGGTGTTTGTTATAAGTGAATTTAGTAATAAATAAATAAGAGTTAAATAAAAAATAATTTAAAAGTTCGGTTACAAAAATGCTAAGAGAATCCCACATAGTAAAAAAGAAAAATGCATGATAGCCCGTTAACAACAATAATCTACAGAAAATAAAGTAACCTGCATATAGTGCCGTATTAATCTTCCCTGCATTTAATAGTTTTTTTATTTACTTATTTATTTTTATGTGTATGTCTGTTCCCTCACATAGATTTTTTTCCTTTATTTTTTATTTCTTCAAGTTACATCTCAATCACATTCCCCTCTCTATTCCCCCTCCAGTACCACCCTCCCACCCTCAACCTCCGATCCTCTTCCCTTTTTTTTTCTTTTAAGTTTAAGGTATATCTTATTTCCCCCTACAGTTTCCCCTTTCAGTCCAACAAATGGCTCTTTCTCTTATAATAACAAATACAATACAGTATAACAGAGGTAATTAGGCCACAGTTATGAGGGTTATATGGCTTAACGTACATTCCCAATGTCCAGTGCATATGTATTTGGTACCTGACTTTAACATTCTACAATCTAAACATCTCCATGAGTTTAAAGTTCTATATCTGACTCAACATTCATTCTAACTTGCAACACAATTTTAAAAGTATATTCTTAGATGTATAACACTCTCTTGACTCCTAAACAACTCAAAATTTAATTATGAGACTCTAGCTATCTGTTCTTCAACCACCTCAGAGACTTGAGAGGGATAAATATATCTGATTTTATAGGAAGTACAGGGCCTACAGCTTCCCAAACTAAGAAATGACATACCAGTGGCTGCCTGCACAGTTCCCATTTTCTCTCCATACATTACAGCATCGCTCTTCAGTCGTTTGGCTCCGCTTCTCTGACAGACATTGATTGTAGAGCAGGGGTTATGAAGGACTTGCCTACCCTGTCTTGGCAGAGCTAGGCTGTCGACTTACCTGCTTCCAGGTTTTGTCCTTTTTGGAGAGCATTCTATCTATAGTTGGAGCAAGGGGCTTTTCCTACCAAGAGATAGGCTTGCGACTAATTCAATCATCTCCCACTGGAGATTCTTCGATGCTCATCTTCTACTTGGAGGAGAATAGGGGGTGCTGTCAGGAGTTGATATGTCTTGATATAAAAAAATCTAAAGTTACGAAAACATCTTTGAATGCCATATTCTGCAGATCTCTTGAGGTTTTTGAAGAGGCCCTATCTATCTCTTATATTAGGGTAAGCAGATGTTGCTTGTCTCTTAGCAGGTTTATTTCTGATTAGCTTAGCAAGTAAAGTAACTATAATAGGCTGTCATAGTACCTAACAGAATGACTGGCTTGCATAACCATTAGTTTGCATTTCTTAATTATCCTAAACAGTTTATGATAATTAGTAGTAAAAGGCCAAAACACCACATTTCATTTTTTTTCTTTACCTCCTCACCCTTCCATCCCATTTTTCTGGGGTGGGGTATCCTTATATAACAGTCCCTCATCTCAGTTGAGAGGTCGTATGAGGGCCAAGAGCCTCTTCATTCATTGGGGATCTACGAAGCAGTACCATCAGTGAAAAGTGTCTCGTTTCCCAGGAGAGAGAACTACTAAACAAACAAATCAATAAGCATACAATAGATAGAAAAGACTAAAAAATAGAAAAAATATAACTAATATATAAAAAATAAATAAAAATTAAAAATTAAAAATAAGTCTATGTCCAAGTTCCCTTTGGTGTGTTAGTTGTAGTATTGATACCTTCTACTATATAGCTAAAATCCTACTATAAGTGAATAGATGCCATATGTGTTCTTCTGAGTCTGGGTTAGTTCACTCAGGATGAGCTTTTCTAGTTCCATCCATTTGGCTGCAAATTGCATAATTTCATTGTTCCTGATAGCTAAATAATATTCCATTGTGTAGATGTACCACAGTTTTTTAATCCATTCTTCAGTCCCTCACATAGATTTTATGTGTACTACATGAGTATATTTTAAAAACTACACATACGTCAATAAGCCAGAAGAGAGTATCAGGTCCTGTGGGCATTGAGTACAGGAGCTTGTGAGCTGCTGTGTGGGAACCGGAACTTGGGTCTTGTGAAAGAGCAGGAGGTGCACCTAGCTTGTGAGTTATCTCCCCAGCTTTTTCCCTAACTTCCACTAACATGTGATTATGTGGACTTCTTCTGTGCTCTTTTACTTTTATTTTCTATCTTTTATAAAGATGTAGGTTGACTTTAATGGGAGATTCTGCATAGATAGACAACCAGGCTAGTGCTAGATCAGTGTTGTTAGGGGGATTAAATGACTATTGTAATCTCTGCCTTTGGTTTTTTGTAAATATTTTGTAGTTATATTAAATGTTCCATTACTCCAAGTAATAATTTCAGAAAAGTGTTCTCAGCATGGTGCAGCACCAAACACTTTAGCTACTAAATTATATTCAACCCACAGATGTATGCAACCACCTCTTCAAAGCCCCAGGTTAATGAGTCTCTGTTTTATGAGTCCTCCACACCAAGTGAATCTCACACTCAGCTGGTGAAAGACCCCATTTCAATCTGTTTGCTTTCACATGAATAAATAAAGCATCTAAGATATAAATATATTGATATCTTATTTTTAAAAAAATCACCATGGGATAGATGCACATGTACTTAAATTTATACTCATGCATATTTCATGATTGTACCTCTCATGTACATGCATATGAAATGAGACAATGTGGGAGCAGGGTGGAGCACAGCCCTGGTTATATTTTTAAGTACTTACTTATTATAAGTTGCTTGAAAAACCATGAAATCGTGTTCGAAGATTGATTATATACTTTCAGTTATAATACTATACAAAGCCCTCTGTTTCTGTCACTGAGACCATTCTCCAGTATCAGGCTGTAAAAAACTCTGTGCTCACTGATCCTCATTAGGAAAACTGAATGCTCTAGCAGCTGTCGTCCAAGTGTGATCGGATTCCTCCAACTTCCTTTAGCCTCGAGTCATGTCTAATACAAGGAGTGGGATGATCTCTGAGATTCCCTCAACAAGATTGGATGATTATTTTTATGAGCTCTTTGGTACCTGAAATCAAACTAAAGCAACATACTAATGTGTCTAAAGTTGTTTGAAATTGCTGTTTAATGGAAACACGTAAAAGAATTGTCCACAAGTCATACTCAGAGTCCTCTAGAACTTTATAAGGAAAAGTCTGCCTTGATCAGTACATATTGTGGCATGCTTGTACTTTTCTCTTTAATACAAGGATGTGACTTTGATACCTGGAGAGTGCAGAATTGACAGCATTCCCTTGATATCAGCATCATTATTTCAATGATATTTTCATCTCCCTAAAATTATTACACTCTCTTCTCTTTTTTGTATGTTAATTTTTTATTAAGTGATTTTTTTATTGCTTCAAGTTACATCTCCATCACAGTGCCCTCATTCCACCCCATCCCAGTTCCACCCTCCCACCCTCTTCTCCCTCTCCATTATGAAAAAAATAAAACCAGACAGCTACTCACCTGCTTTGCGTTTTAGATTTTTAAAAATTAGAGCATGGACTTACTGTACCATGTAATATTAATGAAGTTACCTTTTGTTAAACTTAGTTTGTAGGAAGTAATTCATCCTAAGATGAAATAAGAAAGTTGATTTGAGACTGTTTAATATAGTCAACAACAAAATAAACATCATCAAAGCAGTGGGAATCTTTTCTTACTTCCTATATTGTATTGTATGTTTCTTACTTCCTATATTGAACTGTATATTTCTTACTTACTATATTTTATTGTATATTTCTTACTTACTATATTGTATTGTATATTTATTACTTCCTATATAGTATTGTATATTTCTTACTTCCTATATTGTATTGTATATTTATTACTTCCTATATTGTATTGTATATTTCTTACTTCCTATATTGTATTGTATGTTTCTTATTTCCTATATTGTACTGTATGTTTCTTACTTCCTATATTGTATTGTATATCTCTTACTTCCTATATTGTA
>CAJQZJ010032342.1:2620893-2657557 GCA_907164525.1 Lophiomys imhausi
ATATCTCTTACTTCCTATATTGTATTGTATATCTCTTACTTCCTATACTGTATTGTATATCTCTTACTTCCTATATTGTATTGTATATCTCTTACTTCCTATATTGTATTGTATATCTCTTACTTCCTATATTGTATTGTATATTTCTTACTTCCTATATTGTAAGAAACAGATACCTCTGAGATGGCTTACTGTTAATGTGATTTTGCTTTTGTTGTTGTTGGTTTGACACAATCTTCTGGGTGGTGTGCTCCTCAACCAGGAGAGAAACAATTTATATGAACTGACCCTGAATGAATTGCCAACTCCTCAAACACTCAGGCATGCCAATGATATAAAAATGTTATCTACTTCATGGGGGAATGGTGAGAACTGCATTTAAAATAAATTTGCTTCACAGAAAAGAATGTGTTGAAAACCATTTGGTAGTATCTCAATAAATTAAACATAGAATTTTCTGAGACCCCAACATTGCACTTCTGGGTATTTATTAAAAATAATTTGAAAACAGATGTTCAAATAAAAATCTGTATGTAGATATGCATAGAAGTACTTTTTAAAATAGGTGAAATACTGAGAGCAATTTAATGTCCATCAGCCAAGGAGTAATGAAATGCGGCATAGGCATGCAATGGAAAAGTATTCCAAAAGGGTGAAATATTGATTCTTGCTGTCATGGGGGTGAGTCTTGAAAGCAGGCTAAGTGAATGAGGCCATATAAAATACCTTAGGAAACATCCATATTAGGAAAGTCATGAAGGACAAAAGCAAGGTAGTGATTGGCATGGGTTAGGAAATAAGAGAGGGGGTGACTGCCTGGTGGGAGTGAGGCTTCCACTGATGATCATGAGGTAGTTTTAGAACTAGATAACAACACAAGTGGACTGAGCCCTACTGATGGTACCTTCATGTTTTCACTGTTCCCTGGGAGAAACTAGGCTGAACACATCTTGGGTGTGCACAGGTTGACAATTTGGGGACTTATCCTTATTATTTCAGGAGCTAACAATCGCAATGTCTCTTCTAACTCATTTGACTTTAAAGGAATATAAATATTTACCAATAAAATTTTATAAATGTTTACTTTTCCTTGTGATAAGGAGATAAATGTGTTTCTGCTTTAAATTAAGGTGGCCATTTGTTATTAAAGCCATAACTCAGACAAACAAAAAACACTGGGTAAAAGAATGAAATGCATACTTACATCAAATATGCCTGAACCCACTGACCTATTTTAGCACATAAAAGTCCTGGTTTTCATAAAGAAGATCATCTTTCATAAACCTTTCCTATTAAGACTTCAAGTTAAAACTACCTATCTAAATCTACATGCAGTAGCTCATGCCTCTATAATCACAGCACTCTCATACGTCATTGATTCTCAGCCTTCTTAATGCTGCAGTCCTTTAGCAGTTCCTCATGTTGTGGTGACTCCCATCATAAAATAATTTCATTGCCACTTTATAACTGTAATTTTGCTACTTTTTTGAATCATAATGCAAATATCTGTGTTTTCCAGTGGTCTTAGGTGACCCCTGTGAAAGGGTTGTTTGACACACCAAAGGGGTTGTGACCCACAGGTTGATCCTGATGTGATGGTGACTGTCAGAAACAGGAGAATATCTAGAAGGCTCTGTGCCAGCTAGCTTAGTATACACAGCAGGAAACAGCAAAAGAAACCCTCTCGCAAACAAGGTGGAAGGCAAAGACCAATACCCAAGTTTGTCTTCTGACCACCACAGTAGTGGTGCCCTATGGCATCTTTGCCCCTCCATATGAACACAAACAAACAAACAAACAAACAAACAAACAAGACAAACACTAATTCAAGCCAAAGAATGAAGTTCTAAGTTAACAAACTTATACAATGATATTAAAGCCCAGGACAGTCAACAAGCATACTTTATGTGTCCTTTTATATTAATTATGTGATAGTTGATGTAAGAAAATACAAAGCCTCATCAGGGTGATTTCAAATGTCAATTTCATGAGTACATTGTGTTAGGTTATGTGTGTGAGAGGATGAAGTTATTTACAGCCCTCTTCAAAACTGCAGTATACACAAAGGCTGCACATAGGAGAAAGGGGAACATGATTCACTGCAGGTTGGAGAGAAAAATAATGCTGCTCCTATAGAAGTCGCAGTGAAGGTTCCTCAAAAAAGTCAGAAATTTATTTACCACATGGTCCATCTATACCAACAATAACCAGGAAAGGGAAACAGCCTAGGTTTCAATTAATGGATGAATGGATATTAAAACTGTGGTATACTTGCACAACAGGATATATTTCAGATGTTAAAAAATGAAACTATGAAATTCCTAAGTAAGTGGTTGGAGTGGAAACAACCATTGTGAGTGAGGGTAACGCCAAGCTAAAAAGACAAATGTACCACATTGTCTTTCCCTGTGGAAGTCAGCTTTGAATCTTTAAACAGTGTTCTGTTCTGAATACCTGTGGAGATCAAGAAAATAGTAAGGAGCCGCAGGGAAGGAAGGAAAGATAGGATGCAGTGATACAAAGTGAATAATAGAACAGGAAGGGTTAGATGGGGTAGGGGTGGGAGGGAAGGGTAGAACAGAGAACACCTGGGTGGATAACTAATACTAAAGACCTTCAGAAAAGTCATAAAAATATTACTGCAATACATATACAGATATATATGTTAGATAGATAGACATAGATGATATAGATAGAGATATTATGAGCTAGATAGCTATAGATACATATAGAGATAGAAACAGAGATAAAGACAGACATATATATAGATATAGATGATATATATTATATAGATATAGATGACCTATATGATATAGATATAGATATGGATGATATTGATATAGATATAGATGATATAGAAATAGATGATATAGATATAGATGATATAGAAATAGATGATATAGATATAGATGATACAGATATAGATATAGATGATACAGATATAGATATAGATGATATATAGTTGATATGGATATAGATGATATAGATATAGATGATATAGAAATAGATGATATAACTGTAGATGTGGAGCTGATAAATGAAGTTAGCCTATAATGTAGAGAGCCACAGTCACCATTCTAGAAACTAGAAACTACAGGCTAAAAATCAAAGAGGGTCTATTGGAATTGTTGGCCAGTGAGCTCCCATAGACCATCCTTCCCCCTCAAAATATTACAGGCTATTGATGTTGCTCTTGGTTACCCTCTAGAACTTGATGGTTAGACCCTATTGCTGGAAACATCATGTGTTTGAGTCATAGAACATGGAAAACTCAAGCTGGGTTTGATCTGGATGTTTCACCTCTACTGTTTAGACCTCACAGTGCTGCGTGGTAGCATAGGAGAAAAGTAATCAATAATCAGATATAGCTGTGAACCTAGTGATCCACCTATTTGATCAGACACTCACTGGTATAATAGTAACAAAAATGTCATGAGAGTAACCAATCACTTTTTGAATGGATTCAAGGCCCAGTCCACAAGATAGAATGCAAACTTCAAACAGTTATTGGGAGCAGGAACCTGTGGCTGGACAGGTCGTGAATCCTAAGGGAGAGCCCACTGCTGTTACTCTGCTAGTGAGAGGCAGTATTAAACTGACTTCTAATAGCTCATGCCCATAAATAATGCAGTTCTTAAGCCTGGTGGGAGAAGCTTCCTTTTGAGGTAGATGATGATGAACTCAAAGTGACTACAGAATATTCTACCCTAAGTGCCACAACTCTATCATACTCCCCTCCTCTACAGGCTCAGGAGACATTCTGTAAGAGCAGTAAAAATGGTAGTAAGAACTACAGGTTGTGGACTACTATGGGTAGCAGTGTTTCCTAGACACAACAGAGAAGTTGCTCATATGAACCCACAGAGGTCCTAATAGCATATGTAAGACCCAGGAAACCTCAAGATAGACAAAACTCCAGTGGTGGGTGGGGGAGTAGATGCAAAGTCCCACCTGTATTTGGGAAACTATTGGCAAATGATCTGAGAATTTTACAAGAGGACAGGCATTCCAAGTTTCAGTCACACAAATAAGCAACCAGAAAAATCCAAATATACAAAATAACAGCCGTTATCTCCCCAGAAAAAAATGCAAGTAAGTAGCTTGGTGTTTGCCACTGGTTTTAAATAGTGCCTAAGAATATGTAAGAAATCTTTCTCAGCTGTTAGGCCATGAGCCAATTTGTAGAAATTAAGGGAATTATTTAAGGATTAAGCTCACCAGGAGGATGTAGGCATGATAAAATTAGTGGTAAAATTTTTATTATTAGACATGCCAATTAGCCTGGATTTTTTTTTTTTCTGAGTAGAGTCAGGCCAGCACTGCTGAAGCAAGTAGCAACCAATCTCATGGTACAGTTTAGAGGACTTCCCATATCCTGAATAAAGGAACTATGAACGTCCTGCTCTCACACATCCACTGTTGCTGGACTAATGGCTGTGTTGGCCTAGTTCTAGATAAGGGCATGTTAGAGCTCTTTAAACACAGAATTGCATTCTGTTACTTATTTATTGGGATTGTTAAGCATCAGGCCAGATTGGTGACTTGCATGTGACTAAATGTTTGAAGTTTACCTGAGTTACCAAATTTCTAAATCTCCTTTGGTATTTTCCCTTGTTCATTCATTTCCTAAGTCCCATACAGATATTAGGCATATTGATGAATGAAACAGGCCTTCTCTATAGACTTATTTAAAAAAGTGTTTATGTAACCTTCAGTCCCTATAACTTGCCTTATTTTTTATTCTCCATGATAACATGGCCTATAGCACATATCACTACCTTTCATGTTACAACTTTTTGAATAAGTGTCTAATAAAATTATGAAAGTCAAAAACAGAGGTGAGAAGGGTATTTAAAAGTTCAAAAATTAAACTTGCTGAAGTAAAAGTGTCTGAATTACTTTTCTGCAGCTCCTGGTTATGATTATTTCTTTTGCTTTTGCTTTACTCCTCCTCCTCCTCCTTCTCCTCCTCCTCCTTCTCCTCCTTCTCCTCCTCCTCTTCCTCCTCCTTTTTAAACCTGATGCTTGGAAAGAGTTGTGAAAAAGAAAGGCCCCAAGGGATGGATGGTCATCTGCTCTGCACCAGGGAGGCCATCACTGCCTTGCATTGGTGTGGAGCGCCATGTGCTGACAATGCTCATGGGAGGGAAATTCAAACCCAGGTGAGCATGAGTCAGAGGCAATAACTTACTATCAAGGTCAAATCATCTCACTATTTTTGCTGCTTATACTATCTGTCTAAAAGCTGGGGTGCCCATGCCAATGATTTATTATTCAATTGGTACCCTAACTTGTCTTGTCTTTGTTAATCTTTTAATGTTTAGTGATTTCTTTTTAAAGAAAATTCATTTTGGTTAGGAAAAAAGAACTTTTATCAATAGGAAAAAAATTCATGATAATGATTTTACCTATGAGCTATGTGGGTTTTTTTTCTCTTTGAAATGAGTTTATTGGGGGATCCAAGATGGCGGCTGCCTGCGCAGATGTATTTTGATTTCGGGGTTAACAGTCACAAGGCGGCAAGTGTTGCAGGACACTGTACAAAGGGCACGACCTCTTCTAAATCTCACCCAGCTACCCAGGGACCACAGAAGATCCCTGGGCAGGACGCTCCTTCCCACTCTCGGACATGCAAAGAAGCCGCTGGACCTGGGAATCAGGATCACCTATCCTCTAACAGGAGAGACTCCCAGTAAATTCCAACCTAATACCCAGCGGGCAGATTCAGAACCCATGCAGAGATAATCCCCACCCTGCTGGGCACTCCCAGGTCTCACACAGGCAATCCAACTATCTGGAGAAAGGTTGTGACCCTTGGAAGTGAGCGCAGCTCCGCTGCAAAGTGCCTTCAGACCACAGATCACAGTCTGTGATGAAACTGACCAGTTTACAAGCTGCAGGAGGTGCAAGGCTTTTGGAGCTGAACTGCAGAATTACCCGCTACAGGAACCAACCCTGGGCAAACTGCGAGATATTTGAAACTGTCGTATATCAGACTTTTGTACTAGTACGGGCCCTTCCGACAGGGAACCACAGCTTACTTGTACACAGTTCCGCCACCTGGATTAGTTAGGTCTCCACCTGGGAGGTGGGCTGAATGACTCACCTTATAGGGGTGGAGTAAGGCAACGCTACTCCTACACCAAAGCCCCCCCTTTGGACCGAAGTCCAGAAGACAGCAAAAAATTCCACATGGCCAGAGGCCCCAGACAAAAAAAACCAAAAAACAAAAAACAAAAAACAGAGCGAAATGTCTCCAACAAAAGAAAGCAATGCTATTCTGTCCAGCCCGAACCACCTCACCACAACTGAAACACATGAAAATGATGACAATTCTACATTATGGAAAGTGATAGAGTCCCTTCAAGAAGAACTTAAAACTATGAAGGAATTCAAAGAAGCCACAATTTTACAAGTCAAAACAACGAATAACACCATTAAAGAGCTCCAAGCCAAGGTGACGCAGCTTGAACAGGAAAAGGACAAAGCAATGAAAGATCTCCAGGCAAAAACAAGCAAACTGGAGAAAGAAATGTACAAAACGAACAATACCATTCAAGACATGAAAATAGAAATGGAAACAATAAAGAAAACACAGTCAGAGTTAAAAGAGGAAATGGAGAATCAAGAGAGGAGAACAGGAACTACGGATGTGAGTATGAAAAATAGGATGTAAGAGATGGAAGACAGGATCTCAGGCATGGAAGATTCGATGGAAGAAATCAGTACAACATCCAAAGAAAATGAGAAGGCTAAAAAATCTCTCACCCACAACATCCAAGAAATCAACGAATCAATGAAAAGACGGAACCTAAGAATTATAGGCATAGAAGAAAGAGAAGACTCCCGACTCCATGGTCCAGGAAATATCTTCAACAAAATCATAGAAGAAAACTTCCCAAACCTAAAGAAAGAGATGCCAGTAAAAATCCAAGAGGCTTACAGAACACCAAACAGTTTAGATCAGAAAAGAAACTCCTCTCGCCACATAATAATACATAATAATAGAAACTCCAAATGTAGAGAACAAAGAAAGGATATTAAAAGCTGTAAGAGAAAAAGGCCAAGTCACATACAATGGCAGACCCATCAGAATCACACCTGACATCTCCTCAGAAACTTTAAAAGCTAAAAGGGTCTTGACGGATGTCCTACAAGCCCTGAGAGAACATAGGTGCCCAGCCAGACTACTATACCCAGCAAAACTCTCTATCAACATAGAAGGAGAAAACAAGATATTCCATGACAAAATCAAATTCAAACAATATCTTCTCACAAACCCAGCACTACAGAAGATCCTAGAAGGAAAATTCCAACACAGAGAAGATAACTACACCCAAGAAAACAGAGGAAATAGAAACCTCCACAGCAACTAAACAAAAGAGAAACACAAGACAGCCAGCTATACCGAAAGAATGGGAAACAACAATCCCTGGTCACTAATATCCATCAACATCAATGGACTCAACTCGCCAATAAAAAGACACAGACTTACAGACTGGATCCATAAACAAGACCCATCTTTTTGCTGTATACAAGAAATACACCTCACTATTGAAGATAAACACTACCTCAGAGTAAAGGGCTGGGAAAAGGTTTTCCAAGCAAATGGACCCAGGAAACAAGCTGGAGTAGCCCCCCTAATATCAAACAAAATAGACTTCCAATTGAAGTTAATAAAAAAAGACAGAGACGGGCATTACATACTCATTAAAGGAAATATCCATCAAGAGGGCATCTCAATATTGAACATCTATGCCCCAAATACAAAGGCACCTACATTTATAAAAGAAACGCTTCTAAAACTTAAATCGCACATTGATCGAAACACCTTAATAGTGGTAGACTTCAACACCCCACTCACAACTATGGACAGATCATCAAGACAGAAGCCAAACAGAGAAATAATGAGTCTAACAGAGATCACAGAACCAAATGGACCTAACAGATATCTACAGAACGTAGCACCCAAACACAAAAGAATACACCTTCTTCTCAGCACCTCACGGAACCTTCTCCAAAATCAACCATATAGTTGGATATAAAGATAGCCTCAACAGAAACAAGAAAATTGAAATAACCCCTTGAATCTTATCAGACCACCATGGAATAAAGCTGGACATCAATAGCAAAAGAATCAACAGAAAGTCTACACTCACATGGAAATTGAACAACTCTTTACTAGAGGACCACTGGGTCAGGGAAGAAATAAATAAGGAAATCAAAGACTTCGTAAAAGCCAACGAAAATGAAGACACAACATACCCAAAACTATGGGACACAATGAAAGCTGTGTTGTGAGGAAAGTTCATAGCACTAAGTGCCTTCAGAAAGAAAATTGTGACAGCTCATATTAGTGAATTAACAGCCAAACTAGGTGAACTGGAAAAAAAAAGAAGCAAACACTCCCAAGAGGAGCAGAAGGCAGGCGATCATCAAACTTAGGGCTGAAATCAACAACTTAGAAACAAAAAGAACTAGACAAAGAATCAATGAAACCAAGAGTTGGTTCTTCGAGAAAATCAACAAAATAGACAGACCCTTAGCCAAATTAACTAAAAGACAGAGGGAGAAAACATAAATCAACAAAATCAGAAATGAAAAGGGAGAAATAACAACAGACATTGAGGAAATCCAGAGAATATTTGGATCCTACTTTAAAAATCTATACTCCACCAAATTTGAAAACTTAAGTGAAATGGAAAATTTTCTTGATAGATTCCACCTACCAAAGCTAAATCAAGATCAGATAAACAGATTAAACAGCCTTATAACCCCAAGGAAATAGAAACAGTCATTAATAATCTCCCAACCAAAAAAAGCCCAGGGCCAGATGGCTTTAGCATGGAATTCTACCGGACCTTCAAAGAGGAGCTAACACCAATAATTTTCAAACTCTTTCACAAAATAGAATCTGAAAGAACATTGCCAAACTCATTCTAAGAGGCCACAGTCACCCTGATTCTTAAACCACACAAAGACCCAACAAAGAAAGAGAACTTCAGAACAATCTCCCCCATGAACATAGATGCAAAAATATTTAATAAAATACTAGCAAACTGAATTCAAGAACACATCAAAAGTATCATACACCATGATCAAGTAGGCTTCATCCCAGGAATGCAGGGATGGTTCAACATACGAAAGTCTATCAATGTCATTCACCATATAAACAAGATGAAAGAAAAAACACCACATGATAATCTCGCTAGATGCAGAAAAAGCATTTGACAAAATCCAACACCCCTTCATGCTAAAAGTTCTGGAGAGAACGGGCATACAAGGACCGTACCTAGAAATAATAAAGGCAAAATACAGCAGGCCAGTGGCCAACATCAAAATGAATGGAGAGAAACTTGAAGCATTTCCTCTGAACTCAGGGACAAGACAAGAATGTCCACTTTCACCATATCTCTTCAATATAGTACTTGAAGTTCTTGCTAGAGCAATAAGACAACTAAAGGATATCAAGGGGATAAACATCGGAAACGAAGAAGTAAAATTATCCCTATTTGCAGATGATATGATAGTATACATAAGTGACCCCAAAAATTCCACCAGAGAACTCTTACAGCTGATAAACACCTTCAGCAAAGTGGCTGGATACAAAATTAATTCAAAAAAATCAGAAGCCCTTCTTTATACAACAAACAAATGGGCTGAGAAAGAAATAAGGGAAACAACTCCCTTCAGTATAGCTACAAACAATATAAAATACCTGGGGGTAACTCTAACCAAGCAAGTAAAGGACCTGCAAAACAAGTACTTCAAGCCCTTGAAGAAAGAAATGGAAGAGGCCTTTAGAAGATGGAAAGATCTCCCATGCTCATGGATAGGTAGGATCAACATAATAAAAATGGCCATCCTACCAAAAGCAATATATAGATTCAATGCAATTCCTATCAAAATACCAACACAATTTTTATAGACTTGGAAAGAGCTATTCTCAATTCATATGGAACAACAAAAAGCCCAGAATAGCTAAAACAATCCTGTACAATAAAAAAACTTCTGGAGGTATCACCATCCCAGATTTCAAGCTGTACTACAGAGCAATAGTTGTAAAAACAGCATGGTATTGGTATAGAAACAGACCCATAGATCAATGGAATCGAATTGAAGATCCAGAAATAGACCCACACACTTATGTCCACCTAATTTTTGACAAAGAAGCCAAAACGACACAATGGAAGAAGGACAGCATCTTCAACAAATGGAGCTTGTCCAACTGGATGTCCACTTGTAAAAGAATGAAATTAGACCCATACCTATCACCTTGTACAAAACTTAATTCCAAGTGGATCAAAGACCTTAACATAAGGCCAGCCACACTAAAGATACTAGAAGTAAAAGTAGGAGAAACCCTCGAACTCATTGGCACAGGTGACAACTTCCTCAACAGAACACCAACAGCTCAGGACCTGAGATCAACAATCAATAAATGGGACCTCATGAAACTGAAAAGCTTCTGTAAGTCAAGAGACACTGTCATTCGAACAAAATGGCAGCCTACAGACTGCGAGAAAATCTTCACTAACTCCACATCTGACAGAGGGCTAATATTCAAAATCTACAAAGAACTCAAGAAATTAAATGCCAAGAAACCAAATAATCCAATCAAAAAATGGGGGACAGAGCTAAATAGAGAATTCACAAAAGAGGAATCCCTAATGGCTGAGAGACACTTGAAGAAATGCTCAACATCCTTAATCATCAGAGAAATGCAACTCAAGACGACTCTGAGATTCCATCTCACACCTGTCAGAATGGCTAAGATCAAAAACTCAAATGACAGCACATGCTGGCGAGGGTGTGGAGAAAGGGGTACCCTACTCCATTGCTGGTGGGAGTGCAGGCTTGTGCAACCACTATGGAGGTCAGTCTGGCAATATCTTAGAAAACTTGGAATAGCTTTGCCTTAAGACCCAGCCATACCACTTCTGGGTTTACACCCAAATGCCTCTTTCTGGTATCATAAGGAAGTTTCCTCGTCTATGTTTATAACAGCCTTATTTGTAATAGCTAGAAACTGGAAACAACCCAGATGTCCCTCAACCGAAGAATGGGTTAAAAAACTGTGGTACATCTATACAATGGAATATTATTCAGCTATCAGGAACAATGAAATTATGCAATTTGCAGCCAAATGGATGGAACTAGTAAAGCTCATCCTGAGTGACCCAGACTCAGAAGGATGCATATGGCATTTATTCACTTATAGTAGGATTTTAGAAGGTATCGATACTACAACTAACACACCAAAGGGAACTTGGACATAGACTTTTAAATTTTAATTTTTATTTATTTATTTATTTTTTATAATTTTTTTTCTATTTTTTAGTCTTTTTTATCTATTGTCTGCTTATTGGTTTGTTTGTTTAGTAGTTCTCTCTCCCAGGCAACGAGACACTTTTCACTGATGGTACTGCTTCGTAGACCCCCAATGAATGAGGAGGCTCTTTGCCCCCCTATGACCTCTCAACTGAGATGAGGGACTGTTATATAAGGACACCCCACCCCAGAGAAATGGGATGGAAGTGTTAGGAGGTAAAGAAAAAAAAAAGAAATGTGAGGTTTCAGCCTTTTACTACTAATTGTCATCAACTGTTTAGGATAATTAAGAAATGCAAACTAATGGTTATGCAAGCCAGTCATTCTGTTTGGTACTATGACAGCCTATTATAGTTACTTGATAAGCTAACCAGAAATAAACCTGCTAAGAGACAAGCAACATCTGCTTACCCTAATATAAGAGATAGATAGGGCCTCTTCAAAAACCTCAAGAGATCTGCAGAATATGGCATTCAAAGATGTTTTCGTAACTTTAGATTTTTATATATCAAGACATATCAACTCCTGACAGCACCCCCTATTCTCCTCCAAGTAGAAGATGAGCATCGAAGAATCTCCAGTGGGAGATGATTGAATTAGTTGCAAGCCTATCTCTTGGTAGGAAAAGCCCCTTGCTCCAACTGTAGACATAATGCTGTCCAAAAAGGACAAAACCTGGAAGCAGGTAAGTCGACAGCCTAGCTCTGCCAAGACAGGGTAGGCAAGTCCTTCATAACCCCTGCTCTACAATCAATGTCTGTCAGAGAAACGGGGCCAAATGACTGAAGAGCGATGCTGTAATGTATGGAGAGAAAATGGGAACTGTCCAGGCAGCCACTGGTATGTCATTTCTTAGTTTGGGAAGCTGCAGGCCCTGTACTTCCTATAAAATCAAATATATTATCCCTCTCAGGTCTCTGAGGTGGTTGAAGAACAGATAGCTAGAGTCTCATAGTTAAATTTTGAGTTGTTTAGGAGTCAAGAGAGTGTTATAGATCTAAGAAGATACTTTTAAAATTGTGTTGCAAGTTATTATGAATGTTGAGTCAGATATAGAACTTTAAACTCATGGAGATGTTTAGATAGTAGAATGTTAACGTCAGGTACCAAATACATATGGACTCGTTTGGGAATATATGTTAAGCCATATAACCCTCATAACTGTGGCCTAATTACCTCTGTTGTTTTCTATTTTATTTATTATTATAAGAGAAAGAGCCATTTATTGGACTCAAAGGGAAACTGTAGGGGGAAATAAGATATACCTTAATCTTAAAAAAAAAAAAAAGGGAAAAGGATGGGGGTTGAGGGTGGGAGGGTGGGACCGGAGGGGGAATAGGGAGGGGACTGCGATTGAGATGTAACTTGAAGAAATAAAAAATAAAGGAAAAAAATAAAAACAAAAATGAGTTTATTGACAATGTTCTAACTGCCCAATTATACAGATATCTTTTGTTCTGAAGTTTTTTTAAAGGCAAAAAATTAAATAGCTATCTATAATTACATATCTAAATATAAGTAAGTATACATAAAATGAGCTGATAAATTTTGTGTTGAAGTTATTTAGTTTATTAACAAAACATAATTTATTTTTTATTAAATGTCCACAATACTCCAAATAAAATTGATCATTTGAAACAAATGGAGGAGGATAAAAACCTAAGAAAAAGTGGTTTCAAACCCCCTGGCTCACTTCATGGTGTGTGGTTGTTCTCAGTGTGAACCTTGTGTTCAGGAGTAAGAGTAAGCCTGATATAGAGACTTCAGTTAAATATGGAATAAAAGTACACTCTTTCCAGAGTTAGGGAATTTAGATCCAGACTAGGAATAAAAGGGTAACCAAGAAATGAAATGACTTACTGGTGAGATTTGTAACAGATTAAGCTTCATAAAGAAGAATGTTTTTCTATATTATATTTTTATTTTTTGAAATTATTATATAATTAGATAATTTTCCCCTTCCCTTCCTCCTTCCAGAGCCCCTTTCATGCACCTTTGCTCTTTTTCATATTCATTGCCTCTTTTGTATGATATATATATATATATATATATATATCAACATATATAAATACATATACAAACACACACGTATTCCTAAATAGAAGCACTCTTTCAAATTCATTGCCTCTTTTTCATACATCAACATATATATGTATACACACATCTATATCTGTCTATATCTATATCCTCTATGTCATCTATATCATCTATACCATCTATAATTTATATATCTATACCTATCTATATCTCTATATACCAATATCTATATATATCTACCTATATCTTATCTATATCTTTATCTATATCTAGTTATATCTACCTATATCTATATATATCTATATCTACCTATATCTATATCTTTCTATATATCTATATCTCTCTATATATACATATATATCTATATCTCTATATTTATCCATATTTATATCTATATCTATCTCTCTCACCAATATCTATCAATATCTCCATATATATCTATATCTATATCATCTATATCTAAATCTATATCAATCTATATCTATCTTCATATCTGTCTGTATCATGTATATCTGTCTATATCTATTTTTATATGTATTCTTAAATACATAAACACAACAGGTTTAGTCACTGAAATATTAAACATATGTAAATTCTTTTATGACTGACACATGGTATTGGGTAGCCAGTTGAGAGACTGATTCTTCATTGATGAAGACCTTTTCTCCACTCTCTGCACTCCCTAGGTACCTGTAGTTTCTTTTCTAGGGATTTCTCCCCTTTTCATGTTAGTATGCCCATTGGTGTTGCCAAGTACTAAGTTGTTCAAGTCTTGTTTGGGTAGCCATACTACTGAGGCTTCACGGAGCAAGTCTCTTTGGAATTTCTAGGGGACACAATCTCACAGTAAACTCTCTGTTCCTCTGGCTTTTACACTATTTCTGTCCATCTTCTACATGATCCCTGAGCCTTAGGCACTTCTCTCTCTGTCTGTCTCTGTCTCTCTCAAAAAGTCATATTTGAGTTATGAGTTTTGGCTCATAACTCAAATAACTTAAGTCAAATAATGTAAATAGCTACGAACAGGACTTGAAGTATAGAAAGATCTCTGCAAATGTTGGCTATTAGTATTATAGCTTTTTATTGCAACATTTACTGGAACCAGACGATCTCTTGTTCTGTGCATTTAGGTCAGTTGTTGTTTTCCGTAATAGTCTTTGTTGCAAAGAGAAGTTTTGCTGCTGAGCTGTGAGAACTACACTTATCTGTGGATACAAGACTAAATATTGCGGACTTAGGAATGATGCTGGCTAGTAAAGTAGATGTGGGTCCTACTACAACATGACTTCCCTAGCCATCATTGGCTAGATTTCCAGTACCAGGCATCCTTTCCCTTTTGGTGAGCAGGTCTTAAGTTTGATTAGAGATCTGTTGGTTTCTTCCAAGTTATGCATGCCACTCACCTGAAAATTTAATATCTGTTTTCTTTATAGATGTATGTCAAACTATACCCTGGAGAAAACATTTTCAGGAAACAGTGTTGGGAACACTAGATGTCTGCATGTGGAAAAGTAAAATTAGACCCACATCTATCACCTCAGACAAAAACCAACTCCAAATGGATCAGAGACCTAAATGTGAAAACTGAAACACTGACATTTCTAGAAGAAAGAAGGAAAGTGGAGGAGGGATGTACCCCACAGAATGTAGATGTCAGAAAGGACTTTCTGAAGAAGATCCCATTTGCCCAGGAATGGAGGCCAAGTAGGACCTCTTCACAGATGAGCAGACATCAGTCTAGTGAAGAGGAAGTGCATGGAATGGGAAGGAGTCCTTGCCAGCTCTGCACTTGACTGGGGATCAATATCCAGAAAATATAGAGAACTCAAAAAACAGAATAACAAAAAACCCAAATGATGCAATTTTAAAAATGGGCCAGGGATATGAACAGAGAGCTCTCTAAAGAAGAACTTAAAATGGCTAAGAAATATTTTTTAAAAAATGTGTATCAACCCTAGCAGTTAGGAAAATGGGAATCAAAACAGCTTTGATATCTGATCTTACCCCAGTCAGATGGGTAAATCCAACAAAACAGACAACACATGCTGGAGAGGATGTAGACAGTGGGGACCCTCATTCACTGTATATGGGGTTTCAGACTGGTCCAGCCACTCTAAATCAGTGTGGAGAACCCTAAAAAATTTAAATGTAAATGTACCATATGATCCGTGTACCCCATTTTTTGACATTTCCTTAGGATACTCAACATCCTGCTTTACAGAGATGTAGTGAGCTCTGTCCACTGTTACAGTATTCACTATAGCTAGGAAATAGAATCTAAATGTCCATCAGCTGAATAGTGGATATTAAAAATGTGGCACATGTACATTATGGAATGTATATGCAGTTTTATTTTCACAGAATGAACGTGACTGAGGTGTAAGGATATTGGAAGACTCCACTTTACAGAAAGAAATGTGACAGACACTGGGCTTACTAAAAACATTTATGTCAAGAATGAGTAATGCCACTCCAACTGTGGTGTTAACCCAGATGGGGGAACACCATGACTTTTGGCTCATAACTCAAAGAACCTAAGTCAAATAATATAAATGGCTAAGAACAGGACTTGAAGTATAGGAAGATCTCTGCAAATGTTGGCTCTTAGTATTATAGCTTTTATTGTAATTATTAGGATTGCTAGTAGTATTAACTTTGTTTGGAAAACAGTGACATTTTCTCATGGAAAATATAGTCTTTTTTTTTTAAAGACACTAGAATTCATATTGATGAATGACATAGAAAGCCTACTGGGACAATGTTAGCCCTTGGGAGTCATTACCACATAGTAAAAATACTCTAATTTTAACAATTAATAGGACCAAATAATCATTATCTAAAGGAAATTTGTTTCAACAGCCTGTAGATTCTAGAATCTATGTTCACTCAAATCTTTTCACATAAGATGGTGCAATATTTGCAGATAACATTTACATTTTCCCCAGTGGACTTTAAATCATATCAAGATGACTTCTTTGTCTTAATACAAAGTAAACACTATGGAAATGGATCTTGAATTGCTCAGGGAATTATGATGTCTTCAGTACAGATGTAATTCTTTCTCCAAGTATTTCCAGTCTCTGTTTAGACTTTCTGAATATGCAGCCTGCAGACACGGACGGTTGATGGTACAGGCAGAATAACTCCCTCAGATATTGGAAGTTGATCATTTCAAGAATGCATTAAAATTTTCAGATGCTCACTTTGGGAGGCACTTTGAGAAAAGTGTCACATACGTTCAGCAAGAAAAGCCCAGTGTCATCTTCTGTTTTAGGATCCAAAGTAATAGTTCTGGGACAAGTTCTCTGTATGCACATACAACTAAGAAAGTAACAGTCCCTGTCTCAGAGATGTGCAAACTGAGTCTCACACAGGTTATTTCACTTGAAAATGAGGGCAGCATGTGACTTTCCCTGGGGAGGCCGTTTCTACCCATCCCTGTACAGAGAGCAATGGCAGCCCAGAGAAATCATCCCACTAAGTCCTGTTGAACATCCTGGACCATGATAGCAAGGTACTGGCCAGGGAGCAGCCCGTGTTATGTACCTCAACATCAGCCTTTTTGTCTGTAATTAGCTCAGTCCTATCATAGAATAAGACTTGGGGGGGTCTCCACTCCACCTCAGACCTGTGAGAAGCTGCTTTGAATAGCTTCCTCAGTTAACTGTTTTTACAAGTAGAAAGCAGTTTTTCATGGACATATCATTACTAAAAGCACATACACTGGCTGAGACATTACTCCCCGCGGGCAGGGAGTTGTTCAGTCTTTGTTTTCTATTCCGTATGCACTTTGTTTTCTATTCCGTATGCAGCCACAATGAAACAGTGCTTTAGTTTAGAGAGGAATAAATAGTTCTTCAATCTCAGGGATAAATGTAAGCAGTCATAGACAAGGAAAATGAACATCAAGGTTAATTAACAAATTTAATTGGCAAGGAGAGCACTGGCTTTGACTTTGAGCTCTTTCTCTGTGTTTGACACTTTCCCCTAGAAGGTGGTAACATTATCACCTACCTACCTTTAAAGTGGCTTGAGGACACTCAGCCATTTTTGCTAGCTAGCAAAGCTAGTGAGTTAACCTAGGAATGCCTGACAAGTGCTTTCTGCTTCACAGAAACAACTTTACAGTTATTTACATTCCCCTTTTTTGTTACTGTGACCTCCAACTAGAGCATTCAAATTAAAACAAGATAAAGATGGTGGCAGAGCCTTACATGTTTTGCTCCCTGTTATCCTCGGCCTCCCAATTTTTTTGTGGTTCATTGCAAACAGTTGGTATATCCTTGCTGAATGAAAGCATGAACTAGGTTGCTGCATTTGCCCCTGAATCTATTTGCTTCTAATTTTAATTAGTGTCCTTTTCTTGGGAAGCATAACACAAGGAGGGCTACATTTACCTCCTTATAGGGCCCAAAGGTGGCTAGTGTCTTCTCTTAGGTTCCTATCGCTGAGAAGAGGGTGGATCGTGGATGGGTCTTGATGTGGATTCATCAGCATAGAGAAGCAGTGAAATAAGAGTCACACACCTTAAAACAGAGCAACGTCAAAAATAGAAGAATACCTAGAGTTTAAAGCAGCAGTCCCTTATTTGTCTGCGAACTAGTTTAACTTAAGCTAAAGAACAAACAGACTCTTCCTACATTTTTGGTTGTGAGCCTAGCCTTTAACGGCTGAGCCATCTCTCCAGCCCAAAGAGACTCTCTCTTCCTATTAGTCCAGACGTGCTGATTGCTGTACATTGTGATTACTCTTGAGATCTTCCTATTATTTCGAAATTGTGAGCTATATGAAGTTAAAATTAGTAAGGGGATTTGAAGCACTGTGTTTCCCTGCTGGGTTTCTTTTAACTGGAATAATTTGAATGAACACTTTCAGGGTTTTGATTAAGAAATTTTAATGTGAGTTATGAGCTGGTCAGGTTACAACGTTCTTCAAAAGCAGAGGCCATGATTGTGTTGACAGAACAGGGTGTTGGTGACATCCTCAGAAAATCAAACGAAGCAGTAAGAAGGTCCACCCAGATTCAAGCTGTGAATCTTTCTTGAGTGAGTTTGTTTCAGCAGTCCTTGTGTGAACCCTGTCCACATGGCTCTCTGTCGTGTGCCTGAATGACCCCTCACAGTCCTAATTAATGTTCTACTCTGTGCGGTTGTGTCATACAGCACCCATCCACCTGCTTGCTGCTTTACAGATAAATTTGTGTACAGCTCGACTCCATACCAGTAACAGAAAATTTGCAAAACTTTCAACATTGCTAATGTAAAGTAATCCAGACCTTGAAAGACATATGTGAGAAATGGCCATTAATAAAGTGGAAAATATAATTAATATTACAATGTAATTACATGATTTTCCCCAGACTGTTATTCATAATAGCAATTTCAACCAATCTAAATATATATGCATATTTAAATACATACATATATATATATATACTTCACACACATATAAAGAATCACACCTCCCAGGGATGCTGTGCCTACTAACTACCAATCTCCTTACCTAGCAAGTCAAAAATGATATCTCCATTGCACACCATAGTAAATCCATAGACTGTGGATTTATTTGTCAATAATTTAGTTATCTTAATTCTCATTATAAACATACAATAGTTATAATCTTGCCCACTCCCAAGAACTCACTATGGTATCTGCTTAGAGTTGCTTTGTACAGGTGGAAACCTGGTCTGCCTACATGCGTGGTGCATTTAGCACTCTGACAGGCAGTAGCAACCCACAGCATATAGCATGCTTAGAAGTGGCCTGCTCTTTCCTTTACTGAAGCCCCTTTCAGAGTTACCTGGAAGGTCTGCTTATACATGCCTCTTTTAAAAAAATATATATATTTTTTCATTTTTTGAGATTATAATATATCATCCCCCCCTTTCCTCTTCTTCAAACTCTCCCACACACCATCCTTGCTATCTTTCACGTTCACAAATTCATGGCTTCTATATCTTTGATTGTCCTAAATATCTAAAATCAATTTGCCTGGTCTGTATAATGTTACTTGCATATTTGTCTTCAGGGATGGCCATTTGGTACAGGACAATTGGTGTGCTCTTCCCTTGGGAAGACTATTTCTCCTATTTTCAGCATTGCTTAGTTGCCTTTAGTTCTTCATCTAGGACCAAGGCCTCATGGGATTTTCCCCTTCCATATTTGTTAGCATCTTCCTTATTCAGTTTATGTTTGAGTAGCCATGTGGATGAGACTTCATGGATGTAACTTTTCTGATGTTTCTAGGAGACAAGGTCTCACAGCAAACTTCATCTTCCTGAGGCTCTGCCCCTCATATGCAATGCTCTCTGAGTATCTTCTGATGATGATGTGTTTCATGTTTATAATTCGAGAGTTTTTTTCTAAAAGTGAACATGTGTTTACATTCTGTTCACTTTAAGCTATATTTCAGACTATCTCTTTCTTGATAGCTACATAAGGAATAATGGGATGAATAAGGGATTATCTTTCTTGAAATAAAATGCAGCAATATCTAAGAGTTTGAAGAGGTGAGTGTGGATTATGTCTCCATAGCACAGCCCATTCTTTTAATCACTCATGATATTCCCTGATTGCTATTACCAGACATTCTGCCAAAAAAGAAATATTTATGATCTGAAAGAAGTTGTCTTCAGGGGGCTCCTATAGCCTTATGCTCATGAACTTTTGTGCTTTTTGGAAAAAAGTAATCTCAGTATTTAACTAAAAATATCCTTTTGCAAGATAATATGACATAGGGAACTAATATATACACAGTCACAGGAATGAGATGGACTCTCTAAGTTCTCTTTTTATTGACTTTTATCTTACTTTATGTGTGGGTGTTTTGCGGTGTTCATGTCTGGGTATTATGTGAGTACTTCGTGCCCAAAGAGGCCAGAAGAGGGCATCAGATCTCCTGGAAAAGAAGTTATAGATGTTTGTGAGCCCCTATGGGTGCTGGAAATAGACCTCAGGTACTCTGGAAGAGTGGCCAATGCTCTCAACCACTGAGTCACTTCTCCAGTGCTGACTCTAAGCTGTGGTACCAGCCTTTACATGCTTGCTATGATTCCAAACTGAGGTTCCCATCCTTGAGCAACAGGCAGTCTGTGGGCTGAGCCTAGAAAGCAACTTTTTCTTTTTTTTCTCTTGACCAAAGGCATGAATGACTCAGAAGGAAGTTGTAATAGTAAGGAACCTCTAAAGTTGATAACTTTGGTTTTTTTTTTATAGTTTGTTTTTGTTTTTATTTTTGCCTTCCTGGTCTTGCACTAAGAAGGACAGAGCTTTCATCTGCCTCATGACTAGAGATGATAATTAGGTGATATTTTGAAGAACCCCGCATGCCTCCACACAGCCCCAATCTTGCCTGTCTCTGGAAGCTCTTGTCATATATTGTCCCTGAGTTGGCACTAGATCAGAGACAGTTTGAATGAAGGAAGTTTGAAGAGATCATGGCTCTAGAAGAGGTTTGTTTGTTTATTTATTTATTTATTTATCTATCTATCTATCTATTTATTTATTTATTTATTTATTTATTTATTTATTTATTATTTTTCAGAAAGAAAGCATCTCATTCTCAGACTTCTTGCTTCTTCATTAGGAATTGGGAGCCTTTACCTTCCACAGAGGAGCTTGTCAGGTCTGTGACTGTTGGGTACCTACCACCTTTCTGTAGATGTCACCACATGCAAATTTTGCCTTTTGGGCTTTCTTTTAATGGAACTGATCCATATCTTTTCTTCTTGTAATTATTCACATCTACAATCTAGGCCAGGCTTGTTGTGCCATGATACATTTTGTTGAGACATGATATGATGAAAAGTGATGTTCCAAAATTCTGAATCAATATCACTGTGTCTAGACTTGATTGCTAAATTTGAATTGGAGACTGAGGCTAATTTTTCATTTAGAATGCTAATATAAACAGTGCTTCAATGAATAGTAATGTTGCCAGATCAGAAAATTGTTTCTGGATATGATAGTCCCCTTTTGTATTTATTTATTGTGAATGGGTATCAACAGGTAACCAAGAACACATTTCAGACATAGTCTTGTCCCTAAATAATCTACATTTTTAAAATATGATAAAGGGGTGCTAGCATGGGGTTCTTTATAGTGTATACCCTTAGTGTGTTAATGGAGTCAAAATTTTTTGAGATTATAATACAATTATATTTTTTCTTTCCCTTTGTTCCCTCCAAAACTTCCCATATAACCCTCCCTGCTCTTCCTCAAATTCATAGCATAATTGTTTCACTGATTATTATTGCATACATACCTTATATGTACATATATAGGTATTTTTGTATATAACTGATTCCGTCTATCATACATACCTTATATGTACATATATAGGTATTTTTGTGTATAACTGATTCCGTCTATTTAATGTTGCTTGGATGTATGTTTTCAAGGCTGACCATTAAGCATGATGACCAAATGATTGCTTGACCCTGGACAAAATCATCTCTCCTGTTTATGAATTAAAAAAAACTGAAAAGTGAAGTCTTTTCTTAAAAAAAAAATAGTTTTTAGGAACTCACATCATGTGCATGAATGAAGCACTGTGGTTACTAAGGGGAGAACTCACTCCTAGGGCCTGATGTCCATAGATCCAAAGATTTGTGACCTCACTTAAAAACCTTAACACGCACATCTAAAAAATGTAATTCTTCTTTACACATAATCTGTTCTTATATCTGACACAGAACTCTAGAGGTAATTTTTCCTCTTATCAAAAATATATTTTTCTCCCAAACAACACATTCCAGTGATGGCCACCCCTCCCTCCATTACCCTGTTTTCCTCCTCACCTCCTCTCCTATCCAGATCTAATCCCTCTGTCTCTCATTGGAAAGCAAATAGGCCTCCAAGAGATAATAACAAAATGAAATATAGTAAGAAAAAACAATGAGCACATTGGGATTGGATAAAGAAAGCAAACAGAAAGAGCTTCAATGATGGCTTGAGAAATAGGCCCACTAATTCTATTCTCACACTCGGGAATCTCACAAAACTACCAAACTTGAAGCCACAACATATATGCAAAGGCCTTGTAGGGTAAAAAAAGAGAGAAGAAAAATATACATTAATAAAATAAAATAAAAAAATAGTATGATAAAACTAAAAAAAGGATAAGACCATATATGACTTTTTGGGGCATTGAATTAGTTTTCTGTTAGCCATCTGATGCTGGGCATGAAGTCTATCTTTATAGTTTGGTGTCATGAGACCCCTTGGAGGAAACCAGTTTTTTATTGGTAAGTGGCCATCAATTGGAGATTTCCTCAGATTAGGGAAAGAGGCATGCGTCCACTCCACTCAATGGAGACTTATGCAGGCCCTGTGCATGCTGCCTCAGCTTGTGTGTTCATATGGGCTTTGATGGTATTGATTTTAGAGGGCCTTGTTTACTTGGTGTCCTTCATCCCCTCTGCTTCTTACACTCTTTCAACCTCCTCTTCCATAGTGTTCCTTGAGGCCCAAAGGGGGGTTTTGATAGAGATATCCCATTTGGAGCTGAGTCTTTCAAAGTCCCTCACTCTGCATAATGTCTGAGTGTGGCTTTTTGTGTTTGCTCCCATCTGCAGCAGGAGGAAGCTTCTCTGATTATAGCTGAACAAGGTACTGATCTATGAGTGTGGCAGAATGTAATCAGAAGTCATGATTTTTGCTGTTTTGTTTTAAAAGAATTAGAATTTGGTTTTACCCTAGGTCACTGAGCTAACTAATTTCAGTTCTTAGTCACCCAAGCAGGTCTGGTAGGGACTCCATCTTGTGGAATGGGCCTTTAGTCAAATTGGATATTGGCTGGTTACTTCCACAGTCTTTGTGCCACCATTAAATTAGCATATCTTGGAGGTAGAACACCATTGTAGATCAAAAGGCCAGTATCTGGGTTGGTGTCAGGGCATGTGGCAGGGTTGATGTTTATGTTTCTCCTTCAGTAGCATGCAGATTACTCTCCTGTACCTAAAATGCTATAACCTAGGGGTGAAGACTCTGTGTAGGCACTAGCTCAACTTCTCCATGTACAGTGAGCTGTGTTGATGGTGTCCTCAGCAATGGTGTCTTGCTGTCAGTTTGTGGAGAACAATCTATAGTCTTAGCAACAACCAGGATTGTTTGGGGTTTCCTATGGAACCCCTTTGGCCAAAATCTCAATTAGATGTAACCCTGTCCTTGTACTAGACACTTCATTTTGTAACAAGACATGGCTAATGTGGGCTCTGTCTCCTCTAGTATCTGAGATTCTATTGAGATTGCCTTTATATAGGAAGCTTCTACTATAGTTGGTGTCCATACAACCCTTAAAAATTACCCTTCCTATATTCCTTATCCCATCACCCTTGCCCTTACACCTGCCCACATGATCCTTTCATTCCAGCTCCCTTCCTCAAAATACCTATAACTATGCATACGATTTCCCCTTCCTGGGGATATCCATCTGGTTTTATCTGAACTCTATTTTTTTTTAGATTGGATTAATTATTTTCCTGATGCCTAGTTTTTTTTTCAGTTCTTTATATATTTTGGACATTAGCCCTCTATCAGATGAATAAGTGGTGAAAATCTTTTCCCATTCTGTGGGATGTCATTTTGTCTTATTGGTGGTGTCCTTTGCCATGCAGAAGCTTCTCATTTTCATGAGGTTCCATTTATTAATTGTTGATCTTAGTATCTGTGCTGTCAATGTTCAGGAAGTTGTTTCTTGTGGCAATATGCTTCAGGCTATTCCCCAGTTTCTCTTGTTTCATATTTAGTGTATTTGTTTTTTTTTTTTTTTTTGGAGTCTTTGTTCCATTTGGAGGTGAGTTTTGTGCAGGGTGATAAGTGTGGATCTATTTGCATTCTTCTATATGCAGACATCCATTTAGGCAGAACTATTTTTGAAAGATTCTGATTTTTTGCCAACATGTATTTCTGACTTCTCTATGAAAGATCAGGAATACATTGTTTTATGGATTCCTGTCTGGGACTTCAACTTGATTACTTTGATCATTGTATTTAATTTTGTGTCAGTACCATGCTGTTTTTAATACTATATCTCTGTAGTACAATTTGAAGTCAGGGATAATGATATCTCCAGCAGTTCCTTTATTATCCAGATTTATTTTAGCTATCCTGTTTTTTTGGTTCTCTCTCTCTCTCTCTCTCTCTCTCTCTCTCTCTCTGTGTGTGTGTTTCCATATGAAACTAAAAATTGACCTTACACAATCTGTGAAAAATTTTGTTAGAATTTTGATGATTGAAGTTTTAGGTTGCTTTTGGGATGACCATTTTTACTGTGTTAATTCTACTTACCCATGAATATGGGATATCTTTGTATCTTCTAATACCTTCTTCATTTTTTTCTTCAAGTAATTTAAGTCTTATCATACAAGTCTTTCACTTGACATGATATTTTATATTATTTGAGGCTATTGTGAAAACTGTTGCTCCCCTAAAGTGTTCCTCATTCTATTTGTCATTTGTACATAAGAGGGCTACTGATTTTTTTTTTTTTTTGGATTAATCTTGTGTCCAGCCACTTCACTGAAAGTGCTTAATGTTTCTTGGTGGGATTTTTAGGGTCACGTACATATACTATCATCATCTGAAAGATAAGATAGCTAGACTTCTTCCTTTTCAATTTGTATCCTCTTTGATCTCCTTCAGTTGTCTCATTGCTCTAGCTAAGACTTCCAATACTATATTGAATAGGTACAGAGACAGTGGACAACATTGCATTGTTCCTGTTTTTGTGGAATTGTTTTGAGTTTCTCTCCATTTAACTTGTTATAGACTATAAGCTTTCTGTTAACAGCCCTTATTATTGTTGAAGCATGTCTCTTGTATCCATAATCTCTCCCAGACATTTTAAAAAATAATATTTATTTATTAATTCATGTTACATCTTGATCACAGCCCCCTCCTTCCTCCCCTCCCAGCCCCATCCTCACACCCTGTACTCCTTCTCCCTCCTATCCTTCCCCTCCAGTGTGGGGGCTCACATATCAGCCCCCTCAGTTCATCAGTCACATGAGGACTAAGAGCTTCCTCTTGCTCTGGGGTCCAACATGGCAGCTCAGCTAAAGTAAAGTGTCCCACTAATAGGTAACAAAGTCTGTCACTGAGACTGCCCCCCTCATTTATTAAGGGATTTTTATGACAACAAAGTTGCCTATCATCTATATTTTCTTCTTTATTTTTGGATATTGTTTCAGTGTCTATAAACCTCTAGGGACTTAGATTGATTTGTTCTGTTGATCTTTATATGTTGATCTTGACCCCTCTGGGTCTCTCTATTTCTTCTTCCTCTCTTATATAGGGCTCCCAGAACTCTACCTAATGTTTGACTGTGTCTCAGACTGCTTTGTTTTATGCTGGGTGGAATTTCTTGTTGGATAGTTATGTTAGGTTCTTGTTCCTTTGGGTTTGTGGGTTGTAGGATCATTATCTTGTATTATATGTCTAAAATCTAGTTATAAGTGAATACATGCCATGTGTATCTTTCAGGGTCTGGCTTAGCTCACTCAGGATGAACTTCTCTAGTTCCATCCATTTGTTTGCAAATTGCATAATTTCCTTGTTTCTAATAGCTGAGTAGTATTCCATTGTGTAAATGTACCACAGTTTTTTTTTTTTTATCAATTCTTTGGTTGAAGGACATCTGGATTGTTTCCAGTTTCTAGCTATTAAAAATAAAGCTTCTATGACCATAGTTGAGCTGATGTCCTTGGAGTCTGGTGAAGAATCATTTGGATATATGCCAGCAAGTGGCATTTCTTGGTGTTGAGGTAGAACTATTCCCAGTTTTCTGAAATATTGACAGACTGATTTCCAAAGCGGCTGTACAAGTTTGCACTCCCATTAGCGATGGGGCACCAGCAATTTCTCTACATCCTCGCCAGCACGTGCTATCATTTCAGTTTTTGATCTCTCCTAGGCTTTTATATAAAAAGATATTTGATTTTGTAGAAGGCCTTCCCTGCATCTAATAAAATGATCATTTAATTTTTTTTCTTTCAATTTGTTTATATTATGGATTACATTTTTAAATTTTTGTATGTTGAAATATCCCTGCATCTCTGGGATGAAGCCTCTTGATCATGTGGATGATACCTTCAATGTGTCTTGGATTCAGTTTGCAAGAATTTTATTGAGAATTTTTGCCTCAATGTTCATAAGGGAAATTGGTCTGTAACTCTCTTTTCTGTTGGGTCTTTGAATAGTTTTGGTTATCAGAGTTACTATGGACTCATAAAACAATTTGAGAAATGTCCCATCTGTATCTATTTTGTAGAATAATTTTAGAAGTGCTTCAACTGTAGACAGAATGCTGTCCAAAAAGGACAAAACCTGGAAGCAGGTAAGTCGACAGCCTAGCTCTGCCAAGACAGGGTAGGCAAGCCCTTCATAATTCCTGCTCTACAATCAATGTCTGTCAGAGAAACGGTGCCAAACGGCTGAAGATTGATGCTGTAATGTATGGAGAGAAAATGGGAACTGTCCAGGCAGCCACTGGTATGTCATTTCTTAGTTTTGGAAGCTGCGGGCCCTGCACTTCCTATATAATCAGAATATTTATCCCTCTCAGGTCTCTGAGGTGGTTGAAGACTAGATAGCTAGAGTCTCATAGTTAAATTTTGAGTTGTTTAGGAATCAAGAGTGTGTTCTGGATCTAAGAAGATATTTTTAAAATTATGAGGCAAGTTAGTATGAAAGCTGAGTTAGATATAGAACTTTAAACTCATGGAGATGGTTAGATAGTAGAATGTTAAATTCAGGTGCCAAATACATATGGACTGGATATTATCATTAACTCTTTAACTGTCCTATAGAATTCTGCACTAAAACTCTCTGGCTCAGAGCTTTTTTGTTTTGTTTGTTGTTTTTTCCCCATTGGGAGACTTTTAATGACTGTTTCTAATACACTAGGGGTTATAGGTCTGCCTAAATTGTTTATCTGATCTTGATTAACCTTGGGAAGTGGTATGTATTAAGAAAAATAGGCATTTCTTTTAGATGTTTCCCATTTAATGGAGTAGAAGTTTTGAAAATATATACTTATAATTTTCTGAATTTGTTTTGTTGTCCATTCTTATATCATGTTTTTCATTTCTAATTTTGTTAATTTGGATATTCTCTCCCTGCCTGTTAGTTAATTTGGCTAAGGGTTTGTTAGTATTATTGGTTTTCCAAAAGAACCAATTCTTTCATTGATTCTTGGTATTTTTGCTTTGTCTTGTTTCTGTTTTATTGTTTCATCCCCGAGTTTGATTATTTCTAGCTCTCTACTCCTCTTGGTTATATATAGATTTCAGGTGTGCTTTTAAGTTGGTAGTATGAGAACTCTCCAATTATTTTATTGTGGATTTTTGAACTTGTCTCTTGAAACAGCCTTCACCGTGACCCCTAAGTGTGGGTATGATGTATATGCATTTTCATTAAATTCTATGAAGTTTTTAATTTCTTAATTTCGGTCTTGAAGCAATTTTTATTGAATGGAGAGTTGTTAAGTTTCTACGAGTTTGTAAGCTTTTTGCTGTTTCTGTTTTTTGTTGATATCCAGCTATGATCAGATAGGATGTAGAGTATTATTTCAATTTTTTGTATCAGTTGAGAGTTGCTTTGTGTCCAACTATGTGGTCAGTTTTGGAGAAAGTTCTGCAAGGTGCAGAGAAGAAGGTATATTCTTTTGTGTTTTTTGGTTAAATGTTCTGTACATATCTGTTAGTTCCATTTGGTTTAGAACTTTGGCTAGGTCTAGCATTTATTCAATTAGTTCTTGTCTGGATGATATGCCTATTGGTGAGAGTGAGGTATTGAGGTTTTCTATTGTCAATGTGTGAAGGTCAATATGTGATTTAAGCTGAAGTAGTGTTGCTTTTACCAATGTGGGTGCCCTTTTGTTTGGGACATAAATGGTAAGAATAGAAATGTCATCTTGGTGGATGTTTCTTTTGATGGGTAGTTAGTATCCTCCGCTATTTATTATGATTAGTTTTGGTTTGAAATCTATTTTGTCAGATATTAAAATGGCTACAGTAACTTGTTTATTAGGTCCATTTGTTTGGAATATCTTCTTCTAACCCTTTACCCTTAGGCAATGGCTATCCTTGATGTTGAGGTGTGTTTCTTGGATGCAGTAGAAGGATAGAACCTGTTTTCACATCCATTCTGTTAGTCTGTGACATTTTGAGGGGATTGAGACCGAGAGATATCAATAAGAAAAATTTCTATGAACAATGTTTCTTGATTCCTGTTGTTGTTGCTGTGGTGGTGGTGTGTGTATGTCTGTGTGTGTGTGTGTGTGTGTGTGTGTGTGTGTGTGTGTGTGTGTGCTTCTCTTCTTTTTATTTGTTAGTCTGGGATTATTTATTCACTGTATTTTCTTTACCCTCCTTATGCTGGAGTTAACCTTCTAGCACCTTCTGTAGGGCTAGATTTGGACATAAATATTGTTTTCATATGGAATGTCTTCTTTTCTTCTCTTTTATTGTGATTGAAAAATTTTCAGGGTTTTGTGGTCTGGGCTGGCACCTGTAGTCCCATATTCTAGTGCCAGGTATAAACTATTTCTCTAAACAGCACAGGCTGTTGCTGCTGCACTTCAATTCCCACAGAACTAGATGGTAAGCCCCATGATTCCAAAATATATAGAAGACAAACTGAACTGAACTGGGAGCTTCCTCCCTGGTGGTTAGCTTCCACAGCCTCAGAAGGTGCTGTTCAGGCAACTGAGAGAGAAAAGACATTAGTAGTCTTACTCAATTTTAAGATATACAAAAAATAACAATAATATCAACCTACAAGGCAGTATATGTCCACATGTGCAATAATGGCAATACTGTATTGATTGTAACCAACTACCCTTTGATTGAATTCAAGGCTACTTCACAGGAGGGAATCCATGTCTGGTACTGTAACCCAGTTTTTTTTTTTTTTTTAAATGCATGAATAGCGACAGAAGTCATAGACCATATGAAGAAAATGAATACTGTTGTTTACTAAACTGACATGGTGTTATACTGGCTTCTAACCATTTATGCATATGCATATAGGCAAATGTAACTTTCAACTTTAATCAGAGAGCACCGACTGGCACATTTTCATAGTGAATGGTGGTGAATCTGGAAGACACATGGCTGTTCATGGTGTTGTGGAGAAATGACAGGTGAGTGCATAACTTCTACTCTAAGGCTCAGGTAATAATGTGGCAGAGGGGACAGAAATGATATGTAGATTGTGTGATGAGGAGAGAGCTGTGATATGCCATCTTCTGTGTAAGACAGCTGTTTTTACCATAACCCACAACAGCTGCAAGTACCTGCACAGCTGGCCTGGAAAACAGCCACAGATAGGGTAGGGGCTCCCATGGCTCTATACCTCTCCTCTGAACTGGTGTTTATTCATAGATATGGAAGAGGGGCCCTCAATGTGGTCAGCTTTGTATCCACTAGTGAGACCTCCAGGCTCCTGTGGATAGTTTTAAAACTGTGAGTGGTCACATCAATAGCCTTGGTTAAATGAAATGAGTCATGAAACAAAAAGGCTTGAATGTGAGAAAAGGACTTTTAGCGATGCTGGTATTATTAGGTAGAGGGAGATAAGAGAAGGTAGGCATTGAAAGTAATCAGAGTTCATTATATACATGTATAAATTTGTCAATGAACAAATATAATTAGTGACAAAGGAAAAAGTAATGGGACATCTCTAGTGCAGGAATCTTCTTCATAAGGGCTCAATGACAGGTCATATTTGCAGCAGTGGTCTCAGCAAAAGCTGTCACATCACCCAGTAGTATGATCACTTGTTTGCTGTGCAGTGTAAACTCACAATGACTGTGTCACTAGTCCCAGCTAAAGAATACTTGAACACAGTGCAAAGCATTTGATAATAAGCAACTGTGTTACTGCTTTTTGTATTTACTGGACGATAATTTCATCCTTACTTTAAAACATGCTCATATCCTGTATATTGGATGGAGAAAAATCATAAATAATTTACAAAAATGCTATTAGAGTTAATATAAGAGTCAACAAGTTTTCAGAACACAAGTTCAATATACAAAAATCAATTCAAAAAAAAAACGTAGGGGGAACAGTCTGAAAATGAAATCAAAAAAGCAAATATAATAGAGTAACTTTAAACATAATAAAATATGTATGATGAACAACAAAGGAGCAACAAAGCTTGCACGCCGAAAGAACAAAACAATGAGAGGAAGGCAGCTGTTTTTTTTTTTTTAAAGTCCTTTTGAGATGGTGATATTCTCTTTAGTGATCTGTTAGTGGAAAGCAAC
The DNA here is from genome assembly GCA_907164525.1 of Lophiomys imhausi. Classification (NCBI taxonomy): domain Eukaryota; kingdom Metazoa; phylum Chordata; class Mammalia; order Rodentia; family Muridae; genus Lophiomys; species Lophiomys imhausi. The sequence goes on from CAJQZJ010032342.1 coordinate 2,651,533, forward strand.
CCTTCCAAAACTTCCATTAGTGTTTTTGTAGATACTTGGCTACCTGGCATCAAAGTTCATGTGGAAATGTATGGGACCTAGAATAGCCAAACATGCCGAGAAAATAGGACAAAGTTATACCGTCAGATTTCTAAATGTTTCCACTTTACTAGGATCTCACAGTTGGCAAAGTGTAGTGCTGACAAGTGAACGAAATGGAATTAGACCTCAAAATTTGAGGACTCACATTCATTTCAATTGTTTTTCCCATAGGACACTATCTTGGTCCATTGTACTGCTATAATCAAATAGCTGAGTCTTCATAATGATTCATAAACACAGATATTTATTTTCTCACAATTCCAAAATCTAGAAACCAAGTATCAAGGTACCAGCACTTGAAATTTGATGAGAGTTACACTTGCTTCCAATGCCAGACCGTTGTTGGTGCCTGCCCATGTAGCAAGGACAACTACAGAGTCACCAGTGCCATAAGGCAGAGTGGCAAGAAAGTTCCACAGCGCTTGTGGAAAAGATCTGAATCCCAAACATGAGGGCGGAGTTTGTTAGAACTACCTGCCAAATTTCCACCACTTACTACCACTTTGCTGAGGGATGCATTCCAGTGTGAGTTTGGTCATCATAAACCCTTCAACTGTATCAAGTTGCAAGATAAAATTTAGGGAAAAGATAGTCTCTTGACAAACAATGCTGGAATAACCTGATAATATGATTTTTTTCCTCATCTTTTAGCTCAGCCATTAAAGGCTAAGATTCACAACCAAAATGTTGAGAGAAATTCATACCATGGTGTTTTAAAATCATATTTTCAGCCTCCTTCAACTCCTCACAGATAAGTTAAAAGAATGAAATCCCTACTTCATGCCATATAGGAGAATTAACTCAACATGTATCATAGACTTAAGTGTAAGAAAAGTCTTAGACAAATTCAAGATTTTTGTCAAAGTTGAACCTCTTTGTATATTTTTTAATTTAAAATTTAAAATATTTACATCATTTCTAGTCCTTGCTCTCCCTCTTCAAAATCCTCCTATTCCCCTTGTCCAATTAATTACCTCTTCTTTAGTTATTATTGTTACATATATATGATATATATAATATGTATATATATCATATATATGTATATGTTACATGTATGATATGTATATATCATATATATCAAATATACAAAAATATTAAATATTATATATATATTTTGATAAATAAAATTTTAAATGTAGTTTATATTTTTATATTATGATATATAATATGATATATATCATATATATATAATTATTGATTAGGTAATGGCTTCTTTGACATGACACCAAAAGCATACCAAAATAAAAAAAAATCTTAAAATATTTAATTTAAACTCTGTTTTCTCTTTCTGGGATAAAACACTATATACAAAGTGACTTAGGTAGGAAAGAGTTTATTCGGTGTGTGCTTCTATGTCACAATCTATCATTTTGAATGTCAGGACAGGGACTCAAGGCAGCACCATGGAGGCAGGAACTGAACCAGAGGTTATTGAGAAATGCTTCCCCCCTGGCTTTCTCAGTTCTCTTTCTTATAGAACCCAGAACCACCTGGTCAGGACTGGTGTCACACATAGTGAGATGGGCCCTCCTACATAATCTTTAATCAATAAAACGGCATTAATAAAAAACTCTGTTGCTTCTGTCAGGTTGACAAAAAGTAAGAACAGACACCATAAATAAAACAGAAAGACAGCCAAGACAAGGCCTGAAAACATCTTCAGAATGTCTGAAACAGACAAATTTCTTGACAAAAACAAAACATAAGCACTAATAAATTATAAAAGGGCAAAGCATTAATGTGAATATTTCTCCAAAACTGATGTAGAAATTCCTTTAAAAATACATGAAAAGAGGTATTTAGCTCTAATGGAAAATAAAACAGAAACACAGTAAGAGTCTACTGCACACCCATTAGTGTGACTATTATGAAAGAAAGAAGATTGACAATTTACAAGTATTGGCAAAGACGCATAAACCTTCTCTCTTTATCATACATTGCTGAAAGATTTGTAAAATGGTGTTGTCACCACAGAAGGCAGTTAGGCTCAAAACAATAAATGCTGAATTACTAAATAGACATGTAACCCACTTTCTACATAAATATAAGCCTGGCACCAGTGTTCCTAAAAGAACAATTCATACTAGTCAACATCTAGCATAAACTTATGTATATATATATATATATATATATATATATAAAATGAATATATAGAGACACATATATAATGTGTATATATGTACACACATATATATAATTTATACATGTATATACATATATATAATATACACATGCATGTATAATGGATATATAACCCACAAACATGACATATTTGACTGGGGAGATTGTTCAGTTGAGAAAATCTTAGCCACACAAATTTGAGGACCTGAGGTTAGATAACTAGCACACAAATTTAACAAAATATGTGACGGTGCACACCTATAAGCCATCATTCACAGGGTCAAAATAGACAATTCCCCAACTCAATGGCCATCCAGTGTAGCCAAAAAAAGGAAGGCCTGCATTCAGGTAGAAATTATGTTTCAAAAAATTACAGTAGAGAGCAATAGAGGAAGACATCTATGCTGAAGCCAACTACTGTTTCCCATAAACCAACCCAAGGAGAAACACATATGATACATGCATGTAATACATGCAAAACTAAATGGAAATAAATGCATGCCCATACAATATAACATCAAGCCAAAAGGTGAAAAGAGCAGCAAGGTAATACATAATACAAGAAAGATGCATCTTGATTAAATTATTTGATGTGAATGAGCTCAGCTACAAAGGGCATTGGGAAACTCTCACCAATGAGAAACAGCATATAGTTTCCAGGCACTGTGGCAGGGCTGGGAAGGTGATTATCAGTGAGTTAATGTTTACTTAGGAGATGATGAAAATGTTCAAAATTGATGACTGATAACATTGTGAGTGTACTAAAGAAATCCACACTCAACTGTGACGATTACACACATGTGAGTTACACCTCAATGAAGCTGTTTAAATTCAAGCTTCATGAGCAAACATTAAAAAAAAAATGCCACGTGATGGTTCTTAATAAGACCATATAGCTCAGAATACTTCACTGGAGTATTCAGTGGATGAGCAACATTAGCACAAACAGAAGAATGTTCAATAAATGAAACAGCCACTTCTATGATAAGACTTCAATAAACTATGAGTACCATTTGTATTTCCTTAGGACAGGATTTGGCCCATTTTGTCAATGAAGCTGACAAAAGAAATATTCCCAATGAATTTAGCAGATCCTGTTTGATTTTAGCTGGTTACATTCTCTCATGTAAATGGGCTTATTTTCTCACTTCTTTAGTACTTACAGCTTCAAGCACTAAGATTTCTAACTAATAGAATTCCTATTCCAGTTTATCTGCTTCTTTATAGATCTATTAATTGACCCTTCATGATAACTCCATCACTGCCTGTCATGATAATCATGTGCAGAACCAGTGTGTTCTTGCCTTGAATTTCACCAGGTGATCTGTTGTCAAGCTATTCCTTGCCTTCTGTTCTCATGACTACGATCATAGATCATAGTTAATTTCTATTGCTTTAGCTCTACATTAACTTTTAAGTTCTCTAAATATTAAGAGAAGAAAAGTTTGCATATTTCATACTCTATCAGTTAAGAAAGAGAAACGGGGCTTATGTAAATAAAGAACATTTTACAAAGTAGAAGTTCAGGACTGGCACTCATCATGGACTTTATCCAAGAAGGGTGCGTCTGAACCCCAGCTACCACATTTCTCTTTCCTTTCTAGGCAACATGTTTAAAAAAAGTTGGCTGGGGGGGGGGGGGGGAGATTTAAGATTTTAAGATTTCACGTAATTTACACATACCTTCCCAGTCTTTGCTTAATGATTTGGGTACATTTATTTTCACGAGAGACTGAATGTATAGCTCCACACACCCTCCTCCATGAAACAGGCCACATTGGAATCCTTATTACTAGACAGAAAGAAAGGGTACTGAAGTAAACACGCTGCCTGGGTCACATATACGTCCAGTCATGTGAAAGTCTTTAAAATACTCTACCCAGACGCTCAAATTTCTATTTAAGGAATATATGTGAGAAGTAAGGAAATTGATTTCCTAAATGCCAAAATACTTTGTCCTAAATTCTATAACATGAAAAACTGTAAGAAAAATAGATGGTTTGGTATAAAACAGATTCACAATATTTAAATTTGAATTGCCTTTTATCCAAGCACGATTTTTCGTCTATTTCTAATTCCAAAAATGGATATGCCTTTTAAAGAATGTTCATACTAAAATTATTACTTGTTGCTAAGAATATTAATAAAAATGTTTTTCCTCATCAAAAATATACAAGATGCATATTATTTTTATTTTGAAAAAATTTAAATAATACATTCACAAAGATTAATATCTAAGATAAATTTAGGATTAAAAAATCTGTATTTAAAATGTCTTTCAGGGCCAGAGATATGGCTCTGTGAATAAAAGTGACAACTGTACAAGGCTCTATGTTGATCTATATAATCTATGTGAAAAGAAAGGTAGCTCATAAAAGCTGTTCTCTGATGACAGAGTGCCCACTGCGGCATGTGTGTGCCCACACTTCACACTCACATTGCATGCACACCCACCTCACAATAAGTATAGTGAAATATTAACATTATTTTATTAAAATCCAACTCTGCCTAGAAAAACAATATCAAAAATTATTAATATATTTATATTTATAGTAATGTGATTATTAATATTAAAGTTGCCTTCTCCCTTTTCCTTCTCAGTTACTCTAAAGCAATCACTTTAAAGTATTCTGTTTTTGTTTTTTAATTTCTATGTCTATCATTTCATTGTAATTGGTGATTTTTTCCAATGTGATGACTTCTTCAGGTGGATAAGTCATCTTTTTATTCTACTTCCTCAAACTTCCTTTTCCCAATTCTCTCAAAATGTATGCATCATTTCTCTTTTTCCCATCCCTTAAACACTGTAGTCAGAATTAACTGTAGCATAATGTATCATCATGAGGACACCTCCTGGGTCTCTCTTTTTTTGGGAGAAATTGGTGCTGTAACTGAGCCCACAGACAGAGGTTTCTCTTTAGGCTATCAACTTTGTGAGCAAAGCATCACAGGTTGTGGGTGGTAAGCTGATTCCGGAAAAACTAGTAATTGAAGTAGTAATCACATATAAAAAATACATTTTCTTAACACATCCAGCTTTGTGTATGATGGAACCTGCCAGGCACCCCTGCCCAGGCAAGTTGGCACATAACACTTCCTGTACCAGGGATGGCGTGTGCTGGGGATTTTTTTTCCAGATGTCTTCAACAGCATACTTCAAATGAAGAAAGAGATTTACCTCCAAATAGCTGTGTTAGAGTTGCTATGTCAGCCTCTGGGTAGAATGAACCCGATACACCTGTTCCAATTCTGACATTTTAAAAGAAACAATGGTTTTCTTATTCTTGGAGACTCCCATATAGTGTAGCTCGATCATGGTCATCTGCCACCCAACTCCATCCAGCTGCATCTTCCCCCACCTCCCTCCCTACACATGTGCTTCCCTCTCTCATTGCCTTTAAATTTATCCAGTTTATATTGGCTCCTGTATGGGAGTCTACCTTTGGATGTGTCAGTATATGAGATATTATTCAATTGGAGAAGGCAGACCTTCCCTCTCTCAGCAACAACCAAATGCCACTAGCTACTTTAGTAGTGGTGGGGCTTCTTCCACACCTGTCCTCTTCTGTTCTGGCACCTTTTCTGGCTTGAGCTTGTGTATGCTGTCACTATATGTGTTGGTGCATATGTGTGGTTTAGAAATACTTATATGCCTAATAGTAGTACTTGTGTAGGGATTACTCTTTCTTCAATGATTCATATTAGTTGTAGTATGAGGTTATCTCAGTCTCAGTACTCTAATTGTCCCACATTTGGCCACATGGAGACACTTGCACCTTCTTCTTCTTCTTCTTCTTCTTCTTCTTCTTCTTCTTCTTCTTCT
>CAJQZJ010032342.1:2657742-2676375 GCA_907164525.1 Lophiomys imhausi
TCTTCTTCTTCTTCTTCTTCTTCTTCTTCTTCTTCTTCTTCTTCTTCCTTTTTGGTTTCCTGACATAACCAGGTGCCTTCACTTCATTTTGCTTCCAGCCAGCCCCACACCTCATAATTTGTCATTTCTCTGAAAAGCTCATTTCGTTTAGTCACCTGGGAAGAGGAAATGAGAAAATGTCTCCACCAGACTGGCCTGCAGGCAAGTATGTGGGACATTTTCTTGATTGATGATTGATGTAGAAGAGCCCAGCCAGATGTGGGTGGTGCCACCCCTGGTCACGTGGGCCTGGATTGTGTGAAAAGGCAAGCTGAGCAAACCATGAAAAGCACACTGATAACCTGTGTTCCTTCATGGCCTCCACTTCAGTAACTGCTTCCAAGTTCCTGCCCTGACTTCCCTTCCTGATGGACTGCACTGGTAAGATGAAATAAATGCCTTCCTTCCCATGTCACTGTTGGCCTTTGTGCTTTATCACAGCAACAAGAAGCAAACTAGAACACCTAGTTAAAAATAGAAAGACTTTGAAATTTGTTTTCAATATCTTTGGATTCTACTCCAACCTCATAAAACATTCTGCTCATATATTATTGATAAGGATCTCTCTCTCTCTTTTCATTGATGAGGGAATGCTATTCAACTGACACACAGTTGGATGTCCTTGTTTCAGATTTCTCTCTGCTTTTCTTCTTCTAACTTCTGGCTTAGGTATCTTTGAGTACTTTTTAGGACACCATGCATGAGAAGTAAAATTAGAAAAGAACCAAAAATCACATATTTCCTTTTCACTTCCTCTGTGTCTCTCCCACATTTTGCATTGTCTTCTCATTCCTTGAGTTTCCCTTGCTAGTATAAACACATGTCACTTCCATCATTTCCCCTTTTCTTCTCTTGCACCAAAGTAGTATACTACAAACGATTCTTTGCAATTTGTTATCTATGCCTAACAATATTTTCAGGAAATGACTTCATATTTATTTATGAAATACTGCCTCAATTATTTTCTAACTCTACAACTATGCTTGCCATGATTTCTCTTTTTAACTAATATATGTGTGAACATTTAGGTATTTTATAGTATTTTGCAATTGCAAATGATTACATCAATTACACCAATACCCTTTGGCATAATGATATTTGCATTGTTAGAATCATACCCAGGAGTGTGGTTGATGGATAAATGTATATGCAGTTTTGGCAGATATTACTCAAAAATTGTGTGGTAGAGTGGAAAGGGTCAAGTACATTTGGTTATGGATAGGAAAATAGTTGTAGGATGGTAATTTAATAGTCATGAAAGGAGATTTGGTATATCCGAAGTCTTTTCAGTCACAGCTGTGCCATCTTTCCACAGATGAAGATGTAGAGGCCATCTTCTTATATAGAAATTACATAGTATCCACATTGTTGCCCATAAAACCCTTCTGTAGCATCTCACTCAGTCTGTCTTTTTGACAAGCCTGGGACTCCTCCTCCACCAGCTAGTCTGATACTCTGTGTTGTTGTCCACTTGTATCAACCTTACCTTCCTAAGAATGACTCCATGTATTTACCAAGTCTTTAAACCATTCTCATCTCTTCATCTATTTTGAAAGTACTTTTAATGTTATCTGAAATTTATAGAAGTTTCTTTATTCTTTTTCTTACTCATGGTTTTACTTTTCACAATTTCCACTATTTTGCACCAACTAGCCTGCTTATTCTTTGAAAATTTCATGCATGTATACAATGTATCTCGATCATACTCACTCCCCAAAGCCCTGCTGTAAGTCCTGTGTGCCCTCAATACATTTCCCTCACAACTTCATGGCTTTTAAAAATTATCCACTGGAGGCAATTAGTGCTACCTATATGCATATGAATGAGGGACCATCTACTAGGGCGTGAACAATTTACCAGTGATCTCACCCCCAAAGAAAAATGACTCTCCTTCTTTCAGCAGCCATGACCCAAGTTGTAAATGCATCTTGGTTTAATAAATCACAATAGTAATATGTCCTTTCTTATGTCAGTTTACTGTGGATTCTACCTGTGTTAAGGAGTAAAAATAAATGTCATTTTTTTATTGTATCTTGCATCATAGGACATATTTTTTAATAAAAAAATTCAGCTAATGTGTATTTTGGGCATCATTTCTGTTTCAAGAAGTTCCAAAAGAATGGTTCTCCAGATGTTTAAATGGTGTGTCTACAAATGGAAATAATAACACAGCAATTTCATAAAAAAACAGATTTCTCAGAAATCATGCAGGTCACCAGTGCCATCTGACTGGAACGGTTATTTTGTATAGCTGGGATGATCAAAAGTTGTCATGGAAGAAAGAACACTTGACAAGATCTTGAAAAATGAAGAGAGTTTTAACAGACATGAGAAAATGACTTACAGCACATAGAACTTTATTATTCTCTCTCTGCTAGGATGTGGTCTAACTTGACACATTTTGATTGTAATTTTTTAAAGGGCATGCCTCAGTTATGCATAGTGCTATTTTAAGGTTGCAAATGACTTCTCGCTTTATAGCACACAAAATAATAGCTATGGCTTGGTACAGTTGTACTATACTATAGTCTTACCATTCCTAGTACTTTAGAGACTGAGACAGGGGGATTGGAGATCTGAGCCTAGTGGATTGAAAATTGAAACCCTGTCTCAGAAAAAGAAATATAACATTAACTTGGGCTTCATAAATAATCTTTATTTAAAAGAAAATGCTCTCCAACCAATGAAACATAAACATGAGAACAATTACCATTGAAAATTTTGGTTTTTTAATGTGTTATTTGTATGTATGTATGAATTCATGTACATGTATGTACTTATGTAGGTAGAACACAAACTCGATTATATTTATTGCATGTGAACTCCCCAGCTTGGCTGATATGACTAGCCATCTTGTTCTGGGCATTTCCTTGCTGCCACCCCTTAAGGGTTTTTAAAGTCTAGTTCATATACTGGTCAGACAAGTACTTCACTCACTGGGCCATTAGCTCCATATCTAAAACACTGAACAAATTTAAGCATGTTTTGTAACCCAAACTTTTTCCTTTAACAAAATTCTACTTGAACAGAGCTTGCCTTGAAAGAATTTGAGACACATTAATAATAAGGAACTTAATGTTTTAAGTGATCTGTTTGAAAATGAGTACTAGGAAGTAGGATTGCATTGGTTTCTTGCCTTTTAGAATGACCCCCTGTGTTTGTTTTCCCCATGTAAAATTGGAACTGTACTTATAAAAGACATTTATGAAATTGATTGAGCAGTGTCTAAGTCGAACTAGTGTGAAAAATCAGAGACCATGTCACACAATTAATAACAAGAACATTAGTGTAACCCTGAACAATTTAAAATGGTTCTTGATATTTGCATAGTTCCTCCTCTTCTTCCTTTTTTGCTGCTAGTTGTGAGGATCAAACTTAGGTCCTTGTGTCTATAGGGCAAATATTTGCCATTATGAGAAACGATGTCAGGCAATGAGTCCATTCTTCATATAATTAGAAAGTAAATAGAACCATCTCAGTTTCATGAGAGTCCATTTATTGTTGATCTTAGAGCCTGTGCTGTCTGTATTCTTGAATGCCTTCTGTGCTATTCTTCAATGCCATTCTCCATTTTTTCTTATATCAGACTCAGTGTATCTGGTTTTATTTTGAGGTGTTTGATCTATTTTGAGCTGAGTGTTTTGGGGAGGGTGAAGTATGTATATATTTGCCTTCTTTGTCATGTGGACACCCAGTTTGGCCAGCACCATTTTTTTGAAGATGTTGGTTTTCCCCTCACCCAGTGTGTATTATTGCTGGCTTCTTTATAAAAATCAGGTGTCCATAGACTACTTGTGGCTCTCTGTCTGAATCTTCAATTTTATTCCATTGATCAACTGGGAAAAAATAAAAATAAAATAAAGAGAAAATGAAAGTTTGAAAAAGAACTTTTCAAACTGTCTCCTCATCTGATATTGGGTATAAATCATGGTGGGAAGTAAGAAGCGAACAGTGCCTTTTCCCTTTCACCTCACAGATTGGCTATACAGATTCTACAGAGCATGATGAAAATTTCAGCTTAATGTATCTCAGAGAGACAAGGGCTAGTGTATGAAAGAGCAGTGGCACTTTCACAGTTGCCATTGACATGCTGACACTATCACTTGCCCATTTGTCCTTCTTGGGATCTGAGAGCATTGGCAAGGGATGTACACATGAATGTTGCTGCCCTGGCAGTCGGCCTTAAAAACTGTTACTTCTTAAGACACACAAAAATTATTTTATCAATTAATGTGTTTTCAGCTATGGGTGAAAGAAAACCTGATTAAATTGTCCTTAAGGCAACAAAGTTTTTGTCCTGTTGTTCATTTGGCAAATATTAATTGAGTACCAATCATACATCAGCCCATGTCCCATGTTTGCAGATACAACTGTGTCTTGGTTTCAAAAAGCTTGAATTTTGGTGAGGAGAGAGACAATAAGAAAATAACATAAATGAATGTAATATTTACTATGTGTTGGGAAGTTTATCTCTTGGTGGTGCCCCAATATTGGCTAGCTGCGTAGACAACAATGGTTGAGCTTCCCTTGATCTGCTGTGTGGTCATAAGTGCCAACTTCACGTTGGAGTAGAACATTGCTGAAGTCCCTGATGCTGTTCAAACATAGGTCTTCCCTTCTAGCGTTCATTAACAATCTCAGATATCTCACTTGCCCTTTTAAAAGTTACTCACAACAAACAACAATATTTGTGTCACGTTTGAAAAAAGTAATTGCCCTAACTTGCTCAAAAAAATTGGAGGGCAGAATGGATGACCATGAGTCGAGTCCACAGCCATGTCCACTGCTTTGTAAGATGTGAGTAGCATTAATTCAGTGTTCTTAAGCAGTGCTACACTGGGCACATGGAAGTACTCTGCATTGCCATCCGAGGGATGTGCAGGCGTGACATGCTGAGGTTATTTATTCTTTAGTAGATGTATATTTAAAAATATGATCTCTCTGTTAGGAGTTCTTCAAGTGGAAAAAAGATTCAAATGTTTTATCGGTTTTTTTTGTTTGTTTGTTTGTGAAAAGCAATAAATAGCTCTTTTGAGAAGCTTGTTTGTGTCTTACTTTAACACTATCCTCCTGGATAATATTTTTCCTTCATATTGCAATTAATTTGAAAGCAATCTAGGCATAAATTTACTAGAAGGGGAAGTCATAGATTCAACTAATTTTGTAATACATTTCAAATATTAGAGTTATGTGGAAAATCCATTCAGAGAAGGGAAGACATTTAATTTCTCACATGTAGTCGAAAAGGCAAACTAATTAAATCCAGTTTGATAAGCCTGAAATGTAGCTGTTTTACAGCAGGGTTGAGTTTTCTGTATTTCTTGTTGAATGCATATTATTATTTTAGTTTATTGTTTGCAGACTGCTGTTGAAATAGTTGATAACATCACTCACCTTGCTTGAGTTCTGCATTCATAACTACCACAGATTTTAGGAAAAATGCTTGTTATACAGTAGTCAATAATCTTTTTTCTTTTACCAATTTTACCAAAGTGAAAACTTTAATTAAAAAATATTTATTTATTCAAGTCACATCAGGATTGTAGGAACTTCCTCCTCTCCATCTGGTCCCACCTTCCTACCCTGTTCCCCCTCTCCCGCCTCTCTTTCCCACAGATGAGGGGAGTCCCCTTCATCCTCCTACCTGATTCATCAAGTCACATCAGGGTTAGGAGCATCCTCTTCACAGAGGCCAGACAAGGCAGCCAGCTAGAATAAAATGTTCCACGAACAGGTAACAAGGCAGCCCCTTGATTCACTTGCTAAGGGATCTGCATGAAGACCAAGCTGCCTGTCAGATATATATGTATAGTGGGCCTAGGTCCAGTCTATATATTCTTTTTGGTTAAGCAGTACTGCAATGGGCTCACGGAAGTAATGCTGTAGTGCCATTCATGTGAGGTTCAGGAATGAGGAAACAAGGAAGGTTGTCTAGTCAGTTAATTTCCCACTTGTCAACAAAGGACAGCTATGATGAAGATACTATCTCTGAGAGAGCATGTATCTTTCTTTCTGGATTTTCACTTTACAGAGGTTGTTGGTTGTCTTTGTCTGATATTACTCATTTAAGATTTGAGTAAAGCAGTTAAGCATTAGGATATTTCTGAATTTCACTTAATAACTCTATGCTTTTTTACTGTTGTGTTAGGGTAGGGAAAAAATGGAAACCATTAAAATCCTAAGGATTGCACCACAAAGGTATTTCATTTTGATATCAATGTGCAGGGGTGGAGAAACGGTACCACTAAGGTGTCCATCACTCACTAAGCACAAATACCTCAGTTTGATTCCCAGAACTTAAAGAAAAAGTTGGGTGTAGTGATACACCTGTGATCCCAGCAATGGAGAGACAAAATAGAATGTTCACTAGAATTTGAAGGGCAGCTAGTCTTGACAAATTGAGGAGCTCCAGGTTCAGTAAGAGACTCTGTCACAAAAAGGAGCCAGGGAAAAGACTTGAAATCAAGTTGTGGTGTCTGCATGCACTGACCACCCCCATGCACACAAACACATGAACACATCCACATGTATAATACACACTCAGAGAAACACGCAGACACAGAAACACACAAACACACACACACACACACACACACACACACACACACAGCCCAATTTAAAACCAAGATGAACATTGTTTGTGATGAAAACATTTAAGGCTAGTAGGTTCAACTCAACTGTCTTTATCTAACTTCCCATGTCTTACCTCACATGTGACTGAGAAAGCAATAGCATTAGTCTGATCAGAAGTTACATATCAAAGTGCTGTGTTCTATCAAATAAACATACACATGAATAGCAATGCTGCCCTTTGCTTATTATTGTCTGGAATGCACCGACTCAAAAGCGTCATGTATATACATGATCAACCATCCTTATTACTTTACTGTTATATGCATAATTGCTCTCCAGAAGGAAGCAGCCAACCAAAAGGAATCCAAACTCCTTCTCTATGGATGTCTTAAATACCCCTCAGCTCAATGCCCCTCCTTTCTGCTTAATCCCTTCAGCTGGTTTCTTGCTCTGCCTCTTGACCTAAGGTTAGCTTTATTTAATCCTGTGTATAAAAAGCTCTTGGATTAAAGGAGTATGCTTAGAGCTGAGGCACACCATAACCATTTGTCTTCAATAAACAGAAAATGTTTGGATTAAAGGAGTGTGCCTAGAGGTGAGTAAAACCATAAACATTTGTTTATAATAAACAGAAAGTTCTTGGATTAAAGGCTGATTTATCCCACAATAAAAATAGATTTTTCAGCTCACAAACTCAGGATTCACAATGTGACCAAATATTCTGTAACACAAGACATCTTGATATTTTTGAATAATAGCAATTTTTAGATACTGGTACTGTGTTTTACTACAATGAATGCTGATATGTGAATAAATTCTAGTATCCAATAGATAAACTCTTTCCAAATTTTACATATTGATCTCTGATTCTACTTTGTAATTATAATACAGGCACGAAAACCATTTGCCTGTAAAATATGGTGGCCTATTTTGCATAAAACTTAAAAATAAATGTGTATCTGAGACTGGAATAAAATAAATTTAACTCTGTCTATATAGATGGAAAATTTATAATCCTTGATCTCACCATGAAAGGTATGTAGAAAAATTATATATTCAGGGACATTCTCATGTGTATTCATTTAGTGAAACTTCACTAGCAAGAATCTGTAAAAATGCTAATCAACCTCATTTCTCCCCAGTTTAGGCCTAACCCTTTTTTTTTTGTTTCTAGCTTTGAGATAACTTCGAATAGGCAATGTAGTGTCACCATGGGTAATGAATGATGCGTGCTTGAAATGGTGACCTTAAAGCAGCACATTTCTCTTAAAGGAATCAACTTATGCATGACTACTGCTTACATTTTTCCAGCAATTATGGATCATGTCTTTCCTATATAAATGATAGAAAATTTATTTTAATCAACGTTAATTTTCATGAGACTGTAACTTCCTTAGTCCCCGTTAACAATGGATATAGTTTCAAGAAAATAAAGATTAATGGGAAATACAGGGGAAATTTTTGTAGGGAAAAAGCAGTTTTCTTTGAAAGTTAAATGTTTTGGAAAAAATATAGGAAATGTCAGCAATATACTGGAAACATAAAATGACTGAGAATAATGACAGATTCACCCATTGGAAGTACACTCTGAACACTGTTGAAAATTAGAAGAATCCAGTACTTCTGTGATAATGAGACATTATTGCAGTACAGGTAACTAGCTGCGTAACATATTTCGATTTCCTCCCTTTAAATGCTTCCTTCTGATTTTAATCTTTTGGAATTGCAATTTGATACACCACTATTAATTTTTTGCTTACCCAGGGTAATTTAGTGATTTCTTTCAGTAACTTAACAGCACTGGGTAAAATGTAGACAGATGTAAATTTATACCATTGATTGGCTATTCTTTGTGAATACTCTCAAGTTCCTCCTCAGAAGAAAATTACACCTGAAACACAGTGGCCTTAAATGAACCCAACCTTCTGCTTCATGTTGGGTACTTCAAAAGACTTGAGATAGGGATCCAATCATGTGACCAGGCAATGTACTCTCTCTATTGTTTTCCTCACAAAACTCAAGTAAATACTTAGCTTTGTATGAGAATCCTATCTTATTTCTCCAAATTTGCTCTATGGTTTGCTCTAACAATGTTTTATACATTCTTAAGTCTTCCTCTGTATTTTTCACCACCATGTCTACACCCTTCAGTTCATGACCCTTGCTTTCTGCATAATGTAGGAGGAAAGGATCAGACAGGAAGTAATCAACAGGAAGTATCATTAACTTCCTATTCTGCATCAAGTCCATAGTTCTGAGTCAATCCCTTTTCAACATTTGTTAACTGTGGAACCTGAGGTGGTGTTTATTGCTTCTGTGTATTTCTGTACAGTGCTGGTAACTATGTCAACCATATAAAGTTAATAACAAGTTGCATCAATTCAGTAAATATGTCATAGCAAAATTAATATTTTACATATATTAGGAAAAGATCGAACATGTTGCAAAATAACTGTTAGCTGTCCCCATAATTCCCATTTATTGTGCTTAACTGTTAGAAAAAGTGCTTCTTCCTTTGCTGACAGTCCTCTCTCTGGCCTTACTTTCTGAAAATATTGACTTGCTCTTTGCTTATCTTACTGGCTCATCATTCTCACTTTTTGTAACTCCCCAAAGTTATGTGAGCAGGTGCTAACACATTCTATCTCTAAAATGGAACCCCCTTCTGCTTACTAATCTCCACTCTTACCCTGATTTTCTGTCAAGGCTTTGAAGTACAGAATGAGACAGAAAATAGTCCATTGCTTTTGAGCATGTGGAGAACACTCTTCATTCTTATCACCCCTCTCTCTGAAAGACTCTACACCATAAACCACCACCCCATTCTTGGAGCCTTCTTTTCCTTGGCCTCCCTCCATATATCCTCAATCTGCTGCTTCCTCTACCCCCTAACCCCCATCCTTTTGGTTTTTCAGGCTATTGCTTCTATCTTTTTTTTCACCTTTAGAGTTTTCTCTGTTTCTTATTTTGTACTGTTCTTTCATGGGATTTCCTTTTGTGCCATGGATTCAAATCGAAGTTCTTCTTATCTTCTCCCCCTGTTCCACTATAACGGTCCCTTGTTCTTCAGAACATGACTTGCTGTTCTGTTCATATAGTTGCTAAAAATAGAAAATTGGCCTCTGTGGACACTGCATGCATGTGATGTACAGACATGCATGCAGACAAAACACCTTCAAATTAATAAGTAAATAAATAATATTTTAAAGTATATAAATGCATATATGCATGTAAATTCACTTCTTTATATTTATTTGTCTTTATTTTAACACATAATTGTGATTCTTTAACATCAAAGGCCTGGCTACTGACTGTAAATGTCACATGTATCATTTTGTGCCTTGTCCTTCATTCTGGCCACATTGGTCTTCAAATCCCCAAAGGAGTCAAGCTTTATTCTGCCTAATAGCCTTTCATTACTTATCACTACGGGATACTTTCATCACCACTATATACTTTGATAATCTTATTCAATGGTTTGAACATCACTTTTCCATACTGGCTCTTTGTAAGTTAATACTAAATTAGGTTTCTCTTATTATTTTTCTCTTGTGGCAGTTATGTAAGTTATGATATATGTCAGTTTCACCATTTGTTTGATCTGTGAGTTCCATGAGAAAAGGCACAGAGCATTCTTTGTTCATGAATTTATATGCTTATTGCTCATTTACTTATATGGTAGATGGCCATAGAACATCATATATTGTCTTGAACAAATATTAATTTTAAATATTAATTGCATAATTTATTTAGTTTCATCTGAACTTAAACTGTCAGATTGTTCTATAAAATGATTGGAGTCAAACTAGTATCATTTCCTTTACCTTGCTCTCTGCCATATTCAAGCTTCAGTCCAGCATAGTGCAAATGGTTTGAAGTAACTTGACTTAATTTTTAATTTCATGGTTAAAACCTGCCTAACTCTGGTCAAGTTATTTAACACCTCTGGTCATATCCATAAAATAAATAATGATACATACTTCCATGCCACTGTGGTCAGCATTAGAGTGGATAAAATGTCTAAAGTCTGAGGAATACAGATATTACATGAATGTGAGCTTGTAATTCTAAATACCCAAGATACTATCTCTAGCACAGTTTTCTAGAATCTTCATGCAAAATCACATGTATCCATGCTTTTAAGTTAAATGCTATTTGAGGTGAAAGTAAATCAGAGGAGTTGTCTCTTGTCTTGTCTTTAACCAGAGAGTCTAAAGAAAATGTCAAGTCTAAGGGGTCGGTCACTGGCTTCTGATTAAGCTCCTGCAATGAGCTCAGAAGTTTTGCATTTTGATCAAACTTATGACTGAAGTAGGTGTTCCATTAACTTCACTTTGAGAACCAGTGTCTCAACACAGCCTATTTTGGGATGTGGTATTTTCAGTTCCAAACTCCAAATATTTGTAGAAACCAACAGTGATAAATTATACTGTATTCCTCAAAGGGCATGTTTATTTTCTTCTGAATTGTAAGATTATTCAAGATGCTTCATGAAATAAATTTAATGCTGAAATTAGAAGATATAAGAGCAGTTCCTTTCCCCAAGGCACTGTGCATCAGACCATACTATAAGCTGCACATAAATCTCAGCTCTTACACCTGTGCATATTCTTGTATTTGGCAAGGAACTCTATATACCAATGAGACATGATATTATAAATGTAGATGCACTTCAGGAATAATGAGTTTTCAGTAAGAAAATCCACTATTATTTATTGTCTTGACATGTGGGCTTACATTTTATTACAGACATTCTTTAAAGGGGGGTTTTCAATATAAAACAGCAGCCATAAGATACGAAATTATCAGGAATAAAACAATAGAAAAGTGGTGTAAACAAAAGATTTTATATAATGTTTTTAAAAATTCAAGAAAGTTGTAAACCTCTCTTGATAAATCTTTTCCCATATACAACCTTACTTTTAAAGTGATTGATATTAAGCATTTCAAACCAATGGCTTTTTAATGTAAGAATCATTCAATTGTTCCTTTAAAAAACAAAAATGTGAAAAATAAAATTGAATATCCAGTTACAAAGATGCTCATGGAATAAGCCCCACAAAATCTGTATGAAATATCATCTAAATACCTTATACAGGCTAAAAACATGTCTGATTTGCTTCCACTGTTTAAACTCAATACATAACTGATTTTTTGCTTATGCTATGAAATACTTTAATAGTGATTACAATATTTAAATGTATAGCATTTACTTTGATGAATTTAAATTCAGTTCCTAAAACACAAAAGATGAAATTTATATACTGCCAACTTATCATGTAAACATATTTTCCTCCAGACCCATGGAAATCATGTCCTTCATGATTTTATAACAGAGAAGGTTTGGAGACTCAGTGTCTTTGTCTCTTGAAATGTCAGGAAAAAAAAATAATTGAGCTGTGAGAGACTCAGCCAGATTCTGGTTTCTTAGTGCTGAAAGGAAGAGACATTTTCTGTAATTCAGGTAAATTAGAAGGCTTGAAAAGTCAAGCTGGAAAGAGTGCCCGATCCTGAAGCACCCACTGGATTAAGCACATCCAGCACATCTACATCACGCTCACCAAGGCAAGACTCAGGCTCAGAAACTACTGTGGAAGAGGGAGAGAAACGATTGTAAGGACCAGAAGCCAGAGAGGACCGGGCTGAACCAGTGTCTTCTGGACACGACTGGCCTACTTCACTCATGAACTCACAAGTGCTGGGGTTTCCTGCAAAAAACTGGACCAGACCAAGCTAGTCAACATTCCAGCATGGAAGAGGAAATGGGTTCCTGAGCCCCCACCTCTCAGTAAGGAGTTACTGACACTTGATGGCTTATTGGGGAGGAAGGCTCAGTTTTAAGGGTGTGGCTCCCTCATCGGTCCACAACGCTTTAGTGGATAACCCATACCCATGGGTATGTGGGTTCACCAAATAGACTCAGTAGGTTATGAAAACCAAGTGAGGACATGAAGTTATGAGGGTATGGGGGTGAGTATGGAAAAGAACTAGGGGAGTAGGTAGCAAAAAATGATTGAAATACATAGTATCCATGTATGAAATTCTCAAAACATTAACTAAAATATTACGTGTTGAAAATCCCTTGTCTCCTTCACGTTCAAACAAGCAAAAATCCCATTGTTCTTCAAGGTCAGCTTAGTCAAGAGTATCTCAAAATGCCTTTGTCAGTTTCTGAACACTATTAATGCCACCGAATTATCCTTTAAAACCATAAATTATCCTGGTGACCTCATGAAAAATATTAAATTGATCTTTAAGCACAAATCTCATGAAGAGCTCACCAGATTCCTCCATTCACCATTCTTTCCCTGATGTGATCTTTGAGCCAGCTTTCCTCTGATCTGAGGAATCACATCAGACTCAGATGATTCCTAAGCTTTGGACTGGTCACATTATGTAGCGTGTCCTCCATGTTCCTTGTTTTAACATGATATTGAAATGTGAAAGTCATCAGAACATACAATCTTTTTTATTGAGAGTCTCCCTCACCCATGTAGTACTGAGCTTGTGTCCTCTGCTTCTATCTATCTAGTAATATCCTCCTCTGTGTCCTCTGATACTTTGCCTAGAGAAAAGTCAAATTCTACATTGTGAAACTGAACTATATAGCTCTGGCTTAACAAAGAATTCAAAATAGTCTCACTTGCTGAGAAATATCTAAAAGCAGATCGCCTATGGATGCATTACAGGAGATGACAAGGCTTGGACACTGCTAACGATTGTCTGAATCGCTGAGAAATCACAAATGTTTAATAACTACGAAGTATCACAAAATCAAACAGGACTGAAAAGAAGAACTTCATGTGTAAAACTTGAAAAGATTTAAAACAGCTGTTTCAGTGAATTGTGGCCATCAAAGAAAAGTTCTGGCCAGGGAGTGAAGTATTTATTTCATTGCTTGTGCAGCCTTCCTTCTCCAGGCTGGTTCTCCTTCCGAATCCCCCGTTGTTTTATGAGGCTTTCTGTAAAAGCCAATGCAAAAGAAACTCATATTTTTATCCTCAATAACTAACATTATAACACAGAAAACAGAAAAAAAAAAAACAGTGGACATAGAATGGTTCTATGCACAGTTAGGCCGTGTTTACAACACCTATATAAAGTCTATTAGGAAAATAAAGCTTCACACACCCAGCTAGAATGAGAGACAAGATGAGATCTAAAGCAAGTTTCAAGTAGAAATGCTACTTCAGTTGGTGTCCT
This sequence comes from Lophiomys imhausi, assembly GCA_907164525.1. NCBI lineage: Eukaryota > Metazoa > Chordata > Mammalia > Rodentia > Muridae > Lophiomys > Lophiomys imhausi. The sequence goes on from CAJQZJ010032342.1 coordinate 2,671,558, forward strand.
TACCTTTCATATGCTAAAGGCTTGGTTGCCAGGCAATGGGCTTGTCAGAAATGATTGGATCGTGTGGATGCTGACTTTATCACTGGCAGTTATGAGAGAGTAGACAACTCTTGGCCTGAATATAAAACACAGACAATGTCTTGTCTTCCATTTTGCTTCTCTGCTTCTTGACTACGTGAAGGGGTGTAGCTCAGAAATCATGGAGATGGCGACGGCGGACTGTCACCTCTGGAACCTGTTGTTTCTTTGACGTTTTCATTATCTGTCACTTTCATGGGAAATCCAGAGATTGGATGGTCATAGCCTTGTTTCCGCCAGGGGAGCTTGTCTCCTCTGGCACAACGTGGTGCGCGCTTAGCTCTGTTGTGTGTGAGGTGAGTGTTTCCAGGGAGAGAACACAGAGACGTTGGCCCTTTGAACTTGAATAAGAGACTGGAGGCATGTGAGTCCCACATTCAGCACTAATTTCTCCCTCAGGCTGTCCGCTCATCGCATCTATGAGCTTTTCACTATGTGCTGGGTAAGGTTGTGTTGATGGTGATGTTGAATACCGAAGGCTGGGAAGCAGAAGTTACCTTCTTACTTGCCTAATGTTTAGACCAGAAAGTCCTTCCAAGAACCTGTGCTGCACACAGGCAATCAGTTCAAAGAATTTTTAAGTTTGTGAGATTAGAAATGAAATTCAAGTCAGTAGAATGAGATTAGAATGAAATGATCAACTACCACTCTAAGTGTCTAATATAAAAGATAGCCTAATTAAAGAAAAATTCTATTTATTTTCATCCCAATGATTATTTTAAAAACCATATCTGATGTAAAATTACAAATCACAAAGAAAATTAAGACCCAATGCAATAGGTAAGTCACTTAACAGAAGATAACTTAACATATAAATCAGATGTTAAGTTATCATATCTCTAAAATAAATACTATAAACATGTTAAGTAGTTGTAGAAGTATATGAACAAAGTAGATGGAAAGGAGGGATGGAAAGAGGGCACTATGATGAAGATGTAACTTGATGTAATAAATAAACATAATAAAAATAGATGGAAAGGAAATGTAAAGATATGAAATGCTAAACCAAAAATACAATTGTAGAGCCCAGACAATTTTCTAAATGAGTTATTTAGAGAATGGCAGAGTACATCAAAATGAGGGAACTCTTTTAATCAAGCACCTAAAGAAAAAAACCAGGTGGATATTTGTGATAACACAGAACATTCCAACAAATGCTATAAAGCAGATTTGTGAGCAGCAGCATCCAATCCAAAATAACAGACAAAAATGGAATTAAGAAAATGACCACCTATCTGACTTAAAGCCAGTATTATCCTAATTATATTAAATGTAAATGGTATAGATACTACAATTAGTACAGGTTAGTTCAGCTCAGTATTTTCTAATCATATATATGGAGATTTTACTATTCTGCAATGAGAGTGAAGGTTAGTGGTTCTGACCTGACACCAGACTCTAGGATGACATAGAAGGTAACCCTGTGCATCCTATGTGGAATTATCCTGACTGTTTACACTGAGATGGGAACACTTAGCCATTTAAGGTGGCACTGCTCCCTGTGTGAGGTCCTGGACCATGTCAATGGGGAAGAAAGCTGAGCAGCGGCATAGCCTGTCTCCTCGCTGTACCGGCGATGTGATCAGCTCCCTCAGGATTCTGCCATCACTGTTCTTCTGCCTTGATTGGTTGTATCCTAGAGCTCTAAGCCATGTCAGAGCACTTTATCATGGGAACAGGAAGAGTAAATTAAGAGAATATGATAATGTAATACACCATATTATTCTGAATTAGCAATCTAGAGTATTTACATTAATCTGAGACCTAGAAAACACATTTCAATATATTACCAAAGCCCCCCAAATCCTAAGAATCCAGAGTATATCACTATTCTAAACATGTAAATGACCTATAATATATTTGAGTAAAGATACGACAGAACCATTGAGAGAAATGACATGTCCATAATCATAGTAGAAAACATCAATCCATTTTCTTAATTATTGTTGTACTAAGTATTCACAGAAAATTAATAGGAATATAGAAAAAAACTTGAATATTATTATCAAGTAAATTTACCCAGTTGGTGTTTATTCAATGACCTGCCCAAGAAAAAAGTAAATGTTCAAAATGTTCCCAAGAAGAAATTTTATGTCATAAAACAAGACTCAATAAATATAACAGCTATCATAAAATTTACAAATATGTATCTACCATATGGCACCACTACCACTGTCTTATATACCTGTATATACCCACAAGAAATGAAAGAATGGAATATAAGTGTTTATAAAGGTTTATATTTTATTAGCACCCAGTTGGAAGCATTCCAAGCATTGCCAGCAGGAGGATATAAATTTCATAATACCCACAAATTAGAATATTTTTGTCAAAAAAGTAATAGCATATTGATATCCACAAAACTGGATTAAGTCAAAATTATTACTCAGAGAGAATATAGATAGACAAGAATACATAACAGATGATTCCAGTTATTCCAGAAACTCTAACTAACTTTCAGTAATAGTGTGTAGTGGTTGGTTGGAATGTGAAGGTATTGCAGAAGACTGAGGTGACAAAAAAGACCAGAAAAACTTCTAGGAGATCATGAGTTAGTCAGACTGCCAGTAGACAGACAGATAAAACAAGGGAGAGAGGCTGTGGCTGGGCAATAAAGGTGGTGAATTTCCAAGATGGCTGACTTGAGACTGTACCTCTTCCAAGTAGGATTATGTTTCTTTTTGTGATAATGACCTTATGGCTATACCCATGTGTTAAAATATCTGCACTCTAAGTATGTGTACTTTATTGCTCATCAACTACACCTTCAATAATGTGGTGATAATAAAATTGTCATCTTCCTGGTTTCCAGGGGAATAAGAACTAGGCATTTCCTCTTCTAAGAGTCTCCCTTCAGTACTTATCCAGTAGAAAGAAAAGCAATATAGAATTTTATCTTGGTACCCACATTTCTCACAGTGTAAATCTCTAGTACTATCAAGTGTAGAGAAGTTCCTCTAAAGATTCTTCAGAGACTCAAAACCAAGAGCTGTTTAGTACTGAAAATATTTATTTTTTAAAAAGGCTTTCCTTTGTATTTTTATTTTTCCTCCTAAAATCATGGAACCAGATGTATATGAATTGCAAACTGATTAGGAAACTTGCTTTGTCCTATAACATTACTTTTCTTTTGGAAGTAGAATTGAAAAATAGCAGTTCTTATATTTTAATGTATTTTCTTCTTTTCTTGGGTCATTAATTTAGTAAGCTTATTAATTTTTCTTCTTTTGCACTTATATCAGCAAATGTTGAATTTTATAATGGGAAAATAATCAGCAAATTAATATATATATTTAGAATAAATAAAACATTTCACAGTCGATATTTGTTGTTCTTTTTTCTTTCTGACTTTGGTATGACTTGTTAACAAATCTCTAGAGATTGAGAAGATGACTCAGCTGATTTAGTTCTTGCCTACACAAGCATGAAGGCCTGAGTTTGGATTCCAAGCACCTACTAAACAACCCAGTGCCCATCCCCACTGTCCAGAAGGGACTTGAAAAAAATGAGACATTCAGCAGCTTACGCTGTTTTTTCCTGGGTTCTCTGTCGGAGGAAGGAACCGGAGAGTGAGCATGACTATCCTCTTGTTTCTATTTACTCTCCTAAGAAACATATCCATCGGGTGCCCATGTAACCGGACTACATGCAGATTAAGGGGTTTGCAATTCTTGTTATGAGCACTTTAATCCAAGTGCTAGGAAAGCAGAGAAAAGAGTATCCCTTGAGCTTTATAATAATTTAGAAAAAAAGACTTGTAAAGAGAAGAGGGTTTGGTAGGAGTGGGAAAGAAAGAGTAGAAGTTGGGAACAATCAGAATCAATCATATGTATGTATGAAAATGTCCAAGAACAAATTTTATAGTAAGTAAGTAAGCAAGTAAATAAATAAATAAATAAATAAATAAATAAATAAGATAGAAAATGATATATGATGATACCCAACATGAAGCTTTGACATTCATGTACACATAAACACATGTGTGCATGCACACATACACATGGACCAACACACATGGATATGACATAAAAATAATTGTAAAAACTCACAGATCTAATAGCATAGAAGACATAATTTGTTCAATTTTTACTGTATCATAGAACTTGAAGTTTCCTATTTTTTCTGTATCTACAAGAAATCCCAGTGTACAGCTAGATGAAGAAAATATGAGAAAGATAACAGAATGGGAAGATGACATTCTGAATTCATTTTGATAATTTTCACAGATGACAAAGCCATTTATAGGATAAAATACAGTGAAATTAGTCCTAGTTGTCACTTTTATATCAGTCAACATTTTGAAAATACTCTCTTGTACCTTGTATGATTTGCAGTGGATTTTCTGTATAATCAGTATTTAAGAGTAAAATATTAATGTGTCAAAGTGATAGTTAAGACATTGGACTGAGATAAAGTAACCTGTATATGTACAGATAGTACCTAGGAAGAATGGATTGATGGAAACACTGATGGATGATAGATGGGTGGATGACTGGATGGATACATAGATAGATGATGATAGATAGATTATATATACATATATATATGATAGTTAGATGATACATAGACAATAGATGGATGGATAATCAGATAGAGATAGATAGATGATAGATAGATAGTTATATGATAGGTGGGTAGATAATATATATATGATAGATATATGGATGATACATATATAGATATAGATAGATAAATGATAGACAAATTATATATAGATGATAGATGATATATATAGATGAG
>CAJQZJ010032342.1:2676385-2709348 GCA_907164525.1 Lophiomys imhausi
ATGATAGACAAATTATATATAGATGATAGATGATATATATAGATGAGATATACATATATATAGATAAATACATGATATATAGATAGATAATAGATTGATAGATATAGAGATAGACAGACAGACAGACAGACAGACAGATAGATAGATAGATGACAGATCGATAAGGACATACAAAACTGATCTGTAGGTATCATGAACTAAATGTTCTTTTTATAGAGCACCCTAAATAATAATCAATTTATTCCTACATTATGCTTTAACACTTTAAAACAGTTAATTCCTTTCCAAATAACCAGACTGATCTGAATATTAACCATATATCTTTAATCAAGCAGTCTTAGGATAAACATCCAGAGGATAAACTAGTTTTCATAATTAGCATTAAATCCAAAAGGCTACCAGTGATATAATATTATTGATCTTAACCCATAAAACTTACTATACATATTTACAAATATAAAAGTAATACTCTGAGAAACATATTTTGAGAATTATATTATAATTTTATTTGCCATAGAAGAGAAAAAAGTAATATTCTTTCAGTCTGTATATTAGAGCTTTTGCTCCAGGCTGTTTAGACCACTATTTGAATAGCTGTATTTTATATTTATTAGTTTATTATAACAATTAGCATTTATTTTCTAAGATTCTAAAATATCAAATGCTGTTTTAATGATTTCTACATTTTATAAATTTAGACTTTCATCATAATTTCTGGGAGTTTTGATAATTTAATTTGATATATTATAAACATTATTTGAGAATTTGAGAAGATGCATTAATCTGATAAACCAAAGGTCTTGATATATCTTATTTCCCTATATGCCCTGCTGACCTTTAAAAGATATGTGCCATTTTCTTTCTCGTGTCTTATCTGATCTCAAGAATAAATGAACAAAAGCAAAAAGCCTTTTCACTCTGATTCTCAAGGTGACATTTAAGACTGACATCCAGCTAGCAGAAGAAGATCTCAAAATTTATTCTTGTCCTGTGGGAATAAGCAAATCATTAATATAAGAAGGTATCAGGCCTTTAAGTGCTTTAAACGTCCATGATAAAACTTTAAAATCAATGGGAACCCTGACAGGAAGCCAATATGAAAACTGGAGGATAGAAGTGATGTACTTTGAACAGGTAAGTTGCATCACTCTGTGAATGAGCCAAGTCTGGAGATTGATTTATCAAGAAATCGAAACACCAGGATGTTGAACCAGTCCCACTCCCAGTGACTATCACATTGCGGGAGTTTCAGGACCATTCACATATCTCTACTCAAAACACACACTGCGGGAGAGACCCCGTTCTTAGCAAAGCATCACTTGTAATTGGTCTCAAATTAATAGTCATACTAAGATTTTGTAGGATACCACACCACAGTCCACAGTATATTGGAACAATGAGATTCACATATGAAAAGAATGCATCCACGGGCATATTTTTACACGAATACCAACTGAATAATGAACAATCATAGAACACAAATATAAAAATAAAAGCATCATTTTGTTTTATGCTATACTTCAAATTTGCAAAGTTCCCAATTTATAAGGATAGTTTTAATTCCTTTTCAGTATATGTTTGTGTACATGATACCTTAGATGAAGGTGGTAGTAAGAACTAATTCTGAGTATTTATTACAAGCCATACATGGGTTAATTTAATCTACTTCTGATATGCACATTTTATAAAAAATGGAGTCCAAATCATGATAGATAAATAATACAAGCTCACTAAGATTCCATGACCTAGCATCATGATATCAGAACTAGTATTGTGACCTTAGAAACTACAGGGCTGACATATACAGATTATTTTAATGTATATGCTGTCATTCACATCTCTGAGTATGTTATATAACTTGAAAAATTACTAAACTGTCATATTGAACTTAGAGAAATAGCAAAGTGAAGAATAGTCTCTAGACAGTATAACATTTTTTCTTAGTGCATATAACCTTTCATTAACAGTGTTCATACTCAAATAGCTGTTTTGGATAATAGCTGAAAAATCTGCCTTGTGACTTTCTCTTTTTCTTTCTCCTACAGGTTTGAATGAGGATGGTTGAGTGGGGTGTGAGGGGAAGAAGGGTGATCAAAGGGTCTACCAAAACTAATGAGGCAGAGGGAAAAAACACGCACAAGGAAACTTTCTACATTATAAATCAATGGAAAAACTAAAATGTAAAGGGAAATAGAAGTTTGAATGGAGGACTACTGCCTGGGTGGAGAAAACTGCTTCTAGAAACAGTAGGTTACTAGAGGACCATGTGCTAGAGGTGGGCTCTCTCATTTAGAGTTCTTGGTTAGGTGCCACAGAGGCCCACAAGAAATACAAGCTACAGCCTCTGCTTTTGATTGATCAGCAGAACTAGAAAGTGAAATTACAGTCCTGAAGATGCCACATACCTTGGTTCCAGGACAGAAGGAAACGAAGCTTGTTTTCATAGTGAGGAGATGTTATGAAGGCTCATGAGGGAGAAAAGCCAATCACAATATGCTGTCTGGCACAGTAGTGGCATGACTGTTATGGGGCATCTGAACCCTTTCTGATTAGATACAAGGCCTGATCCACAGGAGAGGATTAATGTCTGCTACTGCAAACCTGGTCAAAATTTGATGGCTAGGGTGGCCATGCGCCTTCCCAAGGAAGCTGAGGCTGTTGTTTTGCTAAATGGTCATGCCGTCTTTATGATATAGCTTCACAAGTGTTTATGTTTACACCCAAAGATTCTAGCCACTCTCAGCCTTAATCAGAGCTCCTGCTTCTTGCAGTCAGTCATAATAACTTCAGAGACTCACAACTGGTCAAAATGGTGGGAATAAGTGATTGTTGAATGTTCAGCCATAAATGTGGCACCTATGTCAACTCCTCCAGGATTCAGGCAATACCAGAAATCGGAGAAAATATAATGTAAGAGCCCAAAGAAGGGATAAATGTTGTAGACTGCTGTCTTCTACACATGACATGGCAATTGTACTCAGACCCACAACAGGTATGGTTACCTGCATAAGACATTCTATCACGGAGAGAGATAGGGCCCAGGATGCCTTCCTCAAGGATTTATAGGCTGATAGATATGCTGCAGTGGGTACTGATTTACAAGGTCCTGCTCTTCCCTGAAAAGCTATTGGTAATTAATCCTTGATGGAAGTGGTGCCAACAGTCTTTTCGGTGGTATAGCCAGCCAGTGGTTATTTGCCTTTGCGGCTGAAAATAACTCCTCACCCATGCTCATGAATGCAACTGCAGCCAAACTAGCTGGGTCCAAATAAAAACTTGAAAATAGAAGAAGGATTGGCTAGGAATGAGTGGATGAGGGAGAAGGTGAGTAGGGACTGTGATTGAGTTGAATACAATAAAAGAAAAAAATATATATTATGTATGTATGTGTATGTTTGTATGGGAATGTAATTATGAAAAAAATTTGAGTATGTCCTTGCATTGAATCCACAGGGCTAATAATTAAAATGACATAAATGAATTCCTAGGATATGTTCATATTAGCCTCTATAAAATTGAAGGATCTCTCACAAGAGGAGGAGTACAGTTATCAATGGTTCTATCCCTAAGATTATATCATAGTCAGATAAAATGTACTTGCTTTCACATTGTGAAAATGAAAATATGCATACAGTATCTTCATGTTAATGGAATCCAAGCAAAAATATGACATATGAATATTTTTTATTCTATCGATTATGTAAAGTTAAGCTGTGTAACAGAAACAATGTGTAAAACATTTCTAGACAATATTGACCTGCTTGGCACAAGGTGACCTCAAGGAAGCTCAGAACCCTAACATCACATTATAAATTACTGATTAATATGTCTGATCCTTATCTTGTCTAAGAAACACATTAAAATTATCTTTGTTGAGTTAACAAGATAACCTCACTCAGCACAATGCTCATTACTGAGGGAAACACTTTCTTTAGCAGGTACCCAGTAACTCCTGATGGACTCACCTAAAGCTTTCTCATCTCCTGGTCTATATCTTACTAAAGTGTACTATCTTCCTCTGGACACAATGTAGCAAGAGTACAAAAGCTTGTGTATACAACAATTTTAAAATTAAAAAAACATACAATTGAAGAAATATGAATGACACATTTACAGGCTGTTTTTTTTTTTTTTTTTTTTTTTTTTTTGCAAATGAGAAAACCCTTTCTGGGGATGGAGATGAGACTTTGTATCTTCTTTTCCTACTTCTTAGGAGGTAAAAAGTCAAATACTGTAAGATGAGGATATCAGTTGAAACAAGAATGAATTAGACCAACTGGACACAGAATACTTATGTATTGTTCAGATATACTGATGTGCAATTCCTGTCCTTCAATTTGATGGCTGGCAACTTGAATACAAATGGCAGCTCTGAGACGTCATTGCAATTGTGTTTAGAAAAACAGTTGCTCGAGACTCCCTGATTTTTGCCTAATGTTTGGCTGTGGGTCTCTGCATCTGTTTCCATTTTCTGCTTGATAAGGCTTCTCAGATGCCAGTAACGTTGGAATCTTGTCCAGATCACTCTCTCCCTCCACTTCCAGCACCTATTTTATCTCCCCTACTTAGAGGGAGTCAAGCATCATCCCTTGAGCCCTTCTTGATAATTTGTTTGAGTCTGTGGATTGTAGCATGATGATCCTGTACATATTGCTTAATATCTACTTATGAGTGAGTAAATTCTGTGTGTGTTTTTGGGTCTGTGTTAGCTTGCTCAGGATGATATTTTCTCGTTCCACAGACTTCCCTTCAAATTTCATGATATCCATATTTCTGATAGCAGAGTAGTAGTCCATTGTTTAAATGTACCACAATTTGTTTATCCATTGAGGGACATTTGGGTTGTTTCCAGTTTCTGGCTATTACAAATAAAGCTGCTATGAACATAGTTGAGGAAAAGTCCTCAAGATTTGGTGGTGCATATTTGGGGTATATGCCCAGGAGTGGTATAGCTGAGTCTTGAGGTAGAACTATTCCCAATTTTCTTTGAAGGCACCAGACTGAATTCGAGAGTGGTTGTACAGGTTTGAACTCCCCACAAATGGAGGAGTGTTCCTCATTCTTCACATCCTCACCATCATGTGCAGTCACCTCAGTTTTTGAACTTAGCCAATCTGACAGGTGTAAGATGGAATCTCAGAGTTGTTTGGACTTAAAGAGTTTGAGCTTTTCTTTAAGCGCTCCTCTGCCACTAGAGTTTCCTCTGTAGTGACTATTCAGTTTAGCTCTGTACCCCATGTTTTGATTGGATTATTTGGTTTGTCCATGTTTTATTTCTTGAGTTGTTTATATATTTTGGATATTAACCCTCTGCCAGATGTGGGGTTGGTGAACACCTTTTCCCAATCTGTACGGTGCCATTTTGTACTAATAACCATGTCCCTGGCATTAGAGAAGCTTCAGTTTCAAGAGGTCCCATTTATTAATTGTTGATCTTAGTGGTTGAGCTATTGGTGGTCTATTCAGAAAGTTGTCTCCTGTGCTGCTTTCCCCACTTTCTCTTCTATTAGATTTAGTGGATCTGGTTTTATGTTGAGGTCTTTGATCCACTTGGACTTGACTTTTGTGCAAGGTGATAAATATGGATCTATTTGCATTCTTCTACACGTAGACATTCAGTTAGACCAGCACCATTTGTTGAAGATATTATCTTTTTTCCATTGTATGGTTTTGGCATCTTTTTCTTTCTCTCTCTCTTTTTTTGTTTTGTTTTTTCCTTTTGGATATAACCTTTTTTATAATTTATTTTTTATTTCTTCAAGTTACATCTCAATAACAATCCCCTCTCTACTCCCCCCCTCCAGTCCCACCCTTCCACCCACTTTCCCCTCAACTCCCCATCCTCTACCTTTTTTTTTTTTTTTAGTTTAAGGTATATCTTTTCCCCCCAACAGCTCCCCCTTTCAGTCCAACAAATGGTTCTTTCTCTTCTAACAATAAATACAATAGAAAACTACAGAAATAAATAGGTCACAATTATGAGAGTTATATGGCTTAGCATACATTCCCAATGTCCAGTCCATATGTATTTGGCACCTGACTTTACCATTCTACTACCTAACCATCTCCATGAGTATAAAGTTCTATATCTAACTCAGCTTTCATACTAACTTGCCTCACAATTTTCAAAACATCTTCTTAGATCCAGAACACCCTCTTGATTCCTAAACAACTCAAAATTTAACTATGAGACTCTAGCTATCTATTCTCCAACCACCTTAGAGACCTGAGAGGGATAAATATATCTGATTATATAAATAGTGCAGGGCCTGAAGCTTCCAAAACTAAGAAATGACATACCAGTGGCTGCCTGGACAGTTCCCATTTTCTCTCCATACATTACAGCATCAATCTTCAGCCATTTGGCCCCATTTCTCTGATAGACATTGATTGTAGAGCAGAAATTATGAAGGACTTACCTACCCTGTCTTGGCAGAGCTAGGCTGTTGACTTATCTGCTTCCAAGTTTTGTCCTTTTTGGACAGCATTCTGTCTAGAGTTGAAGCAAGGGGTTTTTCTTGCCAAGAGATAGGCTTGCCACTAATTCAACCATCTCCCACTGGAGATTCTTCGATGCTCATCTTCTACTTGGAGTAGAATAGGGGATGCTGTCAGGAGCTGACATGTCTCAATATCAGAAAATCTTAAGTTAAGAAAACATCTTTGAATGCCATATTCTGCAGATCTCTTGAGGTTTTTGAAGACTCCCTATCTATCTCTTATATTTAGATAAGCAACTGTTGCTTGTCTCTTAGCAACTTGATTTCTGAGTAGCTTAGAAAATAACTGTGATAGACTGTCATAGTAACTAACAAAATGACATGCTTGCATGACTATTAGTTTGCATTTCTTAATTATCCTAAACAGTTTATGATGGTTGGTATCAAAAGGCCAAAACTTCACATTTCATTTTTAATCGTTACTAGGTATAATACCTTTAAGAAGCTTTACCCTTAATTTTGTATCAATATACAAAGATCAATACCTATGTAGCCCATACAATCTTAATTTTGCATCAATATACAAAGGTCAATACCATTGTGACCAAATATAATCTTAATTTTGTATCAATATACAAAGATCAATACCGATGTAGTCCAATACAATCTTAATTTTGCATTAATATACAATGATCAATATCAATTTAGCCAAATATAATATTAATTTTGTATCAATATACAAAGGTATAAGGGCATATTCAATAATCTGTCCTTTTTCTTGATCTTTCCTATACTATGTCTATGTCCCATTTTTTCTCATGTCTATTCCTTCCTACATAGGAGAGAAAGAAGGATACAGAAAAGAAAAAGAGAGAAGTCCCTGGGTCTAACCTCCAAAACCCCTTTAACAAGACCATTTAACAGCTTGTAGTCTCTTCCCCTAAATAACAAAATTTTCTATTATCCATCAAATGACCAAAGTGGGGAAAAACACCGTCCCCATCTTCTGAGGATGGGACATCGGTCTCTTAAAATGACTTCCTGCTGATTTGGGACATAGTAAACCTGTTTGGGACCCAAATAAGAATGGAAAAATGGTTAAAAATGTTAATAGAATCATTTGATGTTCAGTCCTTTTGTGCTCAGCTATTTAGATGTCCTAAGAAGTTCGTAGACAGAAGCTGATCTTCAGGGCTTTACTGAAGTTCTGTATGGAGCAGTCTGTGGAGCTGAACGATCTTAGCGATTTTGAGTTGTTGTGGTTGTAGACTTTTGAGGAAACAGCTATTGAAGAAGTCTGCAAGGCTGGATCTTCTGGGCCACTCATCTTCTTTGGTGTCTGATGTGTTTTCTGCTGAGGTTTCCGTTGTCCAGTTGTCGCTGGATTCCTTGAATGGATGCTTTAAATCTCCTGGAAAGATACGAACAGAGCCCTGCCCTAATCCTAACTCTGGGGCAATTACCTTTTTTTTTGTGGGGGGGGGGTCAGGTAATATTTTTCCTGGAGCAAATTTGGTTTTTTGACAATATATAAAGTATTATCTTTCAATCCAGATTAAAGAAGAAATTATTTTGATATTTTGGAGCTAAACAAACCTTTAGTGTATATATTTTGAGATCTCAAAGGACAATTTGTTTGAATTTCATCATGCCTTTTGTAAGTAGCTTTTAAACTTAAATCCTTCCAAATCCTATGTGCTTGTCTCTACATTCTAAGTATTGGGATCAAAGACATGTGGTTCCCAACTGATGGGATTAAAGATGTGCTCCTCCACCCCTGGATCAGATCGAAATTTTTCTCTAGAGCTTGTTTTGTGTCAGTCTGACCTTGAGCTCTGAGATCTGCCTGTTTCTGTCTCTAGTGTGTTGGGATTAAGGGTATATTATTCTCAAATGATGGGATTAAGGGTGTGCACCATCACCACCCTGTTCCTTGTAACTCTAGAATTTATAAGACAACTAACTCTATAGTGATCCTTCTATCTCTGCTGGGGTTAAAGGCATGGGCTAACACCATGCATTTCATGTATTTTACCTTAGCTCTAAGTGTTTTCAACTCTTGGAGGTTCAGAAAACTAGGTTGAACAGCTGTAACCTTCAATTTATTTACAGTATTTAAACCTGTTACCTGCTTTTTAATGCCAAACCATGAAAATACCCTATACCGCTACAAAAAAAAAAAAAAAAAGACCTTTTAAGCTGCTATCAAGTTTGTGTAAACTATGTGGCCACCTGCAGTCTAACATTCTAATCTGAAATTAAGGCCATTTTCCTTTCATGGCAGTAAGGCAAGTATACCTTTGGTAAATTATAGTTTGAAAATTTTATGTTGTATTTTTATTATATTTTTTAAGTTTATTAACTTTTGATATCTTCTATAATTTCTTTCTTCAGAGATTTGAAGTTTTTGTCAAACAGGTCTTTCACTTGCTTGGTTAGTGTTAAACCATGGTATTTTATACTGTTTGTGGATATTGTGAGGGTAGTTGTTTCTCTAATCCAAGCTATAGAGATCAAGGATACCACAAGAAGACCCACAGAACCAATTAAGTCGGACACAAGGGGGCTCAAAGAGACTGAACCATCATGGAAAGAGCTTGTAAGGACTGGCCCTGGGCCTATTACACATATGAAGCTGATGGGCTACTTGGTCCTCAAGTGGATCCCCTAACAATTGGAAAGGAGTCTATCCCAGACTTAGATGATGTTACCCCACCTGGAACTCATTTTCCTAGCAGAATTGCCTTATCTTGCCTAGGTGGAAGGGGAGGCACTTAGTTCTGATGCAACTTGATGTGCCTGAGTGGGTTGGTACTGGGTGTGTGTGTGGGGGGGGGTTGAGGGAAGTTGGTGAGAAGGTGGGACTGGGAGGAGAGGAGGAAGGAGATTGGGGATTAGAATGTAAAATAAATTAAAAAAAGAAAAGCAGTTGCAAGTCAGAAAAATCCGTAACCATATTTTCCACTACACAGTAATAAATCACATAATTGTCATCACCATCCATTTATCATGGTGTTACCTGTACTAGCAGGTGGTAATTCTGGGAAGAAATGGTACACTGTCTTTTTAAAGGGATAATTATTTCACCTGTCTCTTAAGTAGGCCATAAGGGGAACCTGCCTTCTTAGGGTTGGTCATTGATTCTGATTAGCTGAAGTCTCCACCCAGGCCAGAGATTTAATCTTCTGGACCATAAATTCTCCTTTATAATATTGTTGTGATCAAAATTAAGATTTATAAAGCAAAATTCAAGCACATCAAGTTGTTTTTTTCCCTCTTCCGTTCAGGATTAAGTGTTTACATGAGTGTTCCTGTTAAATGGCCAAGAAGTAGTGGATAGAGGTAGCTATGGAAGATGGAAGAAAATGAGTCTTTAAGGAGTGGACCATGGAAGTCAGATCATGTCTGCACTGTCATTTGACCTTTTGAGATATCTTCTAATAAACTAAGTATAGCGAAAGTGCTAATATCAAGATCCATATTGATCAAGAAATCTTAAACAGAAAGTCAGTACATTGCCTTATTGCTGTAAGATTCTAACCCCTTATTTATATAATAAATGCAAAACATCAGGTCATCAAATTGCTTTTGTCTTCTTGTAGCCACACAGGTGTAATTCACAAAAAGTATGGATGCTTCAGAGAATACTGCTTCAGGGAACATGAGGAAGCAGGGTTTCTGAAAATATTCACTATATTCAGCGAACAGGTCCCTTTGCAGGCTTCTATGATAAAAGATACCTTCTTCCTAAGAAATTGTCTATGTTTCCCTTAAAAAGCAAGCAAGCAAACGTACAAACAAACAACAACAACAACAACAACAACAACAACAACAACAACAAACCCTTGACTTTCATCCTCTTTTCCAGCTGTTGAAGTTCACACATAACAATTAAAATGCAAATTACACCGAAAGATTTAAAGTGCTTTCAAATCTGATTTGGATAAAGCTCTTTAATATAACTGACCACCTAGAGCACATATAGTCACTGTCTTTTAGGGAAGATTATCAAGTTTAAAGGTTGCATCACAAATACATTTAATATCTTACTAGTTCATTCATATATCTTTAACTTTTGATGGGAAAATAACAGCCCACTAGAACATTGGTGTTCCTCAGCAGGAGAAACTAACCACTTGCTTAAATCTGTCAGTACTAATATGGTAGGTGTCCATGTTCACTAAGAAAACTAGAATTCCTTGTGACCTTCAAGATAATTGCAGAATAGAGCCATCAAGATGACTGAAGACCATCATTTGACTCGGGTATTTCTCACTTTTCCCAACTCAAGCTTTGTAGTGTCACTTGTAAATGGCACTGAAGCCAAGAAGAAAAGAAATGTTTCTATTTTAATAGAAATGAGACTTCCTCCTTAATTGGAATAAAATATTTTAAGGAAATTGATTAACTTCTGCCCTTATGGTTAACAAAAGCATGCAAAGCTTATGTATTCACATCTGCCCACAGCTACCTCTAGCACTCACTGTACTTCTTCCTGGAAGCAGTGGGTAGTTACTGGTTGCTGGGATCCTCTCCTTAATGATGCAAAAACCTCTAGGGCTTATGTGATGTGAGTTAGATGTTCAGTAGGGCTTCAGTTCCAAGAAGTGAAGCTTTGTCAGGTTTGTCAGGCTGCTGTAGAAGACTGGTCCTTCCCTGTCACTCCAACGATGCTGTATGCATATTTGCTCTTTTCAGCATCATTCTCCTGTGCTCTTCTCTAGATGATACTTCAAAGACTGAATGAAGAAGCCCTTTCCATTTGTTCTCCCTGAGCTAATCTCACCTTATCACTTAATATTCCAGACACCACAGGGCTCACTCTTTACTGTCACTTTCTTCTGAATTGTTACTGCTCTGGAGGTTTTCTCCATAGAGTTCTGAGCCAATACAATCCTCAATCTTTACCCCACTTAATCACTGAAGTTACCATGGGACCTGCTTCATTTTTCTCCTGTAAAAGGCACAATCTACTTTTCCCTCTTTTGTACAACAGACAGTTTTTAGGAGAAGCTCATTCTTGATAAGGATGAAAATCCAGACCCTTAAAAAGGACAGCTTTTGTTCACATTACACCAGATGTGATAAAGGAGTAGTCCATTCCATTTTGAACATGCCCCACACTGTCCTTAAATACTCAGACAACAAATTAATATAATACTCTGTAGTATTGCATGCTGGTATGAAATGTATTATAAAAAGTGATGCTTCAATTAAAAGACACTAATATTGGCAAGGTTTGTAAAAAGAAAAATCAGTGTCCTCAGAGCAAAACAAACAAAAGAGGAGTTAGTAGACAAGAGGCTAAAAATGCATGAAAGATTTATAGAGCTGAGTCATCCCTAAGATGTTTAAATTTCAGTCCTGAGTTCCAAGCATAGTAAGGCTGTACTGTCATGTTTGTTTTAAGAAGAACAATGAAGATGGTTGTTGCAAAATATTTCATAGTTAAACATTTCTCACTAGTGTAACAAGGCAGCTTTTACTTATTTTTGTACTATATTATTTATTCTAATTTATCTCACATCCTTAATACCTCTACCTTTCTTCCATCCCTTGTTTCTTCCAACCCCCCAACACTATGAAGGAAAGAAAGAAGGTTAGAGGGAGAAGGGACTTAGGTCTCTTTGAGCTACTTCCTGCTGATTAGGGTCATTAGGTTTTTTAGGTGTAACCCCAGTCTCAGTTGAGGCCAGAAAACCAGGAGACAGAAGCAGGAAGAACAAGCAACAGTTTAGAGGAGCACCAGCAGCCAGGAGAGCAGCAACCTCTTTCTTTTTTGTAACCTTTTCTCCTACTTCTTTGTAGAGCCCCCCTTTCTCCTTGGAGCTCTGGCTTTTTATCCCTTTCTCAAGTCCTCTGAGTTAAACTTGTTCAGCTGGCTAAGTCATTCTCCTGCTAGCTCATGAGACAGTTAATACTTTACACCTGTGACTTAGTAGCCTCATACCTGAGATTAAACAAAAACATTCTCATAATTTGTTATTTTAATAAACTTATACCACACACTAGAGCTGTGGATATGATTCAGTTCATAAAGATCTTGTTTTATATATATATATATGAACCTGGTTGGTGTCCACAGAACTCACATAAAAAGCTGGAAGTGACAGCACCCACCTGTAAATCTATCACTGAAACACTTCAGGAAATACAGCTAACTTTTAACAGAAGGAGAAGTAAGCTTGAGGTTGAAGAGTCAGAGCCTTATTGGGTACTTTATATATAAAGTAGCTGAGAGTAGGGCTGGAAGAGGCAGTGAAGCCACCCTGGAGATCCAGAGCAGAGGAGAAGGAAGGTGCTATGAAGTCAGTTATGAGGAAGAAAACGCTCATTAAGTTATGACAGCTACAGAATTAATTGAGACATTAGTTTCATAAAAGTGAAGGGCAAAACAATGGTCATGGGTGCCTTGGAAGTTTGTGGAACAGGAAGACAGAGAGAGGTTGACTTACACGCAGGAGTGCAGCTGGATAAGAAAAATCAACTCTGGTTGGCATCAACCAATTCAGTATTTAGAATAGCCGAAAGAGAAGATTGCAAATGTCTCCAACATAAAGACATTCTAGATACTGCAGGTGATAAGAAATGACAGTGTCCCAAATATGATTGTTATAGACTATGCCATACTGTATTATACAAATTTGGACAATTACTATGTTTTATCTGAAAAGAAATCCAGTTTTAAAGAAGTTGACTATGATTTTAGGCTGCAGTAAAAGAAATATTTTTGCCTCTGTGTATTTATAACAGTAGGGAACAGAGATGAAAATATTCACTCATACTTCCTCCAATATTTGACAGTCACTGTTTTACCATGGAAAATTATGGAGTGATGGTTTCCATTATGCAGATAGTCTTCCCTGGTAAATGGGAGTTTTAAAAAGATAAATGTCTTTGATATTTATGCCCACATAATTTCTAAACAGCACAGTCATATTTAGAAAATTCATCTGTCATGAATTTACATGAAAACAAGTCTGTGATTATCTAAGATAATAAAAAAATGGGTCACAGTGATGTTTGAGATCTAGGAGGTTTTCTATTGTCTTGTTTTTCCCCCCTCTGGGGCAATATTGACTTGGTTGGGATGGTTTACAGCTATTTCAGAATGTTTTTCCAAACTCATTAATAAGGGTTCTCTACAGGATTGGAATCAATACAATGAATGTTTGCTAGGTTGACTTGCACAGACAGATGAAAAGTCTGCCCCAGAATGACAGACAACTCATGAAAGCCTCATTCTTGTAGCTTTCTGCATGACTTGTAGGCATATTAATTGGTTGGTCTTATATAAGCTTGGCAAAGGCCTATGTGAATATCGAAACCTTAAATTTCCTAGCTAGACTCTTAAGTTTGTTTGCTTATGACCCTCTCTCCTACCTCTAGGAGAAAATGGTTCAGTCTGGAGGAAATTGCCACTACTCTCTCTCTCTCTCTCTCTCTCTCTCTCTCTCTCTCTCTCTCTCGCTCTCACTCGTGTGTGTGTGTGTGTGTGTGTGTGTGTGTGTCCCAATGCACCCCCATGGGTAGAGTATGTACAG
Source organism: Lophiomys imhausi (assembly GCA_907164525.1). Classification (NCBI taxonomy): domain Eukaryota; kingdom Metazoa; phylum Chordata; class Mammalia; order Rodentia; family Muridae; genus Lophiomys; species Lophiomys imhausi. The sequence continues at coordinate 2,690,370 of CAJQZJ010032342.1, forward strand.
TGGCCCATGAGACCAGAGGTTCATGTCCTGTCACTCTACACGTTTTTCGCCTCCTCTTCCCCCTTCTTATTATTATCATCATTATCATTATTACTGAGACAGGGTCTCTCACTGAACTTAAAGCAAGCTGTAGACTAGATGGCTAGAGTCCCCTGGGATCCACCTGTCCTCACCTTCCTGCCACACCTCCCAGAGCTATCTGCACATGCACTCAGTGCTATGCAAGGCTTCAGTATGTGTACCTGTGGGAAATCAGGTCCTCAGTTCATTAGTCACATGAGGGCTAAGAGCTCCCTCTTGCACTGGTGCCAGACATGGCAGCCCAGCTAAGGTAAAGTGTTCCACTAACAGGCAACAGAGACAACCCCTCCCCACTCCACTTTCTAAGGGATCTGCATGAATACTAAGTTGCTACTCATTTATATATGTATAGGGGACCTAGGTCCAGTATACATACATACATATATATGTATATATGTACATATATATATATATATATATATATATATATATATATATATGTTAGTGTTTCCATCTCTGGAAGCCTCTAGGGGCCTAGGTTGGTTGGTTCTGTTGATATTCTTGAAGGATGGAGAGAGGGAGGGGGGGAAGAGGGTGAGTGGTGGGGAGGAGGGAGGGGCTGAGATAGAGATATAACTTGAATAAATAAGTAAATTAAAATAATAAAAAATATTTGACACTGGCACTTTGTCAGATATGGTATCCTGTTTTATGTTGAGAGACATAAATGATACTTTAGCCTAGCACTTAAAATGCAGCTCCTATGACTGAGAAATTGAATTCCAATTTTCTGTAATTTTAGACTAAGTGGCTGAGTATCAGAAAAAATAGCTTTAGAGAAAGTAAAATATAATGTCTAAATGAAGAGGAAACACACATTCTCTTCCTGAAGCACTTTGTTTTAGAATTAAAGTTCTGGTGGATTTAAGTCTTGCTTCACATGATGAAACCGACATCTGGCCCTGTTATGTGGCCTTTAGCTAGATCAGGCATAGGTTCGAGTAGAGGACTTAGTACTCTCCTGGGTAATGCATATAGTATTAAACTGACTCCTACAGATTTATTGCTTTACCCATAGATTAATGCATTTCTCAGCCCTCATAAGAAAAGCTTTTACTAGCAATATGTGGTGATTAATATATAGACCTCCAACTGAACAAGGTGCAGAGACTAAAAGAGTGCTGAGTGGCCAGACCTGAATGGGGTATCTATACCACATCCCTTCCTCCCAGGGCTCAGGGATCATTGTGGAAAAGATGTAAGAGCCAGAGGTGATGTCTTAGAGACACAGCAGGCAGCTGCACATATGAATGTACAGGTATTGGGAGAGCATGCACAGATCTTGTGCAAGCTCAAAACAGACCAGCATGGAAAGAGAAGGTTAATGTGAAGTCCACCACCAGGAGCTACCAGAAGTTTACAATGCTGGGAGAGAGAACATCAGTTTTTCTCTAAGAGTGTATCCCTTGGTATGTTGACCACACTCCAACGGATGGCCAAATACCAAAGAATATTTGGGCAATAGATATTGCTTTTAATAGGTTAACACAAAACAACAGGGCACCGAGTTGTGTGTGTCCAAGGAAGGGGAACTAGATCTGGAAAGAGCTGGGGGAGGAGGAGAGAGAGTATGATTATATTATGCAAAGTTCTCAAGGAATCAATAAAAAATGTGTATTAAAATGTAATTAGAGGAAAAAATTAAGAAGCACCTTACAACCTGTGCAAAGCTCTGACAAGAAAATGAGTAGAAATAGCGAGGTCAAATATGCATAAATCCACGTGTTTTTATATTCTAACTTACAAAGGAGACTGAGAATAGTCTGGAGAAATTGCCAGGCTAAAAGCAGAAAGGGACTATAAACACTCAGAAATTTGTGATACTGATATCAACACAATTGTGTTTTCAGAGTTCTATGTCTGCTGGTCTCACATCCATGGATTCAACCCATCCCAAACTGAAAATAATCAAAAATGTTTGTAGTAAGTTTAAGGAGATGTTTTTCTTTGTCATTTCTTAACAATATAGTATACACCATGCTGTAGCATTTAATTTTAGAAGATATTAAAGGTGATCTGCAGGTGATATAAATTACACAGGAAAAGAATCATTAATAATATTTTATGTAAAGACATAAGCTTCTGGGGATCAGCTCCTCAGAGGGATGTGACTTGTCCAGCTCAGGTTGTGAGCATGCGGCGAAAAGACATCATCTATAAGAAGACGGCCCTGACCTCATCAGAGTCCAGCCAGACTGGCACCCCGGTCCTGAGCTTTGCTTTTATATAATTTACATTGTGGCATGTGGTTATATTTAGAACCGGAACAGAATAAACAAATACACCAAGAGGAAAACAGTTAGAAATTTTGTTTTTTTATAACATAAAGTAATTGAAACTATTACCATTTGAAACTTTTTTATTTTTAAGATAGAACTTTCAGGGTTTTTCTCAACTCCTGTTTTCATTTTTTTTTTTTTTGTAGCTTAGCAGTGTTTCATAAAATGGAAGCTCCAGTTCTTATCTCTAGCTTTGTACGAAAACTATTTAATTCAAGACTGATGGCCTGAGCTGACCCCTCAAAACTAAGTGAAAAGGCCAGATGTGGCAGTGAGTATCTGCAATCCCAGAATTTCCATGATGAGATGGGAGGCAGAGACAGAATTACCCAGAGCCCCAGGCCAGCTAGCCTGGAGTATGCAGCATGAAAAACAAGAGAGGCACTTCCTCAACAAAGTAGAAAAAGAATCAATTCCCCAAAGCTGTCATTTGATCAACCCCCACAAACTATGGAACATGCGTGCGTGAACACACACACACACTTTCTATTAAAGACCACAAACATTAAAATGGTTGAGTTATCTGAATATATAATTCAAACATATGCACAAATAACCAAAAGGTTCATGAAAGAATATCCAAGGTCACTAATCATTAAATAAATCTAAGTCAAGACCATGTGAAATAACATCTTACCCCAAAGTTAGAAGGCATGGTGTGAAAAAGGTGGCCAGTGACAAATATTGGCAGGAGCACTGAATACATTCCCATCTGCTGTTGGCAAAGTGTGAAGCAGTGCAGCCACTATGGGGAATTGTGTACAATTTCCAAAAGGAACAGGAATGCAGCTGCCCTTTGGTCCAGTAACCATACCACCCCATGTATATCCATAGGATGTGGAAGCCGCATACTGAAGAGATGTCTGCCTTTTTGTGCTTATTGAAAGATATTCAGAATATTTGAGATATAGAATTTACCAGGATTTTCATAAGTAGATGGATGACTACATAAAAAAATACTACACTTATGCATGGTGTAATATGATTTATCCATGAATAATAACAGATCCTATCACCGTGACAACACAGATGAACTGAGGGTCGTTATAAAATCTAACAGGCACCAAAAGACAAGCAGAGCATGCTCTTTTTTATTTGAGGAAACCCACAGATCTAGATGTGTAGAACAGAATAGTGGGCAGCAAAGGCTGGGGAGGTTCATGGAAAGACAGAGTTCACCAGGTACTGGAGAATCGTTGGATAGGAGGAAGGAGTTCAATGTTCCAAGGCATAGCAGAGCATTGTGTTTGACAACGGTTTTGTATTTCAAAGTGTCTAGTAGAATATTTCAATGCTCCCTACACAAAGGAAGGATCAATATTTTAAGCGGCCAATACATCTGTACTCCTGACATGATCAATAGAGACTGTATGCATATGTTTTGAAATGTTGAACTGTACTCCATGAGCATTCGAAGGTATTATATTTAGAAAACAGGATTTGGCATAAAGTTGGTACTAAGTGAAATTCATATTTAGTATAAGAATAAACAAATTTCCTGAAAGAGGAAAACTGACATAACATTAAATTTTACGTTCCTTACTGGAGATTCTTTACCTCTACCCTTTCTTGCGGTGGCCTCTGCTATTATGCACAATACTTCTAGAAGTTTCAAACAATGCTACAATGTGACCTGTTACCAAATATTTATGGAGTGATTTCACTGAACAACATGAAGTATCCTTTTTAGGATAAAAGGATAATTAAAAATATTGAACAGGCAGTCACATTTATATAGTCTAATCTATAAAAAATATATGCTTTTAAATTTTTTTAGCTTTATTTTATGTGTATAGGTATATTACATGAATGCATATCTGTGTTGTACATGTATACTTGTTACCACAGAGACCAGAAGGCTTCAGGTAACAAGTATGTATGTTGACTTGAATGACAAATGGTTATGAGCTACCATGTGAATGCTGGGAATCAAACCCATGTCCACTGGAGCAGCAATGTGTGTGTGTGTGTGTGTGTGTGTGTGTGTGTGTGTGTGATTTAGTAAAATTTATTTTATTTTATGCTTACATGTGTGATTCTAAGTATATGTACATGTAGCAGAAGACAAAGGTGTCAGAAGTGGTCATTCAGATCCCTTTGAACTGAATTTTTGAGCTGCCACATGAGTGCTGGGAACTGAATGGTCTATAACTGTACTAAGCACTCTGATCTAGTAAGTGATTTCTCCAGCCCCACAAAAAGATGTATTTTTAAACAGCAGAATCAAGGTTCAGGATAGTATATGGTTTACTATTCTCTGAAAAAACCAAAACAAAACAAAGACAATAAAGATATCTATTCAGAAACAATAACACATGATAATCTAATGAAAGTGACTTTAGAAGGATGTAAACAAGATTAGAAGCAAGAATAATTTTACTTTTAATCAATTCAAAGAAATACTACCCACTTAAAAACTAAATTTGATTAAAAGTTAAAAAGATATAAATAAAAAATAGTTTAATTTTGCTATTTAATTATTTTCAGTGTAAAAGTACATCTGTTATAAATACATCTGATTTTAATCATAGCAGCAACTTGGGAAAGAAATTGTTTGACAGATGTTAAGTAACTAGGTAATTACTATTAGTTGACATGCAGATATTTTATTATGAACAAAACCATCCATATTCTTCAGGCTTATCCTACATCATATAGTACTGGTCTAGGAGTAGAGATTGAAATCATATGTTTTGTTGGGAAATTTTGGTTTGTTAATACAGAAGTATAGTGATCCTACTTTGGGTAATCATCATTAAATATGAAGTTGTCACAAATTAAAAATCTTTAAATTATCAAAACATCAACAGATAATAGAATATAACAAAAATGTCTCTAAAGATAATAAGAGTTGTCTGCCATTTTCAAGTTTATATTATTTTGTCTTCATTTATTCATTTAAAAAAGTTAATGTTTACATTTCCATTTGCTTCTTTAACTTAGCATTATTGGATAATGCTGTATAATAAAAAACAAACAGATTTATAGTTCTAATATAAAGGAAAGTCTCTATATTAGTCAGAGTTCTCTAGAGAAACAGAAGCATTAGAAAATGAGAGCAAATTGATTTTGGATGTCTACTCAGAAGCCATGGAAATCACCAGTATGTCATCTGCAAGGCAGAGTGAGTCTAAAAGCTTTAGAAGCTGGGTGGGAGAAGAAGGATCCTACTATGTCAGCCCAGAGTTCAAAGACCAGAAGCTTAGAACTCATATTTGGGACAAGCACAGACAGCTGCTCAGGCTGAGCTAGAAGGGTAATTTTCCTTTTTCTTCTCTTCTGTGGGTAGGAAGATCCCCAGCTGCTCTAACCAAGGCCAACCTTGTTCATGATGTACTCACTCAAATGCTGACCTCATCTAGGACACAGACATGCTTTGAAGCAGTGTATCCATACCTGTCTGACCATCTGAGTCTGGTCAAGTTAACCTAGAAAATTAGCCACCATGGTTCCCATACTAGTTGCAAAATTTTTTTTCACATGTTTAAAGGTGAATAGAGGTCATTGTCAATCTAGATACCTGCGTTGCAATTCATTACTGTGTTTGGATAATTCTACACTTTATAATTCGGGTTGAGAGGTAGAAAATTCCTTTCAGTAGAGAAACTTGTGCTCTCTATGAAAAATATTGTTTATGAGAGCAATCAAACTCAGATTCAGGAAGATAATGATAAGAAACTGTTCCTTTCTGAACAGAGAGTCCTGGTTTGCTGTCTCTACAAGAGAAACTGAAAGTTGTCTGATGCCCTTTTAATACTTTGCTTTTCTACTTAATAAACAAAATAATGGCCTGAGAAAGAAATCAGGGAAACAACACCCTTCACAATAGCCACAAAAAATATAAAATACCTGGTAGTAACTCTAAACAAGCAAGTGAAAGACTGCATGACAAGAACTTCAAGTCCTTGAAGAAAATAATTGAAGAGGACATCAGATGATAGAAAGATCTCCCATGCTCATGGATAGGTAGGATCAACATAATAAAAATGGCCATCCTGCCAAAAACAATATACATATTCAATGCAATTCCTATAAAAATACCAACACAATTTTTTACAGAGATGGAAAAAATTCTCAACTTCATAAGGAATAACAAAAAAAAAAAAAACAGAATAGCTAAATAAATCCTGTACAATAAAAAGATTTGGAGACATCACCATCCAAGATTTAAAACTGTACTACAGAGAAATAGTAATAAAAACAACATGACACTGGTATAGAAACAGAGCAGTGGATCAATGGAATCAAATTGAAGACCCAGAAATGAAACAACACACCTATGGTCACATAATTTTTGACAAAGAAGCCAAAACTGTACAATGTAAAAAGGAAAGTATCTTCAACAAATGGTGCTGGTCCAACTGGATGTCCACATGTAAAAGAATGAAATTATGCCCATACTTATCACATTGCACAACACTTAAGTCCAAGTGGATCAAAGACCTTACATAAGGCCTGACACACTAATCTATTAGAATAGAAAGTGGGTGAAACCCTCGAACTCATCAGTACAGGTGACAACTTCCTGAATAGAACACCAAAAGCTCAGGATCTAAGACCCACAATCAATAAATGGCACTTCATGAAAATGAATATCAACTGTAAGGCAAAAGACACTGTCATTCGAACAAAACGGCAGCCTAAAGATTGGGAAAAAAATCTTAACCAACCCCACATCTGACAGAGGGCTAATATCCAAAATTTACAAAGAACTCAAGAAATTAAATGCCAAGAAACCAATTAATCCAATCAAAAAATGGGGAACAGAGCTAAACAGAGAATTCACAAAGGAGGAATCCCTAATGGCTGACAGACACTTGAAGAAATGCTCAGCATTCTTAATCATCAGAGAAATGCAACTCAAGACAACTCTGAGATTTCATCTCACACCTGTCAGAATGGCTACGATCAAAAGATCAAATGATAGCACATGCTGGCGAGGGTGGGGAGAAAGGGGAACACTCCTCCATTTCTGGTGGGAGTGCAGGCTTGTGCAACCACTATGGAGGTCAGTATGGTGATATCTTATAAAGCTTGGAATAGCTCTGCCTCGGGACCCAGCCATACCACTTCTGGGTATACATCCAAATGATTCCTCACCAAATCACAAGGACATTTCCTCATCTATGTTCGTAGCATCCTTATTTGTAATAGCCAGAAACTGGAAACAACCCAGATGTCCCTCAACCAAGGAATGGATTAAAAAACTGGTACATCTACACAATAGAATACTACTCAGCCATCAGAAACAATGAAATTATGCAATTTGCAACCAAATGGATGGAGCTAGATAAGCTCATCCTGAGTGAGCTAACCCAGACTCAGAAGGATGCACATGGCATTTATTCACTTATAATTGGATTTTAGCCATGTAGTACAGGATATCTATACTACAACCAATGCAGCAAAGGGAACAGCAACATAGACTTTGTTTCCTGTCAATGAGACACTTTGCCCTCGTGGTGCTGCCTTGTAGGTCCCCAGGGTATAAGGAGATATTGGCCCTCATATGACTGCTGAACTGGGGCAGAGGACTGTTATGTAGGGACACTTCACTCCAGAGGAGTGCGACGGAAGGGATAGGGGATAGAGGGTAGGAGGGTGGGACTGGGAGGGGTTGAAAGAGGGTACTGTGATGGAATGTAACCTGAAGTAATAAATAAACATAAAAAAATATAAACAGAACAGATTGGTTCTGCTTTTATATCTAACAACTTTGAGCAATACATAAAAACTTGGGTTTGAACAAACATTTAAAATAGGTCAGACATATTTGTGAAAGAAGGTCTGGAAGGCTAAAAGAACCAGAGGAACAGGAAGTTTGCTGAGAGATTGTGTCTCCTGGAAATGCCAGAGGCTGCAGTCACCAACATAAATATCTAAACATATGCTGAACATGGGCAACAACAGTAGACATAGAAAAGTGGGTAGGGAGAACACCATGTGGCCTAAACCCTACATGCATGGACACACACACACACACCGACACACAGACACAAACACAGACACACAGACACACACACACACACACTCTCTGCAGGCAATTAAGGAGCTCTGAGAGTGGGAGAAGCACTCTTCCTCAGGAAACAACATACCAATTGTTTATCTTATACCTTATGGTCAGCCCTGAAAACATACACATATAAGTAGCATTATATAAACTCTATAGGTTGTACTTATTTATGAATACACTCACAAAAATACAACACACACACACAGTTGTGTGCACACACACCACCACCAATAACAACAATTAAAGAAAAAGAGACCATGAATTTTAAGGAAAGCAAGGTGGTTTGTGAGAGTTTGGGAGGAAAGGGAAGAGGGAAATGTTGTAATTATCTTACAATCTCATAAAGATTAAAACATGTTAAAAACAATAATAGGAGCTTATCTAAGAGAAACTTTAATCAATGCTGCTGCTTCTAACTTAATTTAGATCAACCACACTTCATGTTTACTCTAAATAATACATGTATGTTTAGTGAGAAGACAGAGCCAATGACAACAGGGAAAGGTGAGTTACACTGCTCCATTGGCACACAGACACACATGCTTTGAGCTTGTGTCCTGGACATTGAAGAAACCTTAGAATGAGACCCTCCAGAGGAACCAGTGAACAGTGTAAGAAATGCCAAAGCAAACTAAATCCATACCAGTTCACAGAAGATTTGATGAAGATCTTGTGAACATTGTCTCTGAATACACAAGATGTTTCAGGAGAGAGAAAATTTAAAACTTGTATCGGTACATGTTCATAATATATTTATTTCCATTATCATAAGGCAGTATAGCAATTTTTCTCAAATTCTAAGGGTTATAGGCTAGATAGTGGCTCATTAAAAGAAAGGAAACAACTCAAGAGTCTCACAAATTTCCTAAAACTTAAATGATTCACAAGGCCCCTTTTCAAGGTTATGTGGTGGTGAAGACTGCTGCAGATGGAGGGCTCTGGATGGTCCAGCTCCCTCCCGTCATGTAGTGTACTTCATGTAGCCTTTGAGTGCTGACACCTAGACTATGTGGAGTTTTCTGTGATGGAGCTGCCTTCAAGACATATAAGCTTCTATACATAATCCTCATCTATACTCCTCCTAGAGATAATCCAATAAACTCATTAGCTTTCTGAGTTGAATTTGATGCAATACTTCTTTTGGCCTATTAACATTGTATATGTGGGATGTATAAATATTTATTCTTATCTCTCAGGAACTATCAAGGAATATTTAATAACTAAAGATAAACAATAAAAAAATAAGGTCATTCAACATAGCCTAATAATAATGTTGCAGAATGTTAAAAAGAACTTTATGGATCATTTGGAGGGGGAAATTTGTTAAAGTATGGCTTCATAACTCAAAAAAAACCTTAATTTTATTTAAATGAAAAAAATTAATTTTAATTGAAAATTTATAATCTATTAGATATGCTATGATCTAATGAATCATTCAAAAATACAAAGTGCATGGGATCATAGTAGATACTAGATAAAATTCTGAAAATAATTAGAAGGGTTTAAACTGTAAATAGGCTTTCTTATTGGGCACAAGGTTGTGTATTCTAAGGCATCCTGTGGGGAATAGTCACTTCTATTACATGAGAATATTAATGTAAAATTACTTTCTAAATTTGTTTTTAAATTATTCCCAAAAAGACACATTGGTACAAGGTCCACTTAAAATTGGACATTGTACATAGAGTTGATTGAAAACTTAAAACCTATGTGCAAGATGAGTGACATCATAACTATTAATTTTTCCATAATGATCTAAAATAAATATCAATGTATAAGATTATGTATTCAAAGCTGGGCATGGTGGTACACACATTTAACCCCAGCACTCAGGAGGCAGAGGCAGGCTGATCTCTATGAGTTCAAAGCTAGCCTGATCTACAAGGTGAGTACAGGACAGTCAAGGCTTTGCTACACAGAGAAACCTTGTCTTGAAAGCTAAAGAATACCAAAAACCAAACAACAACAACGACAAAAAAATTTTCTATTCAGCTCTATCTTTCTATATTTTTGAGACACCTAGGTCTTTCACTTATCTAAGATAGCCTTAATCTCATGATCTTCCTGCCTCCACCTCACAAGTGCTGGGTTTCTAGGCACCACCATGTCCAGGCTCAGCTCTTGAAAGCCTTAAATAGCCAAAGAAGAAGAAAATGGAAAGAGGGAGGAGAGGGATGAGGGGAACCTGGTTGAAATATTCATCCTCATGTTAATTGTTCCTTGAATCTCAGCACCCAATTTCCTTCCCTTTAATAAAACCTGAATGTTGGAAAAGGAAAGAGTGATTGTGACTGGGACTATTTCACAGTAAGAGTGGAATCAACCCAAGAATAAAAGTTTGTCTGTGGCTTACTAAAAGAAGAACGTGTGGTCCTTTTGTGATGTACCTTGGTCTCTTCCAGCTTAGCTACAAGCCCCATTCTTTGAGGCAAAGAATGGAATGGATAGGCTTCAGCACATGTACAGACAGAAGAGATGAAAAGTAAATGCTAACCTATTAATAGCACCAAAACTTAAGAGTCAAGAGCATACTATTTTCTATGTACTTTTAAATTCAGTCTATGATCCTTGTGAGAGCTACATTATAGGGATCCATGTGTAGAAGTAATTAATTAAATTGCATTGGGTGCCATTTGTAGAAGTAATTAATTTAATTGTTTACCAGTATTTAGATTGTCATTAATTGGCTGGCAGCTGCTAATCTTTAACCAGCCATTATAAATGAGCACACAGACATCACATGCATTTTAACAAAAAATTTGAATATGATTATATGGCTGTGAAATAGATATATTTTAATATCTATTATTTTTTAGAATAAATAAATGAGAAAAAAATACTAGACTAGATTTTCCAGATAATTTTTTTTCGAAATAAAATACGGTGTATTTACAAACCAGAGGGGAGTGTGGCTCTGGAAAGTACAAGACAATTTAAAATAAAAATGAATGGAAAGATTAAATGAACTGTTTTGTGTAGGCATAATGTTTTTGAGTAATTCAAATGCTGATTTCTGTTCCCCCCATATCTGGTTTCAGTTCTGTTCTGAAGAGCTCATATCTCAATGTTATGTAAACACGCTCCCCAATTGTCCCCTGATACGCCAATAAAGCTGCTTAAACAAATCCCTGAGCATGGGAAAGAATAGGGCTGGACTTCCTGTCCTCCAGGCTGGGAGGAGTTAAACAGAGAAAATAGGGGGATTCAGCAATAAGCCGAGGCAAGAAAGACCAAGAGAGATTCAGCTGAAGCAGGAAAGCCACAAAGTGCAAGTATCTCTGATATTTATGCTGGAGGAAGCCAGATTAGCTTAGTGGGTTAAGAATAGAGTAATAACTGCTCAGTTTTGTGTTGTGAAGCCTATTTAACAAATAATTTAACCGAGTGGCAATTGTTTGGATGATAGTGGGTTAACAGGTAAACTGTGAGACTAACACTAACATTTTGGCGTACCAAGTGTGGCACAATTTTCACAAATCTAGCAAGAACTTATGTAACTTCTAAATTTAAACAGAACAGTTTCTTAGTGCTGTATCATGAAAGAGAAATACAAAGCAAGGGCAGTTTCTCAGGCAGGAGGCTAAAGACCTCCACTGAGCAACAAGGGCCTCTATCCCCCTGCAGAAAAAAAACAAAACAAACTTAAAAAAAAAAAAAAAAACCTGGATCTTTAACACAAGCAAGCTTCTAAACACCAGACTTTCCTAGTCTAGGCAGGACACTGAATCCCTTGGAGAAGGGGCTCTTGCTGGCTACAGGATCCCTTAAGGGAGGCAAAAAATCTCTCTCTGGAAACAGGAAGTAGAGACAGACTGAGAATCCTGAAGATCTGAACTGGTAAGGTATTGAGTTTGGTTTGAATCTAAGAGCGTAAAGTCCTTAGAGAGAGGTTTTGAGATTAAAATGGAATATTATTTTCTATATTGAAAAAGATGGAAGACACAGTGGCATAGTGCTTCAGGATTCCATTTGAGTTTGTTTCACTTAGCATACAAATAATTTTTTTTAGTGATGAAAACAGTTTTATATATGCTCTTTTGCAGAGATCAGGATAAGACAGACTTGGAGAAAGAAGAGACTGAGAAATTAGATGCTAAATTGAAGGCTATAAGACAGAGGTAGAGGGAATCTTTGAATCAAAATAGGGAACCTTCAGAGAAATCCAACATGGAACTTACAATAACACCAAAGTCGTAGTTCCAGATGAGAAAAATGCACAAAGGCTTGAGGTAACAGAATAGCAGCCCATAGAGTTGATAGATAAAAGAGCTTCAGGTATAGACAAAAATGGTCAAACTAGATATTGTGTGTGTATAGTCAAGTTCAATTACTGGATGAGGATATATATATATACACATATCCTCTAAATGTATATTAAAGTAGATCTTATTTGGTGTTACATTGTTACAAGGCAATACAGTGACTTGCATGCTCCATATTGCAGAGTTTGGAGAATTGAAATATAAGCACCATGCCATAGGTTCATATTCAAAATTCCAATAGGCTTTTGCCTTAAATTGTGGAAAACATGATTCTAAGGTTACATATTTGTTAGAGATGGTGACTGTCTTGGAGATACTTTTGTAAATTTGGGATGATGGTACTTCAGTATGTATATCCCTTGGAATACAACAATTTTTTAGACATTATTAAATGAAACCTGTTACAGATATAACTTATTATCCTATAGGTCAAACAGTAATGAAAAGATGTAACAATAATTTTTAAAAGGTAAGTCCCCAAAATAGATTAAATGATGATTTATTGATTTTTAAATTTTTAAATGAGACAGGTCATACACATGTTGAGACACACTGGATTGTAGAAAAGACTGCTGCATTAGATCAGCTTATAAAGGTCCTGATTCCAAAATGGAAGGCAGAAAATATGTTGTGTTGTGAAGAATATGCTTTTGCCTCAACAGGAAACAAAAAACTGTATTCCGTCAAAATTGATAAAAATCAGATATGACAGGGGAAGATCTCCTAAACATCCTGCCTGCAGACAGGCAAAAGAAAATCAAGAAAAACAAATAGGACATGTAATATAATTTGCTGACTTCCCCTCAGAGCAACAGCTCTGAAACTGATTGGGACATATAAATGTCTCTGACAGAAACTTAGTTGTCCATGACCAATAACACTTTGGCTATAAAATCCTCAGAACTCATATTTTCTTTTGAATGGCATAGATGAAAGTTTATACTACAGTCCAAAGTAACATATAGAAAAGTAAATACCTTTGCTTGCTGAACAGAGAGCAGAGAATCATCTTTAACTGAAATGTTCTCGGTACACAGTCCATATGTATGTTAATGTAAAAATGCTTAATACTTTTGAAAGTTTATATGTTTTCAGAACAAGATGGCCAGACACCAAAAAAGACAGATAAGTAGCCCATGTGATCCTATCTCATAGATGAACTCAATAACTGTTTCCTCAAAAATCTGCATTGGGGACTATTTTAAAAGGCTATCTCGATTGTCTAGCATCACAGACTGTTCCAGTCATGACTTCAGTTAAGCTCTGAACTTTCTCAGCATGCAGACTGGACAGCAAAAGTTACAACTAGATTTCTTAAGACTGGACAATATCCCAATTTTCTTGGGTGCCTAAGAAAGAAAAACTATGTCTCTAATCAGCAAGAATTTGAGAAAACTACACCCCATTCCCAAGAAGAGATGGATGGTTTTTGGTGGTTCTATGGGTGATTGAGGTTTGTAATTGTTGTAAAGGGGTTGGATATAGTAATGATAAGTTAAAGGGTAGATTATTGAATCTACTTTTAGACCGAAGATCGTTAATAAGCCAAAATTCTTACATTGGTATAAATATTTGTATATTGGTACAGATTTAAGATTATATCTTGTTATAGCATGCTAAAGTATTATACCTATATAATTCTTAAAAATGGAATGTTAAATTCTAGTACTTGTGAAAGCTGCTATTACCAACTGTTTAGGATTATTAAGAAATAACCTACATCAACACACCAAAAAGTTCAGGAACATAGACTTTGTTACCTATCAATGGGACAATTTGCCCTAGGGATACTATCATGTAGGCCCCTACTGCAAGAGGAAGCTCTTAGGCCTCATATGACTGTTGAACTGGGAGGGGCTGATTTGCAAGGACACTCCCAATTGGAGGAGTGGGATGGGTGGGAGAGGGAGGAGAGGGTGGGAGGGTAGAACTTGGGAGGCGTGGAAAGAGGGCACTATGATGAAGATGTAATTTGATGTAATAAATAAACATTTAAAAAATTCATATTAGCAGTCAGACATCCAAATGCGTGGTCATGTAAAATATTAATATAGTTAATTACAGAAATATGTTTCCTAGATGGACAGATAAAAAATAGCTACAAATAAAGAATTCAGATAGATAGATGGTCTTCAAAAACTCAGAGATCTATAGAATATAGCATTTAAAGATAATTTTATTAAATTAAGAATTTTATTTTTATTTTTATTTTTTTACAATGAGACAGGTCTATTCGTGGCAGCACACCCATTCTACTTCATAGAGCATCAAAGGCTTCATACATGGCAAGGTAGCGACTGGGTGAAAAAATACCTTTGTGTCAATTGCAGACAGAATACTGTCCAAACTAGGCAAACTGGATGGAGGGAAGTTGACTGCCAAGCTTTGCAAGGACAAAGCAAACAAGTCCTTTTTAATTCCTGCTTCACAGAAAGGTTTATCAAATATTCTGAGCCAGAGGCTGAAGATGGTGCTCCAACATTAATTTTGGGGACTATACAGGCAGCCAAATATCTTTGTCAATTCTATGCTTTGGGAAGTTGCTCACCTGCACTTCCCAATTGTTTAGATAACATTTATTCCTTATTAAGTCTCTGATGGATTTGAAGACTAGAGAGTATATTCTTGCAGTAAAACTAAAATTGTTTAGAATGATACAAATAGATTTAGACATAGATAGTAGACTATTTTATCCAAGGGTGCCAAATATACAAATGTAAATCTTACCTAATAATTTTTTTACAATTGTTATTACATATAGTTTGTTATTGTAGGATAATGAGCCTTTTATTAGACCAAAAGGGGGAGATATAGGCATAAGGCTATTGTATAATTAAAATGTTAATTTCTGTACCCCCATATCTGGTTTCTAGTTCTTGTTCTGAGGGCTCATGTCTCAATGTTATGCAAACACTGCTCCCCAATTGTCCCGTGATATGCCAATAAATCCACTTATATCCAATCACTGAGCAGGGGAGAGAATAGGGCTGAACTTACTGCCTTCTAGGGGAAGAAGAGTTAAGGAGAGGAAATAGAAGGATTCAGTGAGAGGCAGGAGAGATCAGGAGAGATTCAGCTGAATCAGGAAAGCCACAGAATGCAAGTATCTCTGATATTTATGCTGGGGGGGAAGCCTGATTAATTTAGTGGGTTAAGAATAGAGTGATAACTGCTTAGTTTTTTGTGTTGTGAAGCCTGTTTAACAAATAATATAAGAAAATGGCAATTATTTGGATGATAGCTGGGTTAAGAGGTGTACTGTGAGGCTAACACAATTATATAAAGTTACACTCACAGTTTGGTTTTTCTTGTGTTTTGTGTTTGTTTTTGTTTTTGTGTGTTAAATGTCCGTACATGTAGACTTAAGAAGTTCCTTTAGGTTTAGTTTGTTTGAGAGGGTCGTGGCTTATTACCTTTAATTACTCCCAAATAATATAACCCAAAGGCCCCTCAATGAAGGTTTTTCAGAGAATCACTCATTCTCTTATTATCAGGCAGAGACCGATTTGGTTTTCTATGTAACCTGAGAAATTTTACAATAACTATATTTTCTCCAACTGTGTTTTAGAACTTTCGGGAGTGTGTATCATGAATGCTTTGGTCACTGTAACTTGATAATGCTCAGATTCCTTATTAGGTCATCTTTTCATCTCATAGCTATGTTTCCCCTACTGCTGTGAGTCTCTACACTTTGTGGTCTCTCCACTGGTCAACATGATGTATTTGATTGTCCCAACAATAGTTGATTGCATACTGTGAATATTGACAACCTTTTTTTTTTTCAAAGTTAGACACATAAAAGAAGCATGAGATAGTAGAGGATTCTAAATCAGAAAAATGAAATGTTTCAGCAGCTCTAGCAAAAACAATTCATTTATCAGAACAAGAGCAAGTCATGTCCCATCCTGCTTAGGGCCTAGAATCTCTCCAGTCAAGACCTTTTGACTGGGTCTAAAACACTCTCTTTTGGAGAGGTAGCCCATTAGCACATTGTATATATTCCACTGAATCGTCCCACACTCATGTGTATGGACAACACTAATTACACTCAATGGATCATTAATAACAAAATTATATTAAAAATAGCAAAGCTAGAAGGTGTTTTAGTTAGGATTACTATTGCTGTGATGAAACACCATGACCCAGAGCATCCTGAGGAGGAACGATCAGAACAGTACGATTCAGAACAGAAAATTGCTAGAGTTGGGGTCACTAGGAGAAACTGAAAGATAATGACACATCTGTATGACTAATGCACATTGTATAAATGTATGGAATTTACTATGACTAAACCAAAAATACTATTAACTCACCCCCAAAATTTATCCTTCTTACACACTCATACCTCACAGATATATGAAATAAGGTATCAGATTAATTCCCTTCCTGTTCAAGTAGGTTGTGTTATCATTTCTTGATACTATAAGAAAGCAACATTTTAATTATCCTGTTAGAAGGGTTTCCTCCATACCACATTTAGTTTAGCAAGCCCCTAGGGTTATTTTTATCATTGATAGTGAAAATAAAACTCAAATTTCTAAAGTTTTATGAGATTTTCATGAATAGCTTTGAATAATGAAGTCTACTTCATAAATCCCTAACTATTTTATCTGTTTGCTTTGTTTACTTTACACTGTGTAAATGTGCCTTTTACTCAGACACTCATGGCATGGTACTTGCAATCAACAAGAAATTTATAAATCCTTCCCACCACAGTAGTGCTAAGGTGGGCAGAGATGTCCGACAACCAGCCACTGTCATCACAGGGTGACAATTTCAGTTCCATGTAGACCCTTTTCAGGAGGAGCAATACTGAGGTGTTCTTGTACAGGAGAATGTTGTGTGGTCAGTCCGTAAGCGACTGATCCATGGCTTCAATGGAGAAGGCAAAGCTTCTGTGTGTAAGGTGATGGGCAAGCGTAACAGGATCATAGTCAAAGCACAGGACATCTAAAGAGCTGGGTGAGTCACAAAGCAGGGATCTAAGAGTAAGAAACAAGACAAAGGCGTGAGGGCAGTACGCACAGCATAACAGGAGCCAGCTGCATCCACCAAAGTAACAAAAATTAAGATACATTTGTAGATAAACCTGGAACTCCAGATTCTAAATGCTAACCTTGAAATAACTGTCATGGAAGCTATGGTCTGTCAGCTAGACAAGTGAAAAACTCAAACTCAGTAAACCTTGAAGTTTAGAGTAGGCTTGGTGTCTGCATCTCTGTCAGTGCTGATGAGAGAAATATTCAGTAAAGACAATTCAGAAAGTAGCCCAATATTCTCTGTACTTGCTGTTTTGATTACTGTATCTAGTCCAAGGTTTAAATTCATCACTGTGATCCATACTGTCAATGTATCTGGATACCTTAAGGTGGTCCGACCTTCAGACTCTGCTTGGATACGTAGTATATGTCTGAAAGTTAGTACATACAGAGATCATTCCCATACCTTCTGCAGCCCTTACTCCACAGCTGTTTTCATACCAACAAAGCAGTAGGACTCACCATTTTTCTTATCCTTTATGCTCTTTTCATAGACTATACTTGGTTTCTAGTAATTTCCATAGATTTCCTTACAAATAGGTCACAAATATGCTTATTTTTCTTGAATATTCATTACTTGTCTTTTGCTTCTATATGAATATTTATAGGCAGAAACCCCAGATTGACTAGCAGAACAAACAAGTGCACATTTACCTCCCTATTTAGAGCTACTTATGATGCTTGATCAGTGTTATCCTACAATTCCTATAAGAGCCTTTCCTGGAGCAATCATTTTATGTTGTGGGGAGATGGCTAGGGTATTTAAGAAAGAGGTTTTAAGAGTATTGGTGCTGTAAGCAACTATATTCACTCAAATTATATATTTAATTAAGTGATGCTTCTCAACTGGTTTTCTTACTGGAATGCTTATGTATTTTCATTTGAAGTAAAGATAAAGGAAGCATTTCACTAAATAAGCCCCAGACTACAACAAGATTTTGTCTTGCCTTTTTCTTGTGTCTTAAAAAAAACTTTCAAGAATCCTACTACATTCTCCTGCTTCATTTCTGCCACAGAATGCATTTTACTAACATTAGATATGCAGTCATTTCATCCTATTTGATAGTAAAGGCGTATGGTCTTCTGGAACCTTCTCTGAGTTATTATAACTGCCCCATTACTTTCCCTTTCACTTTAAAAATAACTCCCTCTGTTTTGTCCATAAAATGTGCCAAGTTAATATTCTTTGATTATCACACATAAACTATGTCCTCTTCCATATGTACTGGCATTTTTCTTTATTTCTTACAAAATCTTTGTGTGTGTGTGTGTGTGTGTGTGTGTGTGTGTGTGTGTGTGTGTGTG